>JANCMC010009603.1:2940852-2993600 GCA_024363005.1 Charaxes varanes
ATACCATCAAAGACATTTAATTATAATTTTACCAACTTTACGTTTACTAATTGTTTCTCGAAATAAACTTTTTATCTACTATACAAAATTATATTTTAGTATTATTTTCTTCACAAGTATGTTGAAAAACGTCGTATGATACACGTGGGTATTGATGATTACCGTTCTCGGCTGTCGAAAGACCCTCACCTGACGGCTCGGGTCTTAACGGTGTTCACCAACATTACACACTTGTACCATAACGTACTATTAATGGATACCAATGAAGGAAAATGAAAATAATTTTAAAGTATTACAGCAAGTCTTACCGTACTAAAGAGTTCAAGATTTGTGAACGCAATCGAAATATAGCTGTATAAAAAAAATACAACTGTGCTTATTGTTTTAAAGGCGTTACATTCACGAGTCATGAAATTTTACGATACCGAAGCGATATAACCTCACCCTATTTGTTCCCAATGCGAGATATAATTCCCAATTCTATTTCCGCAATAAACACGCCCGAAAATATCACAAAGCGGACGACTCGGGACCTATTTGTTCATATCCGTTGACAATGACGCACAATTCACAATAGCATGGCAACTACCGCCGTTTTGTTTAATTTGACAAACTGGCAGTTGGTACACCTGTCTAATCAAATTATCTCCAGCAATAGATTGCAATTTAGTAAATATGATACGATAATTATGCTATATGCGAGAGGAGGTCGTGGCTTAATCAGTGGTCGGCATTTGAGTCGATCGCTAGAGGTTAACTTGCACTTTTTGCGACCGGGTGATACATGGGTGACCCATTCTAGCACTGGTTTATATTTGATATCCGACCTCCTTCGTGTTTCGGAAGGCACGTAAACAACAATAGGACGCGATTAATGTCACTTTGTGATATTAGTCTTAAGATTGTAGAAATAGGGATTCCGAGCATGACGTTAGATGGCAATTGGTTATCTTAATTCGCCCCACAGCCACATCCTTTACAATCTAAGCGGGCCTTGGTATTTAACCGGGATAACGCTAGAAACAAGAAGGAGAATTATGCTATATGTGAGATACAAAAAAAGACGCCAATATGCCAACGACGTGTTTGTTGGGAGTTCGTCATGTTCTTTTCTTATTAATTTACGTGCGTGTACGTAGAAGTCAATTTCGCAGACAAACTGACATTAGTTAAGAATGAGTTCTGAGCGAGAGGTAAAGGAAGCTCTTACTCTGGTATTGTTTCTTTCCGCTTTGAGCTCCGATATCTCCTCTTCTCGTTCTAAAAGTTGCTCCCGTGCCTGATTGAGTTCCTTGGTGAGAGTCGCAAATTCCTGGGGACAAATAAAAATTACCATATTAAATTATATTTTAATTATTTTAGTATTAAATTAATAAATTATATGACACAAGTTGTTTGACATCCATTCAAACAACTGTTAGTTTAAGTTAGAGCACCTGGTTAGTTCTCTAACTTAAACCTCGCTCGCAACTGTCACGCTCATTTCCTGCACAAGCTATATGTATCCGTTCGACATCGTCCGCATAAAATTTAACTTGCAAGACCCTTTAGACCTCCTGACTCTATCGAAAAACCCATTCATAGCGGATGCCTACAAACTATAAACTTGCCACATTTCATCTTTGTACGTCCCGTACTTTTCGAGATTTCCTGCTAGGTGACTTATCGCATTTTCATATAAAGATATAAACCTTCTTGTTGCATCCGGTTTATTGTGAACATCGCATTAAAATACGTTGCGTAGTTTTAAAGATTTAAGCGTACAAGAATGGGATATACTTTGGTATATACTTTGTATAAAATTTGTCTCCGTTAAAGCATAGCATAGCAAGTTATAATGAAATGAAATGAAATGAAACTTATTTCAACAACAAGCAACAAAATAATACATGAGCAACATTTGCTATATAAAATATGTGGGTTTGCATATTGACTGCTTACAAAACACTTTACTGGCGCTCTCCACCCTAGGGAACCTGTATCGTGGAGGCCATAAAACGATTACCTCAAAAACTACATATTATAATAGTCTATACACATATAGTTTAGAATTTCCTCCGATACCAATTGCAAAAGCAATCACATCGCAGCAGGCAGGTACATAAATAAATCTTGCCTCGCAGCACTGAGCAGCAATTAGCAAAACCAATTAACCCCAGCGTCTGCACCGGCGCCGTCTGTTTACTAACTAGCTCTAGCCCCCGGCCGCGCTCGCTGAATCCACTCCTAATTATATTTCACAAAGCAAGCTCAATGTAATTAAATCCTACGAGAATTGAAACGACGTTGTATTTATGACATTTATTCCAGTAGATGCATTTATTGTGAGTACTTTTTAAATGCCATTTTTCTTAGTTTTTACAGGTTTTTACCTATTTTTTAGACATTTATACAAGCTTCCATATACAGTACTAGCTGATTCCCGCGACTTCGTCCGCTGAAACTTTAAGTTGCGAGATCTTTTAGACCTCCTTCATCCGGCCCTATTAAAGATCCGTTCTTAGCGGATGTCTACTAAGTATGTACTACCTCCCTGTTATATCATTTTTGTCCCGCGGTTTTCGAGATTTCATAATAGGTGACTTTTCAATTTAATAAATTACAAGCTGCTTCTAAAAACTAAAATCTTGCCCTCAGACCTCCCTAACCTGGCCCTATCGAAAAACTCTTGATAAAGGGGAAAGGGGGTTCTTTAAAACCCTTTTAGAACCCTTTATAACAACTCGGGCGCGTCAAATTAATATATAATTAAATGCAAATAAGTTTGTTTCCATTATCTAAGGAATTCGGCGTGAAATAAGAAAATGGGAGAGATACAAAGTTGTAAAAAAACGTCCGCTCGTCGCTCGTCAAATATTCGCGCGCGATTAATTTTTTTTTATTGTAAAGGAAATACTTTAAATATAATCTGACTATTTTCTCAAGGGAATGAAGCTAAAACCATCACGCAGTCTATAAAAACACGCTTCGTGCGCTATGTACAACATAACCTGAACATAAAATCACCTTTTTTTTAATTTCTGCACCTAATATACGTAATCCAATTGATTCCCATGACGCTTTAATGGCTACCAAACTAGCATCGATCCCTCTCTTCTATTAAAGTCGCTCTTCTTCCTAGGGTTATCCCGGTTAAGTACCAGGACCCGCTTAGATTGCAGGGGATGTGACTGTGGAGCGAGTTAAAATGACCGATTGCCATTTGACGTCATCCTCGGAACCCCCACGATCTCTACATCCTTACGATTAATATCACAAAGTGACATTAATCGGGCCCCACTGTTTAGGCCACGACCTCCTCCCCAACTATTTCAGTTTAATTAGCTAAAAGCTGGGCAAAGGCTTCCCCACTCTTAGACCACTCTCCTCTATCCAGAGCTAAAACAGTCCACTCCTTTTCCGCTAAGGCGTCCAGATCGTCGCGCCATCTCTTTCTAGACCTACAATCCCACTGTTTCACATGCCCTTAAAAAACACGGAGGAAGTCGGATGTCAAATATAAACCCGTGTTAGAATGGTTCATCCATCTGTCCATCCTTTCTCACTTCCCCATCGACCTTTATTTCCTTTTTCTCCATCTCTTTCCTCTACTCCTGTCTAAGTCTCCACGCTTGTAGCCGAATTGGGCGAGCACGTTCGGGTACCAGTACCTCTTTCTCACATGAGTAGGCACTTAGGTGCCTGCTGCCTGCTCGTTTGCCCCTTGTAACATTAAAAAATAATCCCGGCCGTAGCAAAAGCTTCTTAACCTAGCGATCGATTCAGATACCGACCACTGATTAGGCCACAGCCTCCTTCCCTACTATGAATGTCAGCAAAATATATTTCTAACAGAGCATGCATGAGTTCCCTTTAAAGTGTTGTCACAATTAAATGGAATTGCACTGCGGGTAAAAATACACTAGGCATTTATCATATCGACATGCGATATGGCAAAACCAAAGCTGCACCAGATTTGCCATGCGCCGTACTTTTTTAGAACTCGCAATATTCGTATTTTGGTAGCTTAAACAAAACGGTGCGATGTATTTTTCTGTCTTTTTTGGGATTAATATTTGTTTGGAAATTTTATAAAAGACTTAATCTAGCTGTGTTTTTAAGGTAGGTCTTTGTTTCTACCTAGTTAGAAACGCTAGAGTCATTCCCGTTTAGTACCAGTTTAAATTGCAGAGGATGTGGCTGTGGGGCGAGTTTTGATGACCGACTGCCATCTGACGTCATCCCCGAAACCCCCACAATCTACAACCTCACGACTAATGTCACTGTAACACTAATCAGGACCCACTGTTCCGTGCCTTCCGAAACACGAGGGAAGGCGGACATTTAAAAAACAGTATTAGGATGGGTCACCCATCTATCATCCGGCCGTGGTGAGATCTGCTTAACCTAACGATCGACTCAAATGCCGGCCACTCATTTTCCACGATCTACTTGGCCGTAGTTGAAAATAGGATACAATATATTAAATAATAAGTGCTCCTGACCGTATGTACCTACTGTATCTACAAAAAAAAGAAATTGTCTATTTACCTATGAGTCTGGCTACGGACAATTTTTGAAATAGCTGGACCGTTTTTAACCGGCACGTCATGTCGGTACTATAAGAAATACCTTGGGCTACTTTAATTCGTACATTAAAGTTAGTTCGCACAAAATAATAGTCTTGCAGTAGGAGACGAACACAGTCGCGGGTAATAGCCAGTTGTATAAAATCCGAAGTCAAAATTATTTTTTTCACATTGGCTTTATTATAATTACTTATGCATGACAATTTTTGTAGTAAAAATACATTTTTTTTAATAATATTAATTTTCCATACATTAGTAAGATAGGCAATAACTTTCAGTACCATTTTAGGAAAATTGCGCGAACGGAGGAGTGTGAAATTCGGCACAATTATAGTTTACGTAGAGGATGGTGTGCGAAAGCTAATATTTTTATAAAATATGCATTATAAATACATTAAATTAAAGCAAATCCTTTACGACAAAGTCTATCAAACTTTGGAATTCGCTTCCACGTGAAACCCGACATTCAAACTCCCTAAACATTTTTAAAAGTCGTCTGAAAAAACACTATCTATCTATGTAACTTTCAATGAGCATTTGTTTATATATATTTGTATGTATGAATGTGTTATATATTTTGCCCATATGTATTTCTTTATACTTTATGTATGTATATTAGTATGTATGCTTATTTTTGTGTTATTTTATTATTTTCTTTATGTTTATTATTTGAATGTATTTATTATACGAATTTCCCTTTTCTTTTTCTATTTGGACTATCCATAAAATTTTCTTTTTAAATCTCCTTTCAACAAAGGTTGTCTGGTAAGAGATTGCTTTAGCAATAAGACCGCCTTTGAACGCTGTCTAACATACCACAAATTGTACAAATTCATTTCACTTAACTTTGTGTGCAATAAAGAATTTATCTATCTATCTAAATTATGAAAATAAAACCACATGCACACCAATGCCAAACGATTTATACACACACGTATACATTTTACTATAAGATGGCGTCAAAGGGAACTCATCACGACCGAGTGTATATTAATTGTCAAATATAACAGTTCTGTTTTACAAAGGATTGAAATTTTGTTTATAGCTTGAAATGAGTACGAGAATACAGTACGCAAATTTAAATTTTTGTGGCCGAATTCGGCGGTCTTTAGTACTTGTTACATTAAATTTCATAGAAGCCAATAATGGCTGCAATCTCTCGAATGTTCGTCGAAAAAGGAAAACAAGAGATAGTTTTTCACGATTCATTATTGAATTGGCACAAACGACACCGCCAAAAAGTTTCATTAGCGGGAGAGCCAATGTTTTCTCCCTCCTT
Source organism: Charaxes varanes (assembly GCA_024363005.1). Taxonomy (NCBI): domain Eukaryota; kingdom Metazoa; phylum Arthropoda; class Insecta; order Lepidoptera; family Nymphalidae; genus Charaxes; species Charaxes varanes. Next base: position 2,946,700 of record JANCMC010009603.1, read on the forward strand.
TGTCGTCGCGACGGTCTAGTTGAGTCCGTTTCAAGTTAAGGTCATTTGAACGTATTAAATTATAAAGTTAACTATTTGTTCAGTATGAACACTATGTGTCATGATGTGAAGATAATTTTGTGTATTTCCTGGTGTTTTGTGAAAAATTTTGATGTTGCACGGACTCAGTCCAGTCAAGACTCAGGTCCAAAAGACGTCAAATTTATCTCTGGTTGCGTTTGTTTCAGGATTTGGCTTAGCTGCGGCGGCAGCGGCCGGCGTTCGGGCCGGTTATCCCACGGTGTTACCAGCCCATTACGGGTAAGTTTAGACAGTCCCTGTCACCTTTGTTGCATCTGTACCGCATCAATGTTCAACACTTCGATATTTGCCAGCACAAGTGGCGCCGTGTGCCGCTTCAAATACATCTCACGAGACAAAAATCAGACACGATCATTATATTCGGCAAGAATTGTGATATGTTCAACAGAGCGTCACTACACTGAAGATAATCTTGTCACATTTAGGATCACGTTAGGGCCTCTTTCACGATCTACAAGAAAAGTTTTTAATACTAATTAGTTTAATAAAGTCACGAGTAATTTGAATATGTATTTCTGTACCGCTATATTCTAGTTGATAATCAAAATGACATGCAAGTTTTGCATGGGTACGTCCATTGACGCGATAAGTTTTTTTTTATATTGAATTTAAATGAATTTGCCTTCTTTCGAGGTTAAATAATAATTGAAAGAATACATTCAACAAGAATTCGTATTCGAAATTCGTTTATTTAGTAAGTATTTCACACATGTTTAAGATTTTGTTGATTCACAAAGTGTTTACTACTTGATTATTTACAATAACCACATTGGTTATTGTAAATAATCAAGTATCCGAATTTTTCTCGGCCTTTAGTAGGCCCAGGGCGTCGTCGCTGTCTGGGGCAGCCCCGGGGTGCGCGGGAACGAAGTGCGCGGGACGTGCCCTTGCCGACACGCCTGTACCCGGCACACTCCACGATTTGCTGGTGTTCTGTTCCAATAAATAATGCGATTTATATCAGTTCAACCATATTAATTAGAAAATGCAAAAATCATCTTCCTAGCGTTGTCCCGGTTAAGTACCAGGATCTTTTAAAATTGCAAAATATTTGGCTGTAATCGGAGATAAAGCGAAAATAAATTAAAATAACATTGCAGAATGTTACTTTAATTTTTCCGATATATAAGAACAAAACCTTCAACGTTACCAAAATTCATATGATTTTTTTTTTGAACATTTCGTTCTCACAGTAAGTTAAATTATTGGGATGGATGAAAAAATTGTTTGTTTTTTATTTAACTAATGGCCTACATGTTACGGTCTACCGGACGGATTCTGCAGATTTACATGCGTGCGCGGTCCGACGGAACGTCTGTAACGTGTTTGGAGAAGTTCCGGTGTAGCACAGAAAATTGATGTTCGATTTTGAGCTGGAAGCCCGACCAGGTATATCTGTACAGGTCGGCCCCTCCGGTGACCCACTGCAATCTTTGTCTTTTTTGTCATTAAAATCGCAATAAAATATTTACTGTATGTTTGCAAGAAAAAATTTGCCTATGACGATTCAGAAAGTGCTTGTAAAAGTCTATTTCAACCCAGCTCTTTCCTTTGGCTGTGCAAAGAAAAAGTGGCTTCACTGTGCATATCTTATGCCGGAGCCAGACATAGCTCAAATTGTTTGTACATTTTTGTCCTTGAAGACTACAAAGTACTACAAAACTTTGTAAAGCTAAGTAAAGTCCTCAGCCACACTACATTATCATTGAAATAATCATTCAAATAAAGCTGTGTTTGGCTTCGGCATTACCGCATGTATCTGGGGAGTTTTCCGAAGAATTGTTCGGACTAATACCGGCAGCTGTATTCCTCCACAGGACATCTCGCCAGAAATTCCACCCTCACCACCTTGATGCCGTGAAATTCACAACCATGCGATTCTCAAGAAACTTGTTACCTCACACAAATCCCCTGTGGAATCAGTCACCAGCTTCTGTATTTTCGAACCTAAACAACTTAGGGACCTTCAAGGAAAGAGCGTACACATTCCTAAAAAGAAATAATAAAACATATTTTGATTTGATTTACCAGTAGTTCCTGAGATTAGCGCGTTATAGCAAACAAACAAACTCTTCAGCTATATTGTCAGTAAAATGAAGGCATTTGCATGACTATAAAACTCTCGACGAGACAGCATGAAATTATTCCGTGAAACGGAAACGGATAAGCCTCAATAGCTCAACGGTACAAGGTATGTACTGAAATCCGCAAGGTACCCGGTTCAAACCCCACTGCCGTTGGGGTATTGTCATACCCACTCCTAATACAAGTTTTTAATTTAAAATATTAGGAATACTTTTTAAGTATGTCTAATATTCCCTTTTCCCCTCCTACTAAGCTTAAATTAAAAGCTTGTATTTGGAGTGGGTGCGACAATACCCAAACGGCGGTGGGGTTTGAACCGGGTACCTTGCGGATTTCAGTCCTTTAGGTGACCTTTATCCTTCTTTTAATGTACGCTTACTTAATTCCCTAATATAACTCACCCCTTGCATCCCAGCCACCGCTCGATCCGTCTCCTTTTCCGTATCATCGTTTTCGTCTTCCTCTTGTTCTTCCACAACCTGCATCTGAGTTTCATGCTCAGCATCTGGAACAAATTTAACACAAATCTTTAAGAAATTAATTCAAAACAATAAATGGTATTGTGATAGTAATTGTTGTCTAAATCTCCTTGTGACTAGAAGTTTGAATCTAACGCAGGTTAAAAAAATTTTTTGCCCATCTCTCTGTGTTTGTTCTGAGTATTCTCCCATTGGCTGGGCCGATTTCATCGGGACTTTCGGTGGCAGATAGCTCATTTTATAAGAAATAACATAGATTACTTTGGTTTTTGAAAAATAATTAGATGGCTGGCTGAGCGATAGATGGGTGACTTTTGAGGTGATTCTAACAATGGATTTTTAAACGTACGACCTCCTTCAAACTTCGGAAGATAAACGAAGCGAATGCAACTATGAAACTAAAAATATTTCACTACCCAAAAATTTAATCATATTATAATATAGCGATATAAAAATATACTCCGGCCTGAGATTCTGCCCTTCGTTTTTATAGTGCCTTGTGTTCATTCTAGGCAAGCGCGTTCCACCGTAGACCGCATCTACATTTAACATCAGGTATGACTGCGGTCAAACGCATGCCTATCGCTAATTAAAAAAAAGTCGCATGGTCGTTGGATTTTTGTAAGGCAGAGCCAATAAGTATTATGTTTTCTAGGTTCAATATCGGACGCCAAATTCTGTTATAAACTCTACCAGCCAATTTATTTAAGCAATAACAAAATTTTACTGCTTACAAACACGGAAGTAAAGCCGACCGTTAAAGCTAACCATAGAGATAAAAGTATTGATAAATCTATGAATAAAACCATAGACAATGCGCGATATAAGTCGTTGACCTAAGTGAAGCGAAACGGGGCATAGATAAAAATAGTTTCCCACCCTGGGAATGCTATAGCGATCCTTCTAAGCGGCATATAATATAGGATTTAACCCCATAACTGCCGCCATTGCCTCGCCAAGCAGGTCACTACCCCCGGGTAACACTGCCAAATGAAATACAACCCACTTTCGTATAACCCGACTTGTATGGGTGGGTTTTTAAAATCGATAGAGTTATACGGACATAGCGACCTGACCTATCTAAGACTTCCATAGTCACGTACATCTACGGCGGCGTAATATATTAAAGTCCGCTTGGATTATGTAAGACACGGAATAATGATGTCGGGGGAAGTATTGGAACTAAAAAATCTATCAGTGTAATATATTAAAATTCCTGGTCAAATCAAATAATGTTTTATTCAAGTTTACTTTTATAATATCTTTTGAATCGTCCAAATATATGAGCACTCTGTCGCGACTATTCCAAGTGTCGTAAGATTTAAATGCATTATTATGCTGATGTTTAAGTGGCTAAATGTAAGTGCAAAGTATTTAAACTTTAATCCATAATATATAATAATGTATTACGCTGAAGAGTTTGTTTGTTTGCTTAAACACGCTTATCTCAGGAACTACTGGTCTGATTGGAAAAATTCCTTCAGTGTTAGATAGATCATTTATCGAGGAAGGTTATAGGCTATATATCATCATGCTAAGTCCAATAGGAGCGGAACACCGGTGAAAAATGCTTCAAAATCGGGGGTTCTTTTTCTTATTTGAGAGCTTCCGCTGAGTGCGCTGCGTAAATGGTTAAAGTTTCGCAAAAGTCATGTAAAACGAAATTGTTCCTCTTGAAAAGTTCTAAATAAAAGTCCGCGACAGCATATGTCTATCTTTTAAGACTGGCTTGGTATAACCTTTTTTTGTGCTAATCAAATTTGTTCTAAAATAATGCATTATTAGTAAAGGTCTTTTTATAAACATTAATCCTCATTCAAAAAATATTTTTAAACCTCTAAGTGATAAGAGTGGCACACGCGAACGAAGTCGTGGAGAACAGCTAGTATTGAATATATCCTCCAGACATCGTGACGATATTCAAAATTCCAACTGCACTATCTCCATATGCTTCTTCTTCTTCTCCGCTGTAGTACCATGGTCCGCTTAAATTGCAGAAGATGTGGCTGTGAGGCGAGTAAAAAAGGCCGACTGCCGCCTGACGTCACCCCTTGAACCCCCACAACCGGGTGGATGAGTGCGAAAGTCTAAAGGGGTACACTCGCTCTGCCTCGTAGTCACGTGAGAGTATAGAGGTGGCATAAGAATGTACTTTTCGTGCTTAAAAACTAGCTGCACCCTTGCCAGCCTTATTACTTAGGGGTTTAAAAAATAATTTACAACCGATCGTCAGAGCGAAAAAATATGCACAAAAATTTTCATAAGAATCGGTCTAGCCATTACGGAAAAGTTAGGCAACAGACACTGTACCACGAGAATGTTATCTTAGAGAATTTATAAGAAACACGTTTATTTTAATTCTTATAGGCACAAATACAATCTATAATAAGTAATAACAAAGTAAACTGTTCTGTGTCTTAGCACGAAAAAGGTAGCAAAAAAAAAGCTTAGCATAATGGCGTATTTTTGGAAACTTTTCTGAAGAAACGATTCTGTCTGTTAAACGAGAGTCAATAACCGGTTACCTCATAATATTTAACGCTAGTGTTAGTCTTTATGCCGTTTCGCCATATTGTCATAGTTATGAGGACGCGTGCATTGTATGTTCGCAGTGACACATATAAAGTGACATAATCAGGTACAGAACATCTTTAGCAAATACCGCACGCCATATCTATGTTACAGGCTAAACCCGATTTTAGTATAAACTAGTTTCGCCTAGACCGAACCGATTCGTCCCTTTACGCGCTACACTTGGAATTTTCTCCCTATATAACTTTGTATCACTCTGTTTTTACACGCTTTGCCAGTCAAGTTACTTGTGTGTAGAAATAAATGAAGAATGTCACGTCCAAAACCTATAGGGTACTTCCCGTAGATCTAGAATCATAAAATTTGGCAAGTAGCTACATCTTGTAGTTGTGCTACAAGATGTAGCTACTTGCAGCTGCTTGTAAAGGGAAAAATCCGAAAATTATAATTTTGTCGTTGCAACAGTGTCTGTCTGTCTATCTTTGTGTCTGTCTGACAATGACCCTTTTTCTCAGAAACACGAACAGGTATAAAGTTGAAATCAATAGCAAATACTCCCTTGAAGCTGTGAAAATATCAACTCTCTAAATATAGGCAATTAAAAGATATGACCATTTATGTCGCATTTCCAAGACCAGCACATTCGAGAAAGGAATCAAAACCTATATGGTACTTTAAGTTGCCCTAGAACCTTGAAATTTGGCAAGAAACAATGTCTTATAGCATAGTTAAAGGAAAAATACAATATCCGTAAATTTGTAGTAACATCACAAAAAATTACGAAGACTGTCACATTCAAGGAAATCCCATGAGAAGAACTAATCTTACTCGTAAAATACCTTGTGAAAGTATTATGTTTTAGTACGGAACCCTCAGTGGGCGAGTCTGACTCTCACTTGCCCAGTTTTTTTTGTTTTGTTTCCGCTATTTCCCGGAAGGTCAAAAAAAAATATAGGAAAAGTATAAAGATTATTTAAAAATACAAAAAATGCGATTGGTTAGTTAAGTAATAGCAGATGAGCCGATATTCGGGAAAGACAACGTCTGCCGAGTCCGCTAGTAATAATATAAAATCCATGCGGTATAAACACGTAAATATAATTATGAATTAAACAAACTTAACATTTGTGATGTATCTATACTAATATATAGCTGAAGAGTTTGTTTGTTTATTTGAATGCGCTAATCTTCGGAACTACTGGTCCGAATTGAAAAATTATTTCAGCTTTAGATAGCCCATTTATCGAGAAAGACTATAGGCTATATACCATCACTCTAGGATAAATAGGAGCGGAGCACCATTAAAGAATGTTTCGAAATCGGCGGTTTTTTTCCCTTTGGAGAGCTTCCGCTGCGTGCGCTGCCTAAATGGTTATAGTTTCGTAAAAATCATGTATGACGGAATTGTTCCCCTTTAAACGTACTAAATAAAAGTTTGCAACAGCATATCTCTATCTCTTAAGGTTGGCTCTCTATAACTCTTTTTATGCTAAGCATATAGGTTATATATCATCACGCTAAAATTGAATCTATTTTTTTTACCTAATTTTACGCGGACAAAGTCGCGGTCACAGCTAGTATAATATATTTATATAAGTACTTAAGAATATCGCCACTTGTTAAAGATTTTTACACGTGTGCAATTCGAAGTTTAACGAAGTGGATATGTTGCTAATTCAAAAAGGCGTGGTCTTATCAGAGCGATAGAGAACGAGGGCAATAGACATGTGTGTCAACGTTCTCCACATTTACAGGATCCACTTAAAGTGCAGAGGAGATGACTGATTGAAGTCTGACGTCATCTCCGGAACCTCCACTCCGCAATCTCTACAATCTCACTACTTTTATCACTCCGCGACATTAATCGGGACACTCATTTACGTGTAAAGATAGAAGAGAACAGATTTGGAAAGAGATCTATGCAAGTAGGAATATTATATTTACACATTTAAAAAAAGACATTGACTATAGTGTAGAGTAGACAAATAGAACTGAGTGCTTTATGGATTTAAAGGGGCCTTTTGAAACATTAATTATTTGTAAATTGTGTTTTTAAGAAATAATATTAGTATGCTAAAAGGTCTTCTACTACGCGAACTAACAATTCGGTTAGGATATATTAAGGGGAACCTATCGCGTCTTTAGGCTGTAAGGAAAATGGGGAAATACACACACAATAAATCAGTTAAATTAAGTGTTCTTTCCTTTATTGAAATTGATTACAGTGATAGTTCATGTGCCGGTGTTTGATATACTGTATACATTCAAAGAACTAAGAAATGCATAGAGTTGTTTTCCTTATGACTTTTTCATGTTGCTCATCACCGCAAAGGCTTTATACGACCAGTTTATGAGCTGAAAAATAAATGAGTTTTTACTCGCGTAATGTCATTGAACTTATTTTTATTTTATTTTAATGCTAATCGGTTATAACGTGTTTTTGGGGTTTCATAGTAAAAAAGTGATGGATATTGGAAGAACAACAAAATGAATGGAGTTGATGTTCTCAGTTTTTTTATTGAAAAAAATAAGTGATTTTGAGAAATAACTTACATTTGTCTTTCATTGAATTCAACAAGGATAAAGTCGAGGTTAACAGCTTTTACTTACATAGGTATAAGTGTCCAAAGATAGAGTAAAGATCTTCCCAGCAGTCACTCTGAGTGGTAATAGGGATCTGAACCTTTCGACTAATAAGTAACAAATCACACAAATTCTTTAAGGTTTCTCATATAAACCTGGCTGCCGAATCGGTCCAGGATATGTGGACATAAACGAGCCGTGCTCCTTTAATTGTACCAATGAACACCTATCGGCTTTAATTGGCCGACAGATGGCCAATATGACGTGCTTAAACAAATCGCTGAACTACCGCCTCTGCGACTATGACAAGGAAAAGTTATCGAATGTGACCAATGCTTCAAATTTAGATGCATGTCTGGTATGTATATCGTGTCAGTACTCATAGTAGCTGATTCAAGGCAAACGCCTCTTCCCTCAAGCTTCAGTTTAAACTTGATCCACACAACTTATTTGCGTAGGGTTTTTTCAGTACGTTTCGTTTTTCAGTAATACAGAAATTTGAAAATTCTTATTGAACACACAAAATGTTGTTACCATCAAAGTGCCACTGGGCTAGTGTTAAACAGACGACTCTATCCATTATATGAAAATGATTTATAAAACCTGGAATGTCCTTTTTATATCCAACATTCTACCGAATTATAGATGTTAGAGAGTCTCGACGGTAGAAGGGGATACACTGGAATCCAAATGGAACCCGGTTCATACCCCATCGCTGCTAGGGTTTTGTGCACTCACTGCCAACACAAGCGATTAATTTAAGCTTAGTTGGAGGGGAAACAGAAATATTACACGCATAAAAAGTATTCCTAGTAAACTTAAAAATATATATATTTTTCAGGTTAACTGTGATCTAGATCCGAAAACACCCTGGCGTTTAATGGAGATATGCGAAGGATGGGGTGCTGATGTCACCGATACCTGTCATCCCAAGACTAGAGCTGGGGAGCATTTCCCGGACAGTCTGCCGTTTGATGGATTTATATTACTATCCTCTACCATAACAGACCACAACTGTGTTTACATACAGCTCAATCACATACAAATGTCAGACGGTAAGAACTTTTTTTAATCTATTTTCATAGACAACCATATTTTTATTTTTTATTATCAACATCATCTCCATCGTATCATTTCCTTCTATTTCTAATGTACTTCTTACCATATTTATCTGTAAATACTTTTTTTTCGCCCGACACATATTATAGAATAATTTTAATACTCTACTTTCTCTTAACCCGAACAATTTTTATTTGTGAAAACTTATAATGTTTATAAATCGTTTATTTTCAATTGCAATTGTTCAGTCCCTAATTTAATTTTGTATGAGACCTTAACTTAAGCAAGCAAACAAGCAACTTGTCTGCCTTAGGAACGTCCGTGGGTCGTATAGTCCTATATGTGTATATTTATTTACTTATTAACGAAATACCTCGATATACAAACACATAATTACTTAAATAGTTTCAGTTTCCTATATTTTCTTCACAGGTTCCATACATTACCCGTACTGTGTACCAAAGGCGGTTCATCAGAAAGAGGCCGAAATATTTCAAACCTCATGCGCAATTAGCTGTGATAATGAAATGGTATGTTATCATTTCCGTGCGTTGCAGAATAAAAAAATTGTAAACGATTAAAAAAAATACTTTATGGAAAATCAGAAAAAGTAGGGAAAGAGGTTACTTTCCAGGAATTCAAATTTTCTAGAGAATTTTCCACAAATATGAAATACAAATCGATTATATGCGAAATACTTCAATGTACTTATAAATATGCTTACTCCCTACATTAAAAAAAAAACCTTTAAAGGTAGACCTCTATACTAGTACAATATTGAAACAATAATGTACTAATAGGTTTCGAGTTTGATTATCAGAAAAAAGAAATTTTCGTTATCTATATTTTTAAATAAGTTTTTTAAAAAAAACATGAAGTTACATTACGGTCACTTCTCGCAAAGAGACTTAATTGTTTGGAAGTATATAAATGCAATATCCCTAACTTCCAGGTTGACACATTACTACCTTAGACTGTATCATCACTTTAAAACAGGTGAGATCGTGGTCGAGCGCTTATCTCGTGAATGAAACGAAAACTACTAAAGCTTTTTTACGGCACAATAACAGCCTTTTTCATTTTAACTTGAAACTAAGGGGTTGGCACGAACATTTTTCACCTGCTTACTTTAATTGACTTCTCGTAACCGAATATCTAATGAAGATGCGCGCTACCATTTTACACGACCTTTCACGGATTCGATACGTGCGAGTTCCAATTAATTTCGTGCGAATTAGTAAATCGTGTAAAAGGCCAACACTAAAGTTAATTTTAACGTTCGATTTCGAGAGTAAACGAAATTAATCGAGAAATGTTCGTGCCAGGCCCTCTGATCAAGTAAGCTGCATGACCTACGCTTGTGCAGCTCATGCAATTTTTTTTCTTCTTCTTAATAGAAGTTTTTGATTTTAGGTAAATGAATTATTCCAAACAGCGACAGAGAGCCACAATGATGAAGGGACGCAGTACACTCAACAGTTCTGGTTGTTCTTCCTACTAATGATAATCAGTTGGATAGGACAAGCTGTAGTCGTCACTTTCGCTGATGCCATATGTTTCAATCTGTTAGGTGAGTTATAATTTTGAATAATTATTCTGTACTAGCGGACCCGGCAGACGTTGTCCTGCCCGAACGTTAGGTTACTTAGTATTTAATAAATTCTATTGTCCTACAATATTATCCCCGTTCTCGTCCTTAAAAAGCGCTAAGGTTACATAAGAAATAATTTAATATAGTGTGAGTAATCTTAAATCTTCTAATTTTCCGCCCAATTTCCTTATTTTTTTCCTTCTCCTGACAATAGCACATACAACAAAAAAAAGAATTAGCGAAATCGGCCCAGCCGATCTCGCGTGATGCCGTGACCAAGGAAAATAGGGATTCATTTTTATATATGCAGATATAGTAGTATAATGTATATGTTAGACCGATTTCCATTTTAATAAATGTGCATGAGTTTGTGCCTGGATAGTATAGATTCACAATTGGCCACAAGGTTGCGTTTAGATTTTATTTATATTCAATGTTTTTGCTGGCACAAAACCATAGATCAAAACCTGATTTTTTATTATATTACTTATACTTGTCAAAAAAATTAACATCATTGCAAAAGCTGTATACATTTATTATACAAGACATCGCATTAAGGTAACAATCAAATTTTGGAGTAAAGTTTGAGAGCCTCAATTATTATTACACATTAAAGTTAGCCGTGTACATTTGAAAATCATAAAACGATATTTTCATAGCTTTAGACTCAACTACTAGTAGTGGTAAAAATTAAAATAAGTACGATCCTCCATCCCTTCTTTTGGGCACTCAATGAACTGTGTCGATTATTTTCATTGATTTCAGGTGTAAGAGTATCACTTTATGGCAAGCAGAGACTGTGGGGTTCTGTTGGTTGGGGTATATTTTCCCTTTTGACCGGCACTCTCATTGATCTCTTCAGTGATGGTGCATACAAGGACTACACAGTGGCTTTTGTATTGATGTTTGTTTTCATGTGCGGGGATGTGATTGTCTCCTGCTACTTAAGAGTAAGTCAAATTACAGAAATACTTTAATCAAATCTATATATTACTAGCGGACTCTACAGACGTTGTCTTCCCCGAATTTAATACAAACACATTTCTATTTATTTTAATGTTTATTTTACTTTAATGAAACTTGTAATTTGGCTGGCCCGTTGGCGCAGTGGGCAGTGACCCTGCCTTCTGCTCCAGGGTTCGTGGGTTCGATTCCCACCTCAAGTCTGTGTGTATTATCCATATGTATGTAATTATATATTTCTAAAAAAAATTTGTGTATAACATTCGGCTGTTACCTATAACACAGGCATTAGGTTGTCTACCTTAGGAACAGACGTCCGTGTGTCATATAGACCTGAATATATTTATTATTAATATTATTATTAAAATTTGGTTTTGTATTGTTGTAGGTAGAGTCCACAAAGATGTCAGTCAATATGCTGGCAGATTTGGACACTTTCTTCTCGTCACTGCCCACATTCGTTTTTATAGTTTGGACTATTGCCGTCGGTCTCTGTACGGGACTGATTTGGCAGTTCCTCTTCTGGCACATAGAGGACATATCAAAACTGTCCTGTGACGGTTCTGACTATGTGAAGACTCTGCAAGGACTGGTCAGCGCGATACAGACCTTCGGAGGGGAGATACCTTTTATGTTTGTGTCAGGTTAGTTGGAACCTCTAACTGTGATGATATTAATATTGTTCAATATCAAAAATATATATATTTAACTGAAAAGTAAAACATCTGGTAAAATATTACCTGTGCAACCTACATTAGATAATTCTGTGTTGTGGGTAACTGTGGGTGTCACTGGTGGGTGCCAATAGGATCAACAGCAAGAAACACACAAAAATAAAAAAAAATTGGGTAACTTTAACGCTCCTACCTCACCATACATATATTACTTTCTTTCTTTTTTCTTTTTTTAAAAGAATATTAGGAAAACTTTTTAGGTATGTCTAATATTCCCTTTTCCCCTCCTACTAAGCTTAAATTAAAAGCTTGTATTAGGAGTGGGTGCTGGCAGTCTGTCATCTTAGCTCGCCCCACAGCCACATCCACTGCAATTTAAGCGAACTCTCGTACTAGACGAGGATACGGGTAGGTAGGTACAAGAAGTGTAAAACTTGACATAACATGAAATCTTTAAACACCATTTTCTCATAAATAAGTTCGTGAACCCATCACGTTATTGCTTAACACCATCCAATTATCATCGAAGCTGTTATTTAATATAATGCTGAATAATCAGTATAATGATTAATGTTATAAAATATAAGTTATAAGTAATGACGAGTACGTTTGAAATGTTTATGGCGGAAATTCACAATTATTTATAGCTTTAACTGATGCCCTTTTGGGAGATTCATTAACGTGATGCGTTGTGGTTATTTGCGATGCTTTGACGGAGCGTTGCAGTGCGTTGTGATGCGTTATCTATAACGCATCTATAACGCAAGCTCTAGCTTTACGGTGTGGTGAAGTGCGTTGCGTTGGATGGAATTAGATTAAACATACGTCATACGTCAAAACGTTCTCCGCTACTCGACACTTTCTAGATGCTATAGTGGCGAGTCTTTAATTCCAGATCTTTACCAACAGGTAGGCAAAAAGAGCACTTTATTTGCCGAAAAAGTTTTTTGAAGGGTTTGTTTGTTTCTTTGTTTGTTTGCTTGAATGCGCCAATCTTAGGAACTACTGGTCCAATTTGAAAAATTATTTCAGTAATAGATACACTATTTATCGAGAAAGTCAACCTCAACCGTGCCACTGTAAGCCGAGCTTGCGTGTTTGCGTCTACACCTTTATGTTGCGAGTAATTTTTTTGGGCAAAGTCTCATCACAGTTTTAGAAAAAATACGTTATTTTAGGAAATAAATCATCAACATGACATTTATAACGCTTCCTCATTTATTATCCATTACCATGTACATCATTTTAAACAATCACAAAAAAACATAAATCAAAGAAGAAACACCTCTATGTTGTCTTTCTTGTATTTCTACATAACAGAAGTTGAAATAACTATAAAGAATAATTAAAAATTGAAATGCTTATGAACGTCAAAAATGGCACTTAAAAATACACATTGTGAAAATAAAACGTAGTATTTACATATTAAACCCGTTTCCCGGTTTGGAATGAAGGGCTTACTTAAGGGAGGAAAAAAATCTCCATTTTCCTCACAAAAAAGTGTCCTACAATTATCACCTCCCCGTTTTGCTCGGCAAATAGAATTAGGCGTGAATTAAATTAGCCCGGGAATTAACATGGATAATAGCCGGCTCTCTTCGCCTTTTTCCTTATTTTTCCCGCCTTTTTAACTGTTTTCCACTGACACGTCCCTCGCCGGTGACGTGGGAAATCCACCCGCCAATTTCGAAGAACAAATGTTGTGCTTGCTGTAAATTCTAATGGGGGTTTTTATTTCTCCTCTCCCAATACGAGATGGGTCATTATTTTTTTCATTGCGTTCCGTTGTTTCGTGTTTGATTTATTCTATTCTTTTATCTTAATTTCTTTATTTGCTATTGGAATCATTTTGACATAACTGCTAATTTCTTCTGTAGGCTTCTATATTAGTGGTATCTCATGTGAGAAAGAGGTACTGGTACCCGGACGCGCCGGCCCAATTCGGCTACAAGCAAGGCGCTACATCTAATTAAATGTTTTTAAATGATTACCAACATTGAATATGACGATGGCACGCGTATAGTAGTTGCAATCGATTCGGAAATACTACTGAAATAAAAGTTGTCTTTAATAAAATCCCTTGTTGGTATTCAAGAAGTAGAATTTCCGAAAAGGAAAAAATGTAGGACTATCTACAAAATGAACTGAGATGCCATCAAAAACAAAACTTGTAAAAAAAGTCTTGCGACTCAGTTCTTCTACCGTACACAAACGTGAGAACCTTGTAGTCTAGTCGGATAATTTATTCAGCCCCTACTTAAGGGACGGTCTGTCTTAAATTGTTACGTAATTGGCTATCCTAACAACATCTTTATAATCACCATATCAATATTTAAAAAATTAAATAAATTAAAATGACTTAGCATTCGCAATTACAACAAAAATTTAAAGATATAGATTTCATTTCGAATTACAGTCGGAGTTGAGGAAACAAGGCACTTCGTTCCTGACGGGGGTCCACCGACCGCACAATTATTTATTTTTTACGTGAACTCGTGTTTCTTAAATCGAAAATTGCCATGAGTGTAAATTTGTTCAGCGAAAAAAATACATGTAAATATTTTAGTCTCCACCTTTTGTCCCAGAAAACAACGATATTCATTTAACTTCACGTATATATGTACATATGTACGTGCTTAACATTAATTTTAATATTACAGCTAACTGCAAAAGAAACAATGGTTTTATATATTTCTATAAGTCAAAATTTATATTACAATAATAATTCAATTATAGTAATAATAATATTCAAACGGGTCATTATTGTGTAATATGTTTTTTAGTTTAATTTAGAATTAGTTTATTTACGATGTATATAGGTTTTCTTCTTATTATTTAAATTTAAGTTCACTGTCAATATTAAAACAATGTTATAATGTATGTAAAAGGAATGTATATAAAGAATTAATAATATATTCCTATTGCAAGATATTTTATATTTTAGTTTTATAAAATTTATGTATACTGTTTGTGTTCTAATAAAAATAATGTGTCAATTTTGCAAAATTTAAATGTGATTGAAATTTTGCCACAAATCTTTAGATTAGCATAATTTATGCTTACTTAAAGCTATGTACAAAAAGTCAATTCTTTGTATAGCTGCGATATTGTTATATTTGACAGTTAATATTTTTACCGTTAGCGTCGCCATGGAAGATTTTGGCACAATATTATAGTGTAATGTAGACATGTGGTTGTAAATCATTGAAATTGGCATGCGCGAGGTTTTATTTTAATAATTTAATGTACAAATAAAGCAAATTTTATAAAAAATATAAGCAATCGCACACCGTCCCCTATACATACTATGATTGTGCCATACATACTCCTCCACCGCGAAATTTTCTTAAAGAGATACCAACATTTTTTCTTCTTCTCTTTATGGTAAGACTGGCATTATTTGTTTGTAATTTAAATTTAATTTTTATATCTAACTTGTAATGTCATTAAGCTGACGTAATATGCCTTTTTCCCCTTCTACTAAGCTTGAATTAAAAGCTTGTATTAGGAGTGGGTGCGACAATACACCAACGGCGGTGGGTTTTGAACCGGGTACCTTGCGGATTTCAGTTCATACCTTATACCGTTGAGCTATTGAGGCTCAAAATAGTATTTGTGTGTAATTTAGTCCAACTTGACCTTAACTGTAAATTTTGTTTTATATATCCAACCTAAATCATTCAGGCACAGCAACGCGTGTCCGGATCTGCTATTTTGTGTTTAAAATTAAAAATCTACTGGTCCGATTTTGAAAAATTCTTGCAGTGTTAGATAGCCCATTTATTGACGAAGGCTATAGGCTATATATAATCATGCTAAAATTTGTCGCAGACGAACTCGCGGGTAACAACTAGTAACAATATATTCGTTAGATTAAAATGTTGAACGATGTTTTCTCGACAACTCACGCCTTCTGGGAACGAAATGCTTTTGCGGGAAATTACTTGTGCCCTTTTCTAAGAAGACTCAGTTTGAAGGTTTGTGAGGACAAAAAATATATCACAGTCTATCGCCAAAATAAATTTAAACTATTTAATAGCTACGTCTCTACTAGATGTACCTATTCATAGTGTGTATCATGAACTTTGTCTTAAGAATGGTTTTTGTTTATGAGATTCGCACTGAAATTCGTAATGAAATTTTTACCTGTCAGGCGCGGATCGACCCTTTCTTACATTAGATCGGCGTGAAGTGGAGCCAATGCTGTCACGTCAAGTGATGGTATTGTTGTCGCGTTTTGTTCGTAAGTACCTCAACGATTGAAGACCATTTCTCTATTCACAGGATTCTTACCTGCTGCATTTAGAGACGCATGGCACCGGATACTTCTAGATAACCTCATGGCAAGATCGTTATAGCTGCCTATACTTACAGCTATAGCATCAGTACCTCATCGAATGAAGACCATTTCTCTGTTCACAGAATTCTTAAACGCTCGATTTACGCACGCATGGGACTCACTGACTACTTCTAAATAACCTCACGGCAAGATTACTACGCAAAGTTTTGTTGAACATTGCGGTCTTCAAGGACAGAAATGTACAAACACTTTGAGCTATGTCTGGCTCCGGCATAACAAGCACAAGATTCAACACTATCAGATCGAACCAACTACCCTACATTTTCGTATCCTTGTTCTGGCTAGTTGTAAGATAAGCTATACATGCCTTACATCGCTACTAATTAGGTTAAAATCTTAGTAAACTTTCTACGCGTGTTAATGCTTGTCAAATATTATCCCGCCAATTATATTCTAAGTAACGATCCGTATCAGCTTCATATATTTTTAGAAATTCTAAGAATTCTTTGTATGTCTTATCGTAGCTTGATCAGTGGCCGGCATTTGAGTCGATCGCTGGCTTAAGTAGCTTTAGCCGCGGCCAGGTGACAGATGGGTGACCAGTTTTAACACTAGTTTTCAAAACCTCCTTCGTGTTCGGAAAGCATGGGCATTAAAGTCATTTAAATGTTATTAAAATAAGTTGTAAATTTTGTATGTTCATATTTCTGTATATTCTAATAATATCTACACTTTTGGGGGAACCTTTTTATTTAGCCTTAACGTGTATATTTCACCGGAGTTTTATATTTAATACATGCATATAATTTATTTTATTTATTTATTTTAAGAAACTGTTACATTTGGTACAAATGAGTTAGGACCCTTATTCCTGTGCTAGTTAAAAGAAACTGTGATACATTGTAGTTAACAAATTATCAATAAAGAATATAAAGTAAACAAGTATTAGTAATAACAAACAACTTAATCAAGCGTAACACCATCTTTTTTAACAACTTCGTTAGTTTGCTAACTTATTCACTATGTTATTTAATCGTCTAAGACTGATGTAATGCAATAAATGTATAAAATCACTGCTATAACAAAATAGCAAATAACATATATCTATATATAGTCCTTCCTATTTTTTTTTAAAACCGTTTTAATTTTTTTTCCATTTCAATCCATGGAAAGAGCAAGACTTTATCGCCGTTTCCTGCTAGTAAATTAGCTAACGACACTGTTTGTAAGTGAACAAAGGCAATAACTCCTAATTAGTCGCTGGCGACAATTAGTCGCATTTCCTCTTATATGTCGGAATGGATGCAATGTTATTTATAAGCTTCTCTTTGATTAAACGATTGTATGTACCCAAGTGTAATATGATCTCACTTATTCATACGCATATTATTAAATTGTACAATGAAAATACAAAGTTTACAATGTTAGCAACACAAGTAGTAAGATTATTTATCTGACATTGTATAAATACCTGTTTTAGCACTATTGTTACTATCGCTACAAAATTCACACGCCAATGTCAAACGATTTACACACAATGTGTACATTTTATTATAAGATGGTGTCAAAGTGTATTATGACGACCGCATGTTTATTAATGTCCAACTATAAGAATGTCGCTGTCAAAAGAATTACAATTTCGTACATACGTAGTTTTAAATATGGAATGCAAATCCAAAGATTCGCCGCTGAATCTAGACCCGGCGATCTGTAGTATATATACTTATACCTCAGCCAGACATAGCTCAAAGTCTTTGTACATTTTTGACCTTGAAGTCCACAAAGTACTACAAAACTTTTTACATTTACACAAGTCCCCGGCCACACTACGTGATCATTGAAATGATCATTCAAATGAAGCTATATCTGGCTCCGGCATTAGATGAATATAAGTGTCAAAATAGAAGTAATACCGACCCTGTTGAACAATTCCTGTAGAATCAAATTAAATGGGACAAAAGTCGCACAGAAACCAATAAGGTATTGTTTTCTATGCGGTTTAGTCCCATTTAATTGGATTCTGTTGGAATTTTTCAATGGGATATTGAATGAAAGAGTTCATGTATAATATTTTTCATATACTGAAACTATCCTAAATGAACTCTTTCAATATCGCTTCTATTTCTATACCAATGTCTGACAGATTGAAAAAAAAAATTGTTATCAATGAAATCGATTTCATTAGATCGATTCCTAAATCGTAACGGTATATCGATTTTTTCCAGTCCATTAATAGTTTTTTTTCGTCTTAACAACGGCGTTTTCTATCAATGTCACGTAGTGAACGTCGATCATCGCTTTCGTCCTTAGCATTTGACTCTTCTCGATCGCCTCAGTCCTGAATAAAAACATCAATCTATATATATATAATGCATATATGCAATTATAAATAGTAGAATCCGGCTATAATGACGACCAAGGGACCGGCGATTTACGTCGTACTAACCGGATAAAAACATTTGCAAAAAATTGCCTCTTGATGAAGCCTAAGTATGCGTGGGGCGCAGATAGATTCTTGCCTACGATTAATTTGTACGCATGTACGCATCAACACTTTTCGTCGTTGTAACCGAATAATTTTGTGTGAAATCACGTCGGTAAAACGATTGGTCGCTGTAAGCAGTTATTGTAAGTCATAATAAACGGTTGTACTTTCATAGTGGATCATATAAAAAAAACAACATGCGCCAATTTTTACGTCGCTAAAAACGGTTGGTTGTTATATAGTTTATTAAACGGACTACGTATACTGTATTTAGAAGCTAAAGGTCACCTAATAAGAAATCTCGAATACCGCAGGATGTACAATGATGAAACGTGGCAAATAACTACTTTATTATCAGTAGACATACACTTTTCGGTAATAATAATAATAAAAACTTTATTCACAGGCATCTTTATACACATAAATAGTTTAAAAGTTAATTAAAAAGACATTACAAATGAAATTAGAAATTACAAATGAAATTGTAAATTACATATTATAAATTTCAATAAGGCCAGGTTAAGGATATATAATATATATATATATATATTTCAGTACCTGAGCTGATGTTCCCTTTTCAATTCTTCAGGTATCACCCGGTCGCAACAAGAGCAACTTAACCTAGTGATCGACTCAAATGCCGACCACTGATTAGGCCACGACCTCCGCACTCTCAGTATGCAATTATTTTAAATATATTTTATATTAAAAAATATAATCAGGGCAAGTTAGTGGGATGCTATAACTGAATTTCCATCCATCCTAAAATTTACCTCGGTCCGGCACTAGACGGAACCCTTTAAGTGCAATACCGCTCGCGCATGCTCTTTAATATTTTGGCTGCGTTTTTAATTTCAAGTCAAATTTTCGTTTTTTGATACGGCACGTTGATTCATTGTGATGTATTCAACGTTTTAAAAATACATAAAGGGCTTTTTTATTTAATTTACGAGGTCTTTTGTCGACATTCTAACACGTGTTTTTTCGTTCTTAGAAGTGGGATTTCGACGATTTATTGCGGGATGTCCTTCTTGGTCTTATATTAGACTAGCTAGTGCCGATAGCTTTGCATGTACAAATTTGAAGCCTAGACAGCTCGTTAATACAAGAAAATATGTTGATAAAACCGCATACGTACTTTTTGGTTTACCTTTTAATAAATCCTGGGTCAAGACCTCAATAGCTCAGTGGTGTAAGTGTTGGACAAATCTGAAGATACCTGGTTCGATAACTTTGCGATTAGTTTGACCGAAACTTAAATGGTAGGCATGCCTATAATTTTTCTAGTGTTCCTTACAAATTCTGAGCCTCAATACCTCAACGGTATAAGGTATGGACTGAAATCCGCAAGGTACCTGGTTCAAACCCCACCGTGCTACAACATTAGCGGTATTATGCGATGGGAACCTGATCAAGAGGTCTGGGGTGTATCACAACTCGATGGTCTACCCTCTCATTATTTTTGTTTGAGGTACAGCGGGGTAATAAGCAAAAAAAAGTTATGTCTTTCATCTTTCTTTCTTAAATTATTTCGGTAATATAATTTTATGCGAACGAAACGAAAAGACGCATTATAGCAGCAGTGAAATGTATAAATTTGCGAATTTTG
The DNA here is from genome assembly GCA_024363005.1 of Charaxes varanes. NCBI lineage: Eukaryota > Metazoa > Arthropoda > Insecta > Lepidoptera > Nymphalidae > Charaxes > Charaxes varanes. The sequence continues at coordinate 2,967,141 of JANCMC010009603.1, forward strand.
CGGCGGACGGAGTGGCCCCTCGTTTTTTTGCCTCTCACCTTGCTCTCGCGAAATTGTCTGAGATGGAAACCGTTTAACTTAAGTTATCGCGTTAAGATTACAATGAATCTTTAAGTTACAAAGCCTTTATGATTTAAGATCCGATTTTATTAGGGAAAAATGAGTGCCCGGATTATTGGATCAAGTGGGGTTCGGAGTAAATATTTTTAGCTGAATGTAGATTGGAATTAGATTTGAGTTAATTGTGGGGATTTGTTTACAATAAAAGTTCTTTTGATTGTTTAAATTTTGTATAAGCTTAACATGACTTCCGTTAATTGATTTTTAATGTTCACTTTGGGTCGCGGCTTCGCTCCCCTTATTTTTCAAATTCCTGGTTTCCAGATTCCCTTATGCTATTTATATAAAGTTAAACAGAAAAACAATAGTTTTTAGAATTTGGAATACACCATGGGCTAAAACTAAAAGGCACTGTGGTGTCAACAAATAAAACAATAGTAAGAATGTACTCTGCTCGAATGGCACGTCTGCTCAACACGGATCACTAATCGTGAATGATTGACACCAAACACCCGCGTCTTTTATTCTAACAATAATTAACTTTGAGTACATCATAGACACTATGACCACATTACAATTAGTTTCCGATTAGTAAATAGAATCAGAAATTTCTCTTCCGATTTCTATTATATGTAATGCATTTGCACACACAACATCATACCGGTAACCGGAGCATCATTAGTATATATATTCCCTGTAAAATTGTATTCTATAAAGTAAATTATACCAAGTAATAAACAAACCAAAACTTCACCAGTCCAATCGGGAATTATTGCTTAATTTTTTAAGAATAAAATATGAGTATAGCTTTATGGGAAATTTATCCATACTGCGTGCCAACATTTCGATGCAAACAGAGAGCAGTGTATTAACTTAGACAATTTTATTGTCCGCCGCGGGCTATGGGCGAATGGTTTTTGTACTGAAAAATAGGTTACGTACAACGCGTATTAAGGAAATTGTTTTTGCTTTATTTTTTTTTGTTAAATAAAGTAAAAGATTCCTGAAGGTAAAATCACCGCGCGACCAAATTTCTTGTTAAGGATCCTCTTTGTATTATTTTGTGCATTAATAATGCCGTAGACCGCTTTCTGGTTTCGGTATAACGTACGAGCCATCCTATTTTCTTGTATTAAATTGTCTAGGTTGAGAATGGATTACGTAAATTAATTGCGAATGGTTCATATTCATTGGACTATAAATGTTAGTGTTCTAAGATATGTAGTGTAGCATTTAGTTAACGTTATTTCATTTCTGAAACTCAAAAAGGGTCTTTGTGCATTTTTTAGAAGCACTTAGTTAGTTATGTATCAACTACTTAACATATTTTTAATCTGTTAGATTAATACATACATATGTACATATATAGGACTATACATACATGGTTAGCATCATATGAAACACGGACGTCTGTTCCTACGACAGACAACTTAATGCCTGTGTCATAGATAACAGACGCCTGTTAAACACAAATATTTTTTTAAGAAATATGCCAATACATACTTATAGATAATATACCCAGACTGCAGGCGGGAATTGAACCCACAGCCGACGGAGCGAAAGGCAGGGTCATTGTCAACTGCGCTAACAGGCCAATACATCTATAATAGTTGACATAAAAAGGAAAAATAAATATTTAAAGAAATCAAAGGTTTTCGTAAGGTTTAGAAACCTCAGAATTTAAACATTCACTTAGAAAGTTGTTGGCTCCGTTTTTTTTTTTTAATTTGATACAATATGTTACGTCTTTTATATATAGCTTTGACAAAATAACGAAGGTTTCTCAATCCCCTCCCTAAAATTTGACCCCCTAAACATCTGCTGCTTGGGTCATAGTCTCGCATCCCATGGAATACTTTAATTTTTTTTATCTGTTTACACATTATGATTTTCTATAACAATTTTTACAACCACGCAAAATATTATAATTAAAGACAAATTAGAAACAACAAGCGATAATTTCGATAAACGGCAGCTATGCAGCTCTAGGTATTGAATTGGATAACTATGATTCTCATTAGTATTGACAGTTGTAATATCAGACGTTGGTTGCAGAACGAAGTGTAAGTGGGCCCTAACTTGTTCAAGTAGATGCCGCACTGCGCCTCATGCAGTGGCGTTGACACCGGCGCCGCGGCGTCGGCACGCGACCAATTATTTAATACTACCGCCATTCGCATATTTCCTACTACACCCCCCATCGGCCCCACTGACCTAGTGCGGTGGAATTTTAACTAGAGTTTTTCACTTAGGCAAATTTCGCAACACCGAACACCATGCCTTGCCAAAACAACTAACGGTTCATAAAGTTTGGCCTACTTAATGCTTTGTAGTTTCATACAATTTGGTGTAAATTGCATTTCGTTTCATTTGCTGGGTTGGGTTTCTGAGCCATATTGTATGAGTGTACGTTTCAATTCGTCTAATTTTAAATATTTTTGAGTAAAATAATAAAAATAACCTGTCACGTTAATTTTTTTTAATTAAGTTCACTATTATCAGCAATCCATGATTTAAGGCATATACGGCATATAAGGTTTTTACAGCTTCAGAAAGTTATAAAAATTCAATGTATTGTGATGTAGTATTTTTACATGAGTGTAAATAGTCCTTAACAGATTAGTGATGACATGAGTGACGATATAGAGCATCATACTATATACACATGAATGTAATAGGGTAAGAAAATGTAGATTTTTCATCAACTCCTTATTAAACCCAAGACCTTCTTTTCTTTTCTGAAAATGGCTTTCAAATATTTAAATATGGGAGCACGTCATGTATAAAGTAGCTTTTGCATAATAGAACGTACAAATGAGTCCATAGCGTATAGAAATGTAGCTAAATGGAAGGAAAACATTTGAGTTTTGTTTTCATTTATTTAATTAGATAGAGTTTCAGCGCCGAAGCGGCGTCGCTTGACAACTCGCTTATCCATACATTACGAGTGCTTCTAAATACATTTCTATTCGTGACCCAGTTAACCCATAACTTATTTCTAGAAATTGCTTTATATAAACTAAATAAAAGATCTCCAGTTATTAGGTTCTTTTTGTAAATATTTTTCAATTCGTGACCGCGCTAAATTGGCACGGCATTCCTAGAAATTACTTTATCTCTATTTATCCTCATTTAAATAAATTCTTATGCCCACAAATGTTTGGTTATTTCCTACTTAGGATATAGCAGATTTTAGTCCGCTTCTGTTGAGCTATCAAGTTAGAGTTAAATGTTACTTTATTAATTAATTATTTCTTTATTTTTAGGGACTAATCAATCTTACTCATATTTTTTTACAAATAATGTGAATAACGTCACATGTTAAAGGGGGTGGAAGGGAATCATCAAATTGTGTAAGAACGGGCAGGGCCAAAAGTTTTTGACGTCACATGTCAAAATTAAAAGTCATCAAATTTGAAACTGCTGTTCTCTTCTAAATATTTATAATACATGCATACAATTGAAAGTGGGAAGTGGGGAGACCATTGCAGCGCTACAAAGATCGTACCAAGTGCGACATGATTGCTTTTGGCATCGACATTAAAGGCTGGGAAGAGCTTGCTGAAAGCAGAAGCGAATGGCGCAAATGTGTCCTGGAGGGCAGCGCTACTTGTGAACTAGACTTGGTTTAGAGTTTTAGAAAAGAAAAGACTGAAGAGAAACCGAGGCGGTACTAACTCGTCTAATTTCACCTGTCGCAAGTGCCGACGGGATTGTCACTCACGAATCGGCTTATGAATTAAAGTGTTTAGCAGACTCTGCATAAATATCATCTGTAAAAGATGTATATGGCCATTGACAATTGAAAAATATGTGATGTCACATTTCGAAAATGTGACAACCTGTTGTAATGGCAGTTATAGAAGTTGCAACATTCGTGTGACGTAATTTATGTATGTCCCCTAAGTTCAAACAAAATTCCACCATATATCGTGCTACTTTCTATTTTCCAGTTTTTTTCAAATTGATGCTCCGAATCTCGAATCCCATGCGAGTTCCACAGTCGAGTTTTCACAAAGTTACCCGTAGTTGCTGGTTAATTTATAGTTGTGGCAATTTTAAATTAAATTTTATCACTCTATGGTAAGTGCTCTCACTAAGTGCCTAATTGGAAAGTTTGTTTTTAGCGCATTTGTCATGTGTGTTAATAAGATGTATGTCCCCAAGAAGCAAAGTTTGTTTAAGTATTTAGCAGGGGGTCATGGGGGTCAGGGGTTACCCCTGACCAGTAAATAACTTATTATTATTATTTATTTAATATTTATTTATACAGTAAGTTATATACAACTTCATATCCAGAAACTCCAGAAAGGTATCGGCCTTTAGTGACGAGATTAGGCCACCGAGGTCTCACAAACCGAATGAAACGCGACAATACCATCACTTGAAGTGACAGCATTGCCGCCATTTCACGCCGATTGTATGTGAGAAAGAGGTACTGGTACCCGGACGCGCCGGCCCAATTCGGCTGCAAACCAAAAGGACTATCCTAGCACTTCCTCTAATTATGATGTGTGAAAGGAACTATATGGATTTTAAGAATGTACATTTGCCAACTCGCATTTGGGCGAAAATGCCGTGAAATGGCGGCAATAAAAAAAGAAAAGGCCGTGCTCATCAATTTTTTTGAAGGCTAGATCCGCGCCTGGAGCACAGTCGGAAAATAAGCTCATCATCTACCTTCTGTATTTAAGTCCATTCCTGTACCGTTAAACTGTTGAGTTACATTATTTCAAAAATGACATATACTATCGTCACATATAATGAATAACGTACGCATAATAATAATATGTAATAATTCTGCGCTGCCATGCATGCTTCCATAATTAATAGGTACTGGTACGGCTATCAGTATGTCGTTATAAATGGTAATTTACTACAAATGACATACATTAAAAAATTCTAAAGCATTCTTTATGACTAGAATAAAACTGTACTGCCCAATTTTTGAAAACGAATAAAATATAATGGCCAGTTATTTCACTATACTTGTAAGTAATGGCGGTGATGTGATAACATTTCTTGTTTTTGCATTCTTTATGAAAAAAACTCTCATAGAAAGCAATATTATGATGGCTCATGACTTTTAAAACGGCTAAAAAAAACTCTTCCACTTCCACTTCTTCCACTTCTAAATTATCCGTAACTGAGTTGAATTTCGTTTGCGTTTTTATTTTTTGGTGGTTTAAGAGATCATGCGTCCTTATAATATCGATTTCTATAATGTTTTTTATTCATGCAAAATGTAAAAACAAAAAATATCACAATTGTAACTAAACCCGCACTTCCGAATATTAACCTCTTTTCTTTTATTGTAAGTTTTTTCTTTAACGTTTGAATGACATAGACACATAATGTTTGTAGATAGATAGATCATAAATCTGTATCAGATAGATCATAAGGTCGCAGTATTACTGAAGCTTGTTGACCTAACCTCGACGGCAAAAATCTATCTTTTTTTAAATTTTCGTTAAAAACTTGTTTAAAAATAAAAGCTCTAGAAGTACTTTATAAAACAAAAATACAGTACTTACCATTAAATTTATATGTATACTCAAGTTTGTTTAGTTCATGAAGGTATTGATTTATTTCAAAAACCGTAATTGTGACAAAAGAAAAAGAAGCAATATTTTGCTACCCTAAGTATCAATACAAGGTAATAAGGCGTACTAAACCGCATAAAATTACTACAAACTGCGTTAATTCTTCAAAGAAACAAAAGATTCATGATACAATAGTGGCGCTGACATTTGCAGACTGCCGCCATCACCTTCAAAAATCCAACCGTTAATCAAAGACTTTAAAGAGGAAACATTTGATTTGATTGTTTGTTTGCATTAAATAGGCTCTGAAACTACTGAATCGTGTTGGAAAGATTATTTCACCATTACAATCCTACATTAACCCTGATGAATATAGGGCTTAAAATATCTTCAAAAAAGTTAGAGATGAGGCGGGTCCCTAATTTCTTATGTAACAAGAGCAAACAAGCCCACGAGTAACTACCCAAGCCCAAGGACAACCATACTATCAGAAGACAATTTTTTTTTAATATTAGTTAATGGGATTTTATAAAATAAAATAACGTATTTATCGATCATCATAATATCTAAATGAAGATGAATTTTTGGTTATTGGTTAAGAAGCACTCCCATTAAGGTTAGTTTAAGAGTCAAATACAAAAGACATCAATGCTTGAAACCGCAATAATAGTGAGGAATCCTCCTAAATCTAGACCTGCAGCGGATATAATGTCGTTGATTTGATAAGAATATACAATATAATATATATACAATATAAATAATAAATTATAGGCTTCTTATTTTTTATTTATATAGGATGCCAACACGATGTACAAAATATATAAAATTTACGAAACAACAAATATTAATCAACCATACTATACCATACTCAAAGTTGACCAGCAAATTAATTTCAAACATTTCTCGGAAATGTATATAAAGTGTCCTCAGCAAGTTTAAAGATAAATGAAGGTGTTTATATATATTTCTTACTTTTATAGTGAACGATATAATAATGTAATTGTATAAAGATCTTTACAGAATAGGACCGTTTCGACTGAGAGAAAACATTTTGTATTTTATCAGTCAATCAATTCATCAAGTCAGTTCAACAGGTAAACGTAACTTTTAAAAGGTCTGTACATTTTGACATTTCCTTTTTTGTACAAGGAAAGGTAAATGTGGGAATTTTTCAAGGAACTATCCAAAAAAGTAAGCGTTGAAAGCAATTTAACTAGAAATATCATGGGAATTTAACTTTTCGATTGTATCGTTTATAAGCTATTGTTTGATATGAAAGGTTTTTAATGATTTTTAAAATTTTTCCTCTTAACATAAAATTTTCTTGCATATGAAGGAAGTCCTAGATACGGAAATTAAATGGAAAATGAAATTATTAATAAGAAAAATGTTTTAGACCGAATTGTTTGCGATCGGACTCTTGAGTAAATTTTTTTCTTGGTTATTTTTTTGTAATTTCTATTTTATTTATTTTTGTATTCTTTAAAAAAAAATGGTTTTGACAGACATACAGACAGACCGACAACGAAGTGATCCTATAAGGGTACCTTTTTTTCCTTTGGAGGTACGGAACCCTAAAAACGTTATTTTCGGCGACAAAATATTTTAGATTGATCTAAACTTGCGATGGTACGAATGAAAAACTGAAATTTAGTTTCCTGCTAAACTGTAGATGTATGATGGAGAGGAGGTTGTAACTTAATTAGTAGCCGGCATTTGAGTCGATTTCTAGGTTAAGCAGTTCTTATGCTGCTTCGGAATTTAAAAGATTATTATTATTGGAAATAAGGGGGATAAATCTTAATAAATTAATTTCTAATCCAACTGTTTTTGTTTAATATCCGACCTCCTCCTTCGTGGCCCATTATGACACTGGTTTAGTTTAATATCCGACCTCCTCCATCGTGACCCATTTTGACACTGGTTTTTTAAAATATCCGACCTCCTCCGTGGTGGCTCAATCTGACACTGGTTTTTTTTAATATCCGATGTCACTGAGTGATATTAGTCGTGTAGAGATTGTGGAGGTTCTGGGGATGACTTCAGACGGTAGTCGGTTATCTAACTCGCTCACACATATCCTCTGCGAAAAAGAACAGCCGGTTCAACTAAGTGATTCATGTTGCCGACGGTCACCAGCAGCATCAGAAGACTCGCAGTTGCGATGCCGGCCTTTGAAAAATGAACATGCACTTTTCTTGTAGGTATTCTTTCGTAGCTAGACAATAACAAAACGAATTCCAAATCAAACCGCATTACAGAAGTAGGCTTTCATTTATCATTTGTCCTTTTAGAGGTTTTTGGCAAATGAATAGCACTTTAGCAGTTATAATGGATTGGGCAGACTTGTAATGTGTATTTGGTCCGTTAAAATTAAAATGTACAGTTATTTAGTACTTTTTATTATGTTACAAGGGGCAAACGAGCAGGCAGTTGGCACCTAAGTGACGCCCGTGACCATCTGCATGACCAGGAGGCTGGAAGATGCGTTGCCGGCCTTTAATGACGAGTTTAGGCCACCGGGAGTGGCCTAGTCATAGTAAAGTATGTTCCGTTTATCAGTATCTTGACGTGAAATATTTCTTTAGAAATAAATAACTTCAATATATGTACGTGTAACTCTAACAGTCTTTGCAGCGCACGCCAGAATAGCTCGCAGATGGCAGAATTTTCTCACTTCACATTTATCATTAGCCCATATTTAAGGCTGGCAACGCATCTGCAAGCCTTCTGGAGGTGCAGATGTCCATTAGCGTCGGTAGGCACTTAGTTAGGCACTAATTTACCCCTAGTAGCATAAAAAAGGTCCGGTAGTGTCGATAAAAATGTTGGTTAGTAGGTAAGTGTTAGTGTCGACAAAAGTGTCGGGAATTCGAGGGCCTTTGCTTATCTCAAAAATGCACCCGCAAAGAAGTTTTCACTTCAATAACACACTGACATATGTTGCACTGTCATTTGTATAAATTTAATAAAAGGTAAAAATCCTATACGAAAAATCCAATATCGTGTGACGCTTGAACCGAATTCGTATTCGAGTGGGTTATAAAACAACTTTATGTCGTTTGTAGGGAAGCGTGATCTCTGCAAAAGACAAGGCCGAAATTTGTGACCCTCGTGCGGTCGAAAGTCAAACTGCAAAACAGTTTCGCTTACCTTTTGCCTGTAAGTGATAAGGTTCGGCACACAAAACTGGCGGAGCTATATATCGCTTAGCTCATTTAATGCTTACTATAATATTCTATTATTTTGGTCTAAGATTTATTATATTGGTCTAAGACTGTAAAGACCTCAGTCGAATCTTTTGAATCTCATAGACTCCAAGAGCTTGATTCGAAGCGTCTTCTCAAAAAGAATCAACCCAAGCGTTCCTACACCTATACCTACAACAATGGAGTTCCTAGGGTCAGTTTCCAGCTTCGGTATTTCCGAACGGATACGACTTAGGGACCGTCAAGAAAAGAGCATACTCATTTCTCAAATGCCGGCAACGCATCTACGATCCCCCTTGGTGTTTCAGTTATCCATGGGCGTCGGTAGTCACTTAGGTGAACCGCCTGCCCGTTTGACCCTTGTTTTATAAAAAAAAGCTGCCTGGCTCCGGCATAACGTAAATCCACCCCCACGATTTATATTCACATGCATTAGTCTCCTATTGGTTAATACTATACCCCAGGTCCCACCCCTTGATTCTCTGGAAAGATTTACGGCAGTTGCAGAGAAACAATCGGTAGGACGATACGTCTGTACGATAAATCTTTAACAGTTTTTAACATAGTAATTTTGTGACGTTTATAATCAGTGTTTTTTTTCAATTAAAGCTTTTGAACCTTTCGAAACGCTCTTTCTTGTGCTGAAAAATCATTTTATTGAAGAAACGATGAATTTCAAGAATTTATAGCGTCACTGTCTCTTACGGTAAGTCCCCATACTACACCATGGATTATAATGACAAGCTAAACAAACACCTTAGAAACATTAACTTTAAATTAACGCTATATATAGTGATAACATTTTACGGTTATTAAAATCATTAATAATAATAATCTTTATTGGAACAAAATCACATCACTATTTCTAATACAACTTAGGTCTATATTTCACAATTGGTACAAAAAAGTATTAGTGCATTTCATGCGTTCCAAAATTGAAAATGTGATGTTTATGTCTAGACATCAAATAATTAGTCATATATACAAAAATGAATTCCTATTTCCGTTAATCACGGCACCAGGCGTGAAAGCTGGAATGATGCCGTTAATTCTTTGTTTGTTGTATTTAATATTGTCAGGAGAAGGTTCTTATGAAAGAGCCTAATACACCAATTTGCGCGGAAAATTAAAAAATTTAAGAATCTTAACCACGATATTAAATAGTTAGGAACGGAAACGGAGACGGGAACGGGCATGGGACGGTGCATGGGACGGCAACGGGAATAATATTATATGGTAATAAAATGTAGTAAATAGTAAGTAACCCAAAGTACGTTCGGGTAGGAAAACATCTGCCGGGTTCGCTAGTTTCCTTATAAACTAAACCCAATTATAGAGCCTTTACAGTATAGAGTACGGTAAGAGAGTGCAAGATTTCAATGATGATAAAATATAAAGTAAAATCTTTAACTACAATTTACTATAGGCTTAGAAAAGCAATAAGAGATATACATTTTAATGTTTGAGTATCTTGTTTCTGTCCTTTTTATCATCACAATTAGGTTTTCTGGTTTATTTCTTTGGTATAGTAGGCCTGCTTATTAACCTTAAAGACAATGCAGGCCTTCATAGAGTAGACAGTCAGATAGATGTAGTAGACTTTGTACCCTATAGATGTTTCAATTAATGTAAAATTTATTTATTTAATTACAAGTAGCAGCCCTAGTCGCCCCTTTCTCTCAAGGTAGATAGACATGAATCTTCACGATCGTCTCGTCCAATCTGTAATGTTACAAATATAGCCACAATTTTATCTCGCCTTACATTGCTGTCTCCAATGCTCGTTGCGCAACTTTGACCCTACGTAGAAAGCCATGAGTAAAGGGCATACGAGTCATCTCTAACCGCTAGCTAATGAAATAAATTTAGAAATATAAACTATAGAATAATATTTACGATATGTCGATAGCTCCTACGTAACTTGTTGTAACCCCAAATTCCAAGCTTTACAGTTAAGCGTTACAAACAACTAAATAGCAATATAAGAGACACTTTTTAATATTAAAAACTTTTATTTAACTTCCAACTTATGTTTGTTCGGGTGGAATCTCACAACTCAATTTTGGAGAAGATGTCTTTAACCTACGGAGCTGGAAGGTGGCCATTGGAACTCCGTTATAAAACAATATAACTGCATTGAGTTTGGGCTCGTTTAATTCGTTTTGACGAGTACTATGTGTTTATATATACATATAGTATACATTTGAATAACAGCTTTTTTAAATTAAAATTTATTTATTTGATTACAATAACGTAATCTTCATTATTGAATTTATAATTGTTTAATGTGTTATATAATGAGGATGTTATTTCAATTTACATGTTTGTAACTCTCTACTGTGAAGTTGGGAATTTGGAGATGCAACAATTTACGTGAGAGGTATCGACGAACAACGATAAAAAAACACTGTAACTCTACGGTCAAATCTATGAGAGTAATATTGATCACGTGATCGTGCAAACTCATTATTGGGAAGATTTCAAAATGTCTCACACGCAGTTTTGAAACAAACAACGCTGTTCTATTTAACCATGAGATTAGCGAAAAGTGGCGGCAATGCTGTCACATTAAGTGATGGTATTGTTGTCGCGTTTCGTTCGGTTTGTAAGACTTCCCGGTGGCCTAAACTCGCCAATAAACGCCGGCAACGCATTTGCTAGCCATCTGATCGTGCAGCTGTCCATGGGCGTTGGTAGGCACTTAGGTGCCTGCTGCCTGCTCGTTGTAAAATAATAAAAAAAAAATCTCATAACATGAAGTTGTATAGTGTAGAGTAAAGTAAGGAAATTCTCTCACGTCTAAATTAAAAAAAATTGAGAGTTTAAAACGTTTTTCAGGCATTTCACTGTACATATATTTTTTAAATTTAGTTTTGTTTTTTGTTTGTGTGCAGTGTCATTTTTGCCATATATTTTTTTTTATTCTTCTAAACATTGATGTTAAAGACTGACAATGCAACTATGAACCTCCTGATTAAGCAGTTTTACATGAGCGTCGACCGTCATTTTATCAGATACCCTAAAGCATATAAAATACTAGCTGTACCCTGCAACTTCGTCCGCGTGACTTCCGTGAGTGTGTTGAATTTGGAGTGCTTTCATCTTTTCTACTGAACCCTAATTATTAAAACTCAATATTATTCCTCGCAGCATCAAATATCTGCCAGTGAAAGTCCCGCTAATTTTTTTTTAATATTAGAAATACTTTTTATGTGTGTCTAATATTCCCTTTTCCCTAAGCTTATCTACTAAATGGGGGCTGACACTAGTACGCACCCTACACAAGTAACATTTGGTGTCTACGCGAGCGAGACAGACAGAGGGGCGGACAGAGCAAATTATAAGAGTTCCTCTTAGTACTACGGAACCCTAATAAAGTAGGGGGGATACGTTATTAAAAAGTATGGTTGACAACCGTACTCTTTGACCATCAATCGAGGCTTTACATAAGCCACTAGCTTTACTACTGACTTGGTCGGCGCGGGCCACCCTTATCACTTAGGGGTTTATAAATCAATTAATTCTCAGACCTACCAAATACGCACAAAAAGTTTGATGAGATTCGGTCGAGCCGTTTCGGAGGAGCTTTGGCAACTGACACTGTGACACGAGAACTTTATATATGTGACTCGCGTCAACCCGCGATTTTGTCCGCGTTTTTTCTGACCTTCATACAATATTTCAACTCTTATTGCGTCTGTTACAAATTTTTCGCGACAAAAAGTAGGCTATGTCTACTGTATTTCGAACTAACACTAACATTTCGAACCGTTCGAATTCGGAGATACGACATATCGGACCCTCATTAGTGTCAACGAGGGCTGCATCAGCATTGATTAAAAGCGTCACACTATAAAGACTTGCCTCCTGTGGGCCCAGCACGAATATTTTCAACCTAAATACAGTCGAGTCTTCGAATTCGAACGTTTCGAGATGTTTGTGCTAGAGTCTCTGTCTCTATAATGCTTGTAGCCGAATTGGGCCGGCGCGTCCGGGTACCAGTACCTCGTTCTCACATGAGATCGGCGTGAAGTGGAGGCAATGCCGTCACGTCTAGTGATGGTGTTGTTGTCGCGTTTCGTTTATACTTCTTCATGGTTTAATAACATTATGATCTATTTATAACGAGTATGTACCACAATAATAAATTTGGATTTGATGATATTTCAAATGGACCATCATGGACTGTGATCACGACTCGACTGACAGTCCAAATGAATTATCCTGATACGTATTCGTTATAAATAGATCATAATGATATAAAAAAATTGCAACTGGCACTGTTTTCTTTTAATTATTTTTAATACTTGCATAAAATTAAAAAAGATGCTATGTAACATTAAGGGGGACCGAATATGTGGCAAAGGGGGAAATTTAAAAAGTCGAAAAGTTATTGGGAAATAATTTACGGATGATACACCCATACATAGGCTGTACAGAGTCCAGTTTCAGAGGACATTTTCTTAACACATTGGTTTCAGAATCTCTATCAGAACACTGCAATAAATAACAATTTTCATTGGTTTGTTTACTTTATAAACCAGTAGATGTTTCTTTAACTTATAAGGATGTTTCTATTTGCACATACTTTTAGTTATCATTGCAAATTCATGAGTTAAGTCTGTACCATTACATACATTAATGTGGTTTTTACTAATAAACAGAATGATGCAAAGAGAAGGCACATACGTTATAGAAGATAAAATTTTACATATTGTCAGGCCAAGAGACCTTTGGTGGTGTATGCAACCAGTAGATGGTGCTGTTTTGATTTCCAATATCAATAGTAAGAGAAGAACAATGTTCGGATAGAACAATGACTGCTGGGTCTGCTAGTATTTTATATTTATATATAAAGTACTACCAGACCTTTTTATTATAGTATTAGCATAACATATATTAGCAGACATATATTTCTATATAAAGTACTGGAAGATATATATATAAGTAGAATTAAAAGCCATTTCCTGTCTCTATTTAAAATTTTTAAACTTGCATACTATAAAAGTTTTAAAAAATATTGATTTATTGGAAAACACTATGCTAACAATATCATTTGCACAACATATTGAATAATCATTACCTCTGTTTACAAAACATGTTTTGAACTAGTTTCATAGTTGCCTGTTTTTTTTTAAAGAAAGTCAATAAGTAGTATAAATTACATCTTTCAAGTAAATAATAATAGGTTGTGCTATAATAAATAAATATTAAAGACAATTTATATTTTATTGCAGATTTTATACCAGTATCGTGCATAATTATTATTAAATAATATTTTTCTAACCTTCAGGTGTTCCCTAGAGAGCATTTTATTCTTAATAAATGCATGAAAGTAACTGTTGTTTTTTTTTAAATTGGTAATTAACAATTCTGAAACTTTCTTCTCATAATTTCTACTTTTATTACAAAAATATACTAGTACCTGTAATCCGTTTTTTACACATAATAAAAATAATAGAAATAACAATAAAGTATTATTTTCATATACATTGTTTATGGAGATTAGTTATCCTATTACTGAATATATATATAATGAAATATAATAAAATATAGCAAACACTTATCAGTGTACAGTTTATTGCATTAAAGTCTAAAGTCAAACTTCGCCTATGCGATAAAAGAAATAAAATCAAAGGAGTTTTAAAATAAACCTATAACTTGGTGTGATATTGGTCTTAGATTTTAAGTAATAAAATTGCTTGTACAAATATTTACGTAAAATATATTTTTATTAAAGAAATCAAATCGAACTTACATCGGCTAATAAAGGAGCTCTGTCTAGATGTTCAGAAGACGCGAATGCAGATTCGAAGAATGCCCCTCGACTTCTGGACTCGTATCTGGAACCTCCCTCATCCCACATACGAGCTTCTAGTTCATCAGACATTCTGGCGCTTGCCCGCACTTTTCACTTTTTAACACATTTCTATTATAATAAACACAAAATATTAACAACAAGTACAGCCTCAACTTCAGATATACTTATTTAGATAATTAATATCTAATAAAATAAAATTTTGTATTATTTTTCTTCACTGCGCGTTTATGGATTACAGAAGACGTAACCACCCCTAGCCTATATCAATGTATTACTGAGCTAAGCTAGGGAAGTGACATATTCTACAAGAAAAAACAGTGACACTTTGACGTCAATAAGATATGTAGATAAGCATTTTCGTTACTATTTACAGGCGCCACACTAAGCGCTGCAAATGTTTGGGCAATTATTTGATCACTGAGTGTAGCGTGAGACTTTGAGCATATAGCCGCGCCACACAGACACTGAACAAAAAATTTTCAACTTGAAGCGTATAGTGTGACACCGAATTTATTAAAGATGTACCGAATATCTGCATCCTGGGTATATTTGGATATTTGAAGGAAAATAAAGATTTTATCTGTTTCTGTGCTGTTAATTTAAGTCGTACCATATACGGATTTCTTACATTAATATAAAGTTAAATATCCTGATGTGGACAGTGCATGTATATTCCTATGGTAATAAATATATATACTGTTTTTTTATACATTTTGGAGACATATTTTTGTTTTTCTTTTCTATAGAGTTATAGATACTAACTTTTAACTGTCATACGGGATTTCATGTTACTATAATGCCAGAACTAGACATAGCTTCATTCATGAATTTGAATGAATCATGAATGATCATGTAATTTGGCCGGGGACTTGTGTAGCTGCGCAGTTTTGTGGTACTTTGTAGTCTTCAAGGACAAAAATCTTGACCCATGTCTGGCTCCGGCCTAAGACATAATTTTGAAGAACACATTGATTATTAATGTTTAAATCATACCCTCTAACCTTACTAGCGCTTTCTTTTAGAAATTATACATTTAAACTGCAACATGCTCCTAAATCCACTCTATAGTGTATACGAGTGGATGCCTGGACTAAATGGGTTAGTTGTATCGTGTAATAGTGCCCTATATCATCATTACATAGTATAAAAGAAAGTCGCTTCCCAGCTTTGTACGCACAGTTCTTTCAAACTACGCAGCGGATATTAATGCCGTTATCACCAATAAAAAGAGCAATTCAAGGAGAAGGTCCATATCTGTAATACATTTATTTTATAGAAGATAAAAGCCGATAATTTCACTGATTTGGAACGAGATGTCGTAAAAAACGTATTTTTCTGCGCTTACGTCGCGTGCACTGGCTAAAATTTACGAGATAGAACAAAATATTGTTCTACGGAAGTGAATATCTTAAAAAGATCTATAATACAGCCCACGATGTCATATGTCTATCTCCTAAGTATATCCCACACTTATATTTAAATACATTTTCAATTTGATGCTATTACGTATACTTGTGTTTGGAACGTGCCTAATTTTTTTTTTAATTTAATAGTGTTAAGACTGACGATTATTAAGTGCGTTTAAAAAATTATTTAAAATGCTTTTTAATATTACTTTTCAATCTTTAATTTTAGGAAAGATTGTAGTGTATTTTTAATTATTTTTCTTGTTATGGTTTATAATTTGAGGCATTCATTAATTAATGTTCCAATCTGGTAATTGAAATGAGTAAGAAAAAGGAACTCTGTTGTAATACCTAATCTTTGAAGCACCAATTCTGTATCATCGTTTTCAATTGGTTGTTATAGATTATGTTAAATTACTTATTACCTTGAGTCATACTGTAAATTACTAAAAGTCTGTTTATATCAATTTTTAATTCCATTTACCTTAATGACATTTGGGACTGTAATATTATTTTTTATAATAATGAAGTGGGCAGTTGGACAATATAATTATATCCATCCATAGTTATGCTGTAATCCTCCATAGAACACGGCAGGATTATTCCACATTAAAGGAATGAAAAAAACTATGTAGCGTATTTTCTATCCGAAGACTTTGTATAGAAATATATTCACCCTCTTTCTCACATGAGATCGGCGTGAAGTGGTGGCAATGCTATTACGTCAAGTGATGGTGTTGTTGTCGCGTTTCGTTTGGTTTGTGAGACTTCCCGGTGGCCTAAACTCGTAATTAAAGGCCAGCAACGTGCGTTATTAAGTGCCTGCTGCCTGCTCATTTGTCCCTTGTAATATAAAAACAAATCGGCTTTCGCAATCCATTCGAAAAAGCGTTTTTTTTTGCAAGGAATGAAAAAAATGTAGTCAATGTAAACGACAATGCAGATTACTACCGCCCGTTGGGGACTCATAAAGAGAGTCCATAAGATGTGTAATGGGGGCCTCTCGCGCGATAAGAAGCGATTTGGTCAAAAACGACAAAATGCTGTAAGATTTTCATCTATCTCAATGGTTCTTTTTATGTGACATGGGGCTATTGGACGTAATTACAGTCACCTAACTATAAGTGACTAGTGACACTCATAGACGCTGGAATTAAATTAAAAAATATACCAATCTTATACTAATATATTGCTTGAACGCGCTAATTTCCAGAAGTTTTGGTCCGATTTGAAAAAATCTTTCAGTGTTATATAGCCTATTTATCGAGGAAGGTTATTATATATATGTATATCATCACCCTAAAATTTTCCACCTACTTTTACCGAAGACTCTACGTTCATGTCCCGGGTTCATGCTGAAACTCTACGTCGCGCTAGGATCTGCGAACAAGTTGGTGGAGTAAGCTATCTGCCAGTGAAAGTTCCATCAAAATCGGTCCAGCCGTTCCGGAGATTACCCGGAATAAGCAAACAGGTCCCCTCCCCCTTTCTACTGGGGAAGGGTCAGAGAGAAAAAGTTGCGCACCGGGTTGCGCATTCACTTGCGCGTGTGCACACACTCACACAGAATACGGCATTTCGTTACGTGACGATTTCCGCGAAATCGCATTACCCGTAAATTTCATAAACCACTTACGTTCCGAAAAAAATAAGAGAAATTGTCGTTTTTCAATTTAAAGGTAAAGATATGATGGTGAGAACTGTTGAAGTAATGGACAATACCACACCCGCTTCACTCATTCTCGATATATTTGATATCGATACCATCCGAAGGTAATATGCAGCTAAGGGGTCGTTCAAGTATTGCGTAACGCAATTTGGGGGTAGGGAGCGTCTTGCAAAACGTTACAGAGGCGAGACGGTGGGAGTAAGACAAAGCATTACGTAACACGCTTTCAATTAAAATAAAAAATAGGAAATAAAGAGTAAAAATGGTTACTAACATTTACCTAAATTTATATTAACGCCATAAAAACCGCCAATTTAAATACATCATACTGTTGTCAATGATGGTAGCACTACTATCGCGATATGTCACTAATGCTGCTTGCCTCCTGGTCGTGCAGATGTCCATGGACGCCAGTAGACATTTAGCTGCCTGCTGCCTATTTATTCTTTAATAATACTAGATTTACATTCCTGGGGGTTATAGCGAAATCTCTGGGCGACAGGTTTTCACCTACTATTCTTAGTGTCCAAAGTATAATATGAAACTAGTCTTAAAATAAGGTTCTTAATTGAACTCATTTTGTTCTCCGTAATATAAATGTACGTATATTTTTTTGAATTAAAAATATAAATCAAATGCTCGATACTTAGAAACTGGCAACGCGTGGCTAAGCGTGAGTAGCTACATACAATATGTGTTCTACATATTGTACTCGTTATTTATTACTTTTTTTATTAATAGCGGACCTGGCAGACGATGTCCTGCTCGACCATAAAAATCGATAAAAAGGTAATGTAGACACCAACTGCAGAGCCATCTGCTGGGATGATTTGTTAATCTAAACCATCCAGAGCTCCACCCAAACGCATACAAAAATATCACTTATCGGTCCAGCCCTCTTAGAGGAGTTCAGTGACAAACTAACGTAGACAAACTCGCCATTTCTGCTTAAAAATCAACAAGACATGAATAACAACATCACATATTGGAGCCCTTAACCATCGTATAAGGCTCTGTGCGTAAATACAATTGGTTGGTTATTGGTTATCAGCAAACAATAGTTTCTTTGTTATTGCTTACCGCGCTAAACAAAGAATAAGCGTTCTTGAAACAGATTAAAGTCTACCTTGAACTTAGCTGAAAATTATTCCATTTTTTTTTATATCACGAAGGAGGCATTATGTTCTGAGGGCCTGGCACGAACTTTTCGAACCGAAGTCCTATGACCCGGCCGTGGTAAGATATACTTAACCCTGTGAACGATTCAAATGCCAACCGATGATTAAGCTACGATGCTAAAATGACCAAGAGGGTGTCAAGACACGCTTATGTAGAAGGGTTCCGTATCTGATACGCTATAAGCGTATTTGTTAAATAACTTCAAAAGTTGTCGATTTCCTTCAAAATAATTTTCCTAACGAGTTTTTAGCATGTTCTGTCAACATGGAAATTTTCAAATCTCTACGTCTAATAGCTTGAAAAAGCTAGGGGAGTGGGGGGACACCTTAGGGGCAGACACACAGACGGACAGAGCGTAATTGTAAAGGTTCCTTGTAGTACTACAGAACCCTAAAAAGCGTCGACAATATATTTTAGCATTGATAATCTAAAATTTAACTATCTAATTCTATAATTCACTGTTGATATTAGACGAGACTGAAACATAATTCACCGTAACATTATAAAGCAAAGCGCATTTGTTCATAAAATCTTTGGCTTGTACTCGGAGGCTTTCAAGCACTTTTACAAAGCGCGGTATTAATATTATGTAAAGGGGTCTTTTGATAAAACTTGATATTGAAATAGGATCAAATAGCCTCGATCTAGACTGGGCTCTTGATGTTTAAATCTCAGATAAGGTTGGACGTAAATCGTTTCTATTTTCGAGGAATCTAATAAAATTTCCAATTGAAAATCCCAAAGTCATAACTTTACTGATTAACGTTAAACAAATATACAATGTCTGGAGTTTGAGTGACAGATACGCTTTGTCTAAGACTATAAATAAATAAATAAATATAAATATATACAGGACTATATGACACACGGACGTCTGTTCCTAAGGTAGACAACTTAATGCAACTTTCTTCGCACACACTCAATCTTAAACAATCCTTGATACACACACAACCACAAACACACACACCCACAAACACACACGCACACATACGCACACGCACGCATTCAAAGACACATTATCCATAAACTAACAGTTAAATATTGTATAGGTACTTGTGTATTTCGCAAAAATAATGTTACAAGTTAAAAAAGTTATGGAAAAGCGGGGCCACCTGCCACAAGTACTGGTGGCGCTACCAATAACTTATAAGTTACTGGTATCGCTACCAGTACTTGTGTCTTATAAGGATGGTTACAATTTCCAATCAAAAACTGTATTCTTTTGTGATATTTTTTTTTAGATTTTGTCGTAATTCCGTAATTGCTACCTATCGTTATTCCGGTCTAGACCGGGCCCTGGTACTAGTATTAGGGCCCCGTCCGCTATTACAGAGGATATGACTGTGGGGCGTGCTAAGATTTTTTTTATTAAAGAATATTAGGAATACTTTTTAGATATGTCTAACATATAAGGTATGGACTGAAATCCGAAAGGTACCCGGTTCAAACCCCAGCGTTGGGGTATTGTTGCACCCACTACTAATACAAGCTTTTAATTTAAGCTTAGTAGGAGAGGAAAAGTGAATATTAGACATATCTAAAAAGGATTCCTAATATTCTTATAAAAAAAAATCCTAATATTCTTTAAAAAAAAAACTTTCAAAATGAACAATTTATTTGTTGTTTCAGTCTGCCGACAAGCTGGCGATAGAAATAGCGCAAGCAGTCTTCGACTTAGCCGGAGACGGCGGTGGGGTTTGAACCGGGTACCTTGCGGATTTCAGTCCATACCTTATACCATTGAGCTATTGAGGCTCTAAAATTTATGATTAAGATTTCTGGGACAATTTTTCTCAGTCGCTCTTGCAGTCCCTTTGATTTGTACCAGTACCTATGTGTATCTTACATTAGATCAAAGTGAACTGGCGGCAATGCTTTGACTTCAATTCATGGTATTGTTGTCGCGTTTCGTTCGGTTTGTGAGAGTTCCTGGTAGTCTAAAGCTCTCCTTAGAAGTCGGTAATGCGCCTGCGAGCGTCCTGGTGGTGCAGATGTCCATGAGCATCGGTATTCACTTAGGTTCTTTTTGATGATATAAAATTAATTTCATACTCATATCTACAGGGAAAGTTCTTATGAGGTATCTTATTGGCTCAGTGGGTATATTTACGAGAGGATGCCTCCCCCCTTTCTCTCTTTGTGACACCGCTTATGTAGGATCACCTCGAATAATGCTACAAATATTTATTGAGGAAAAAGGTTATTTATTTGTACGACTATTTCCTCTTGGCTGCGAAGATTGTCCTTATTCGGGTTTCATTTGTGGAGAAATGTTACATTTATTTGTTCTTCGTGGTCAAACTGGAAGAAAATTTCTCGGCGTTATTTACGTTTAACTAAATACGTATATATTTTTGAGTCTTTTAACAATACTCAATAGCTCAACGGTGTAAGGCAAAGGTGGGCAAAAGCCGGCCCGCGGGCCGGATCCGGCCCTTTTGCTAATTTTATCCGGCCCGTTGAAAAACTTATGTAGACACTTCACTAGCGTGTTAATTTGTATTGTGATTTTGAGCGTTTGTACTGTGTTCGTTCGCCATCCGTACAGCGCCATCTAGTTTGCTTTTATGTGTCCTTACACTAGACGCCATTCGCCATATCTACATAGCGACCTAAGGTCCTAGCATGATCATTGCGAACCGTTCGTAGTCGACTTTGAAAATGTTCGAGCTAGGCCCACAGGAGGCAAGTGTTTGTCATATCACGCTTTTAATCAACGCTTATGCTAAGGGGGGTCTGCTGTGGTCCCAGCACGAACATTTTCAAGTTGACTCTTAGACTTGAACGGTTCGAAATGTTCGTGCTAAGACCTCTGTTACGATTTCGTTTAACTTTTCCAATAACTCAGTATTCTTTAAAACGTACTTTATTGGAAACCAGTATCGGAATCACACAGTCGAATGCCCACTTTCACTGAATATTTTAATATCAAATAACTAGTTAGGTTTATGCTAATTTCAAATAACTAGTTAGGTTTATGCTAATTTCAAATATCTGTAAATTAACGTTTTTCTGATTTTTTTTTTACCAATCCATTTACGAACTAGTTTTGCGTCGAATTTTCTCGTACACTAGCTGTTGCCGACGACTTCGTACGTGTAAAATTGTTTACAAACAGCATTGAAAGTCTCGGCATATTCCGTCCAACATAGATACAGTAGATTACCCGTAACCAGGGCCTAAAAGAGAATTTCTCGTAAATAAATTTACAATTTATCGCTTATAACTCAGCCATTTTATTAGCGAAAATCTGACTTTCCGATTTGCCTCAACGCACGTTTCGCTTCGACACCGAAGCATCATCAGGAGATAGACTCTACAAAGGTTCACTAAAGGATTACTTTACGAATAACCTTTGTAGAGTCAAAACGTAGACCACGACGGTAAAAATATTTTCAAATTATAAAATTTCGTTGTATAAACAGTTGAAATTTGATAAATTAGCATATAATACGCAAATCTAAACATCTGTAGCCGACTTTGGACCACCAGGGGATGTCTAGTGTAAATAAAGAATTGTATGTAAAGATAGTGTTTATTTTTATTTCAGCCACTACATTGGTGTTTATTGGCAGATATATGTAATCATACGTATATACCCGAATGTGGCTCGGAGAACGAAGATGATGAGTGGGATCGAAGACTGTTCATCGATGAATGCGATTTGTTTGAGTTCAACTGTGATTACGAAAGAGGTAACCGAGCGAGGTTACTACCACTCGCATAAACTAGTTAAGGGATAAACGTCCACAAATTGTGCCTACATAGCTTAGAGCTGCTTCCATTTGACCGCATGCAACGTAGAGCGGCTCGAACCGTCGGCGATCCAGCTCTTCTTGTTCCGCTCGATTCTTTGGCTATGCGGAGAGATGTGGCTTCACTGTACATCTTTTACCGCATGTATCATGAGGAGTGTTCTGAGTAGTTGTTCGGACTAATACCGGCAGCTGTATTCCACAGGACATCGACTGTACAAGCCTTCGTCACCCTACTCCTCTCAAATCGCTGGACAATTTGGATACCTAACCTAAATGCAGATGTCCATGGGTGTCCGCAGTCACTTATCGCCTGCACGTGTGCCACTGGAAACATAAAAAAAAAGATTAATATCACTCAGTGACATTAATCGGAATCCACTGTTTTACGCGCCTTCCGAAACACGGAGGATGTCGGATAAATATCAGACCTCCGTGTTTCGGAAGGATTTTTAAACGGAAACCAATGTTAGAATGGGTCATCCATCTATAAAAATACGCTAAACTATGATAATATGTATAGTATACTGAATACAAGCAACCTGTATATCAGCATAAGATTATCTACTTACTGAGATTACTTTAAAAAAAACGTAAAAGCCCCAATCACCGCCATCTCAGCGAATTTTCTAACATCAACCATCCATCTTTATCTAAATTTACATTGAAATACAGGCCAGAATTTAAAAATGAAGTCACAAACTAATTCCTATAAGGCAGTATAAGTACCTCTCTTTCAAATAAGTATACATAATTATTTCAAAAGGTCCATAAAAATGCCAGCTTTTCTTAGTCCTAAATTGCTATAATTATCAAGCTTCTGGGCTAATTGAAAGCATTTAAAACAATGAATTATTAAGGTCTAAGTCCTGTAGAAAACAGTAAGTTATCAGCATATGATTACATTAATTTTGAAACTTGAGTCAAGATGTCTCAGCTTAAGAAAGTTTTCTTCTTTACAGAATTATTAGTTTGATTCGGAACTGTTTAGTTTTCAGTTTATTAACAAACTTGTAGATAAATGGAAGTTCAGTAAGTGTAATTAGTTAATTTACAAGTTTTTTTCAAGAAACTTCATACCTCGCACAATTCCTCCGTGGAATCAATTACCAGCGTCTGTATTTCCGAACGGATACGAATTAGTGACCTTCAAGAAAAGAGCATTCTCATTACTCAAAGGCCCGCAACGCATCTGCGATCCCCCTGGTGTTGCAGTTGTCCATGGGTGACGGTAGTCACTTAAGAGTACTGTCTGCTCGTTTGCCCTTTGTTATATAAAATATATATATCGTAAAGCATCAAAACATTGAAAGTATTACTTTGTCTTCTATACGCATCTACCATCTATTAGACACAAATCAGTAATTGAACATTATCTGAGGGCCTACCACGAACATTCTCGATAGTTTTACTTACTTTTACGTGCAAAACGAAACGTCAAATGAAGGTTCGTGTTTCCATTTTCCACGATTCACATGGCCGTAGCGTCGAGGATTCGATACGTTCTGTACAAGTTCTGATTTCATTCGTGCTAGCAATTTTTAGCAACTAAGTAGTGCAAAACGATATTGCATTAGTGTAACGCAAAAATAAGTAAAGTTATAGACAATTTTCGTGAATGCAGCAAATATTTGTGTCTTTGTACGCACTGAAATCAAAAACTGATTTTAATACTGATTGACTTATATGAAAATAGAAAAGTGGAAGAAAGAAATATTAACTAGAAATATGAAAAAGGATCTTTGTGGAAATCCATGAAGGAGGCCTACGTCCAGCAGTGAACTTCATAAGGCTGAATGGAAGGAAGGAAGGAAGATGAAAAAGGATGTGTGTGACTGTGCTTTAGTTTAATGACAGAAAGACGATCAAATTCAGCTATGAGTACTCATTTTCAATGCGTCAGATATTTCTACTCTTTGTGTATTTAACGAGTATAATACCAGAGCCAGACATAGCTCGATGTTTGTACATTTTTGACCTTGAAGTCCACAAAGTTCTACAAAACTTTGTACAGTTACGCAAAGTCCCCAGCCACACTACATGATCATTGAAATGATAATTCAAATGAAGCTATGTATGTCTGGCTCCGACATAATATCAATGTAGATATTCGTTTGGATATTTGATCGTCCAATTACATTTTATTACACCTACTCCCAATGTTTAATAAGTTTTTATACCAAATGATTGTCTTCTCAGTATGTAGTTTAGAGGTTAAAATAAATTGTGTGTTTAAAGATTGTTAGTGGAAATATTCTCATGTTTAGGTTAAGACATTGTTAGTGTACCCTCTATATATGCTGTAACTTTGTTAAGTCTTCTTGCCCGAACCCTCTTTGGGCATACGAATGACTGAGATTATTACAACAGGTCTAGCATCATAGGGATATCCTCGGAAAGTAGTTTAGTGTATTCTTGAAACTGCGGCTTAGTGCAGATTTCTATCAGTATGTACTTAGAGTGCGTAGTTCAAAAATGCACGCCTCTCCAAATATTCACCTCTACATGCAAAATAGCGTGTAGAAGCAAACGCGCAAGTTCGTCAATATCATTGGCTTACAGTGCGTGGTTGAATTTGAGTTTACAATAACAACGTTGCACTCAGACAAGCAAGCGTTGCAATTTATTAGCAAAGGGTCGTGAATTTTTATACTGAAATATCTGTACTAATACTATTTCAAAAGTTGACAATAAAAGTGAGCCATTTGACAATATGATAGGTACGTCTGAAGATATTCCAAGTAAAAAAAAATATTTAAAAATAAAACCATTTGAGATTACCATTCAAATATTTTAAATATTTTTTTTATTATTAAGCGCTTAGCAATAGAGTGCGGGTGTCATGCCGCTCCATTGTGCCAAACGTAAACAATATTTTAGAGATATTTATCTGTGGTAAATCGCTTCTATATTGATGTTCCACACGTATTATCTATAAAAATATGGATACTTGAAATTATCTAATTAACAGAACTTCATGACTGTTTTGGTATAAAATTATTAGAACAAAGAAATAATAATAGTATTTTATTATTAGTTCAGTAAAATTTATACATATATCATGTACGTGTTGTATAACTTAGCTATGATAGAGAGCAACTTCCGCCTATACAAAAGTATCGTTAACAGCATAAGTGCAAGAGCGTCGCCACTGACTAGCCATAACCTAGAGGGGGGAGGGGTAGCCCAAAATAGAGATACAATAGAAACAATTATATCATTCTCCCGAATCTCTACCTGTGAGATTTGCTTTACCTGTCCAGTGACTCATGTAAATAGACTCAGGACTATGATTTATTTGAACTTGGCTACATTATTTCAATTAGAGGGGGGGAAGCTCCCTGCTTCCCCTTGGCGACGGACGGGTCTTGCTTAAGGGAGCATAAGCTCGTTTACCTATATTCTAAGGCTAAGCGCGAGTAATAAAAAAAGAATAAGTAATAAGAGTTTCTGAATTTACCGAAAATTATGATGAAAGTATCAATTAAAAGGTGTAAACTTCTTAGATTGATAAATTAAATAACTGTAGCAATGTTGTACATTCCGAAAATATCCCTGTTTTGTTAAAGTAAAAATATTAATTAGTATATTTATATGTAGAAATTAGTCAATTAGAGTTCTGTATCTATTTATACCCTACACACATGCCAATCAGCTATGTTATAGCGAATCTGTTGAAATAATTTTGTCATTTTATCTTTAAAACGACAAAGTTGTAACTCTATATGGTTATTTATATACATTGTAAAGCAATAATCTATTTGAAAAACATGAATTGTGGAAAGATTACCTTCGTTTTATTTCCCCAGTTTCACTAA
>JANCMC010009603.1:2993700-3017217 GCA_024363005.1 Charaxes varanes
ATTGTAAAGCAATAATCTATTTGAAAAACATGAATTGTGGAAAGATTACCTTCGTTTTATTTCCCCAGTTTCACTAAATGTTCAAAAGGCAATATAGACATCATTACAAATAAGAACAATTTTTGTGCCCTTTGACCTCAAATAACTTGTTTTGTGGGTCTCGAATCGATTAAGGAAGATTTAATTTATAATTGTGTTTTAAACAAATGTACCAATTTTTTGCTGTATGCGAAATCGACCAATTTACAAGTTAAAGAACTTTAAGGGTGTCTGGCTTGGGTTTTCCACGTGGTAATTTAACTGAATCACGTTATTTTTAGAAATATTTAGAGCCAAATATCAAAAGATGCTGAGGCAGATGATCGGAGTGAAGATTTTTTTTTCTTTATTAATTAGCCTATAATGTCCCACTGCTGGGCAAAGGCTAATTCGTCGTAAGAAAAATCGTCGCCATTGGTGGGAGTCCATATAGTCGCAACATTGCCCCACCTTTAAAGAAGAAAATATTTAAATTTTATTAAAAACTGTTTTGTCAGAGTGTGTTGTGCTAGAAAAGGAAAAAAGTAAAAGAAATATAAAATTGTAAACTGAAATCTGCTTTAATTTCACATCAGACTTACATTTTGTACACCTTTGGAATCGTATGCCTGCCACGATCACCCAAACTTCATAATTGGCCATTTTTCTTATCTGTGTTAAGAGCATGCGGTAATGCCGGATCCAGACATAGTTTCATTTGAATGATCATTTCAATGATCATGCAGTGTGGCCGGGGACTTTGTGTAGCTGTGCAAAATTTTGTACAACTTTGTAGGTTTCGAGGACAAAAATGTACTATGTCTGGCGCCGGCATAACAAACATTCAAATTTTAGGAAATATCGTAAGTCTATTCAGGAGCACTTACTCTAATATTTCAAAATTTTATTTGCAAGGAATATTACAAAAATACATGTATTCAATAAAACAACATTTGAGGACATGTAAAATTTAATTGAATAAGAAAATTAGGAAAAAAAAAATTAATTCAACAAATAGAGTTTCCAATAAACAGTTAAAAATGAATACTACATATTACAGATTTGTGTAGGTCTTAATAATTTATCATTGAGCGTTATCTCAATTTACCTAAATGTTGTCATATGCCTGACCAAAAATAACGTTGACAGTGAAATGGAATTATAATTCCATTATTTATTATCCGTTGCATTAGCAACATAGAATTTTTCCACCATAAATCTTATATAATAATGTGAGATAAATAAATACTTACATACTTTCTTCATTCTTAGAAAGTAAATACGAAAATTGAAAGGTTATTTGCACAAAATAATATATTGTATAAGCCTCTAGCTTCAGCAAATCAAATCAAATTTACAGTAATATTTATGGTATAAAACATATATTAATTTTATAAGAATGCATATTGTAAGTTATCCTGTATTTTTAGTCAAGCGTTTAATAATATAAGCAACATTGCTTTTGTACGATAAATTTTAATCACTATAGAATTTAGAATAGCTTTTTTTTTAATCATCTTTTCCTGTGTCTGTGTTCAGATCGCGCTCCACCGGCTTTTGACGACTTTTCCTTATATCTCGAATCATCTGTTATATAAACATGAATTAATTTCTACAAAGTAAAATGCATAAAATTTTTAACCTCGGAATAAAATTATTCTACTTAATGAATAATACGACGCATAATTGTTTTTCCGGCTGACTTCCAAAGAAGCTGCCGTTGGAATGATTTTGACGGAACTTTCATTGGCTGGTTCTTAGAAGGAATAACTTGACCAATTAAATTTCTGTAAATATATAACGAAGCTGAACGAATTTTCAGTCAGATATATTTAAATTGTAATTTGTATATCACACACATATGTATGAAAAATCGAAACATCTTGCAAGTTTGTTTTGGAAGGATTATGAGAAAAATGTGTATATTTAGGAATGTATGTTAAAAAAAAACCACAAGTATTTCGGTTTGTCTAATAAGAAGTATATTTGTAAAGCCAGCCTTACAGAATAAAACCGGATATATTAAAACCTGAATACTTGACTTCTAAAGCCACTAAGATCTTGTTGCATGCATTTCAAGAACAAGTCTGCAAGCTGAGTTCGGCAGTAAACAGTAATATATGACAAACTTGAAAACCATTCCTAGTATTTTTTATAAAGATACTAGCTTTTTCCTGCGACTTCATCCGCGTAAAGTTGCGAGAGCCATATCGAAAATTCCGTTCATAGCGAATGTCTACTAAATATGTAAATTACTTCCTTGCCAAATATCCACCTTGTATGTCAAGCAGTTTTTGAAATTACGTGATTGATGACCTTAAATGTGGAATAAATAAATTTGGAACCTCGATCCCTATCCTTATGCCGGTGCCGTCGGTCCCTGGAGCCGCGCGAGTCAGGCGACGAACGTCTCCTGGCCGAGTGCTGCCTTTCCTCCCCCCCATATCACCCGGCCGCAGGAAGAGCAACTTAACCTAGCGATCGACTCAAATGCCGACCACAGATTAGGCCACGACCTCCTCAAGACTGGACACAGAATACTGTAAAAAAATCATTTAAATATTGACGATTTAGACTATTCGAAGATACGCCTGATCTGATGACGTCACTATTTTGGGTTATGTTCAGACCTCTTTAATAAAAGTTCATAATGACTGAAAAATGAAGTCACTTGAATTGTTCACACATTATATTCACTTGAATTGGAATTAGACAGCCCTACTTCTATGCGAATCTCATGTTACCATGATTATGCATTATCATCAGCTCTGTTTCTGATAACATGACGACTGATCCATTTCAGATGGCCATTACGTACACAGTACACTCATATTTTTTAATAGTTCAGTGTTGTTTGGTTAGAATACTGCTATTTCCTCGTTTTGTGAATTAGTTAAAAGGTGACTTAAGGATTTGATCTTGGACAATGAACTCGGATCAGCAGTGTTTGTTGAGTATAATATAGTATTAATTGTGTTACAATTTACAAATAATTAATTTTAAAGTTTATTATGATTACGTCTAGGCATGTTTCAACTTCTCCTGTGGCCCTGCAAACTATCCGCTGGATAGCTTCTGGATGATGATTGAGTCGAATTCCTACCGGTTTTAATTCAACCTTAGTAATAACTTCAAAAAATTTGATGCCTTAATTTCGTAATCAAAATTTCATTCACATTCAATATTTTTTTAAACAATAATATAAAAATAAACTAACTTAAGATTATCAATTCTAATTTATACTTTTACGCATACTTTGTGTTCTAGACAATGATGACAAATTATCGAGACTTATCTATACGAATATATAAAGTTTGATTGTATGCCTGAACGTGCTAACCTAAGGAACTACTAGTCATATTTAAAAAAAATATATAGTGTTAGATTTATCATATATAGATGAAGGCTATATATATCATCAAGCTAAAATAAAAACTTGTTTTTTTAACTAATAACTATATAGAGCTGATGAGTTTGTTTGTTTGTTTATTTGCTTGAACGCGCTAATCTCAGGAACTACTGGTCCTATATCCGGCTATATATCATAACGCTAAAATTGAATCTTTTTTTATCTAATTTTACCCGAAGATGCGGGCACAGCTAATATATAAACACAGAGGTAGTTTTTTATGCATACACGAAAAATAACTTGCTTAAAAAGTTGTTCACGCATGCAATCCATCAATTTCCGCAAAGTAACGTCTTATGCAAACGGCAAGATCAAGAAGCGGTTACCATAGCCAGATTGTATAAGGTATCTATTTTAATGATTTTTTAACTTTAAAACAAGTGGCGAATGAATTTTATTGCTCAATACTTGTTTACCACTGCAACCTATAAGAATAACCGGGATTTGAAGAAATTTGAATTATATTTTTTGTCACATAAAGTATAGTCTAAAATTTATACTGCATATCTACTTTGTAGTGTTATCCCGGTTAAGTACCAGGGTCCGCTTAGATTGCAGAGAATTTGGCTGTGGGGCGAGTTAAGATGACCGATTGCTAAAGAGTATACTACGCATTTTAAAAAGGAACTACAGATCACTGGCTGGTCGAAATTGAGCCATAAATCTTTAGATTTGCAAACCATACGCTTTTTTAAAATTATGTAGAACATTCTCTGTACAACGACTTGTTTTAATGCTAATTAATATACATAACGATCATCATGATTTCGTTTTTTCACCGCCTTATAATAAAAGGTGTGTGTAAACCTTTTGGCGTTAGTGTGCGTGTGGTTTTATTTTATTAATTGACTATATTCATAACGTATATTTTATATAAAAATTAGCATTCGCACACCCCTGCCTATATAACTTACAAGTGTGCCAAAGTTCATACTCGTCCGTCCGAACGAATTTCGTATTTATATAGAATCCTGGTATTCTTTTTACAAACCAAGCACCACACGAATTACAGTTCTCTCCTCTACCCGTCAAGCTGTGTAGGTTGAAGACTGATTTACTTTAACTATTTGGTGTAATATATAATACGACATACGATATAATAAGTTTATATGAGTTAGTTTTAAAATGTAGACTAATTATTATTCTTTTAAAATCACCTTATATGTATATAGTGTGATGTGTCTAA
This sequence comes from Charaxes varanes, assembly GCA_024363005.1. Taxonomy (NCBI): domain Eukaryota; kingdom Metazoa; phylum Arthropoda; class Insecta; order Lepidoptera; family Nymphalidae; genus Charaxes; species Charaxes varanes. The sequence continues at coordinate 2,998,314 of JANCMC010009603.1, forward strand.
TAAATATTTTTTCTTTCTATTTTTCTCTCCTTGCATAAGAGGAGGATTATATGAGAAGATCGTAGCTTAAGCAGTGATTGGCGTTTGAGTCGATCGCTTGGATAAGCAGTTCCGATCACGGCTGGGTGATAGATGGATAACCAATTCTGACACTACTTTTAAATATCCGATCTCCTCCGTGTTTTGGAAGATAAATTTAGCACAATTGTAGTTCACGTAGAGGAGGGTGTGCGAATGGCAATATGTTTTTATATAATAATTGTATATTAAGTTATTAAAATAAAGCCACGCGCACACCAATGCCAAGCGTTTTACACCATTTACACACACATGTAACGGATGATGTCAAAGCGTAATCGTGACAACCGTATGTCATATTAATTTTCAAATTTTATTTTTCTGTGCAAAGAATAATATATATCGTTGTACGCAAAAAGGTTTGTTGTGGGTGAATTTCGATCAGCCGCCGTCATCTCTTGTTACAGTAAATGTTTGTTCTTCGCAAAATATTTCGTGTTATCGTGCATAGTACATCGCAATTAGAAGCACACATACAAATCCTACGTCCGGTTGTATCACGCGATACGATCGTTAAATTTGCTATTTTACGTGTATTATGTAAACTCATTCGCTTGTGTGAGTGTCGATTAAAACCGGTTTTAAATATTCACAAATACTAAATATGCCCCAAAATTAACACTCTAAACTCTTCTACGTATAACCCATATGGATCGATAACTATTATGTACTTGGAATTATTATGGATGAGGCCGAGGAATCAACTCTTACCAAATTATAACTAGATTTCATTCCTTACAATACTCACATCAATATGCCGACGAGTTTCGTATTTGATTGTGTCAGCATACATTCATTAAAAGTGTATCATCGCTGATACATATTAATAATAATAATAATAATAAATTCTTTATTTTTGTAACAAAATGGTGTGATACATTTGAATCGTGAGTCCCTGTGTTCCTTTTTTTGTTAAACCCTCAAACGTCCAGTACGTTTATACGTTTGCGGGTACAAACGTCCAACGTCGAGTAATATCCTTTCTAATATATTAAAAAAAGATGCAATATTTGTATCCGTTTTTATTGAGGGATAATGATATTATAAAAAAAATTAAGAACAGATTTTCGATCTCTTTCTTAAGGTTTCCGAAAAACAAAGGAAAAACACATAACCAACATTTCGTAAATATTATTATGTTTTATACAGTCGTTTTTAGGACCTTTTCATATAACTCTAGAAGCTTAATTGCTAAATGTAATCTATATATAAAAATGAATCCATTCATTCATTCATAAAAATGAATCAATGGCACGGTATCAAGTGTGAACGGCTGGACTGATTTCGCTAATTCTTTTTCTGTTTTATTTGTTATTATCAGGAGAAGGTTCTTGCGATAGAAAAAATTAAGAAAATTGCACGGAAAATGAAAAAAATTAAGTATACATGACCAGAGTATTAAATTATTTTTAATGTAACTTAGCGTTTTTGATAACTTAAACTTTCATAATGTAACTTGATGGCGTTTAACATAATAATGATAGAATGCGTTCTGCAAATATCGCCAAAATCGTCGAAAGCTAAATATGTTGAAAAACTTAATATCTTTAGATACAGATTCTTCATTCGAAGTTATCTGTATCTAAAGACACATAGGGAATGGGTGAGGCCATTTAATATCCTCAAGAGCACTGTGATATCGTCCTTTTGAAAGTACGGATATGAAATAACTATGCTACAATGTTACTTAATCAAAATTGGGCGATTTCGTGAACTAAACTTCACTCTATATCGTTGATACGGCACTTATTGATAAATGTAAATACACACAGATTGCGATGACGTGTTTTAACACTTTTAATACTTCAAAAGAATATTGTATTCAGTGTCAGAAAACACTGATTTAAAAAGTATTTCCTTAGACATTCTGGATGCTTGTGTGTGTGTGGATTTGGCACTATCATGTTCGAAAAATTCAACTTATCGCGTTATTTTATTCGCGTTAGAATTACGAGGAGCAGTTTCCTATTGAAAATGGGTGTGTGATTTGGTGTCATCAATTAACGAAAAATTAAATTTCAGCTTTATATGGATTTCTTGGCCGACAGATGGCGCTTAATGCCAATGGCGGCCTGAATAGCTGATAGTTCGTAATATTTACTCAAATGGAGAGGAAAAGGGAATATTATATAAATAAAACGAGAATGAATAGATCTATGTGTATTGCCGATTTAATTCTTCTTCTTCTTTTCAAATATATTCCAGTGCTACAATGGCTCACCCATCAATCACCCGGTCGCAGCAAGTGCTACTTAACCTAGCGATCGACTCAAATGCCAACTAATGATAAGGTCACGAACTCTTCCATTTAATTAATATAGACTATTTTCTAAAATCAGTATGTGTATTACACGTGTAGACCAAACATTAGGTGGGACGGATTTCAGACATTTTATTAAACTATGCATTATTCTATATTTATTTAAGAATAAATCGTGTGTAGTAAGTTAAAGAACTGGTATGAAAGGGGGCAAACGAGCGAACGCCCATGGACATCTGCACTTCCAGAAGGCCAGCAGATGCGCTGCCGGCCCTTAATGACGAGTTTAGGCCACCGGGCCAAATTTTAACGTGATGATGTATAACCTATAAATTGACTATCTAACACTTAAATATTTATTCAAATCTGCTAGTAGTTACTGAGATCAGCGCGTTCAAGTAAACAAACAAACTCTTCAGCTTTATATATTATTATATAAGCTTAGCATTAAAACAATCTGTTATCGCTGAGTTGGTTTTTTTAGAAATCTGTAGTTTACAGGTTTGTAGTTTGAATAAAAAATGTTTATTAAATAAATCATTAAACAGGCATTTCCGCTCAGGTTGTCAAGCCGAATTAATATGATACCAGCGGACTCGGCAGACACCGTCCTGCCCAAACGTTGGGTTACATACTATGTACTATATTCTACTATCCTATAATATTGGCCCGTTCCAGTTTCCTTTCCCGTCCCCATTCCATAATGGTTCACTATTTTGACGTTAATGGCTTAAACAAGAAAGATAGATATATGCTCTCCCGGGCTTTTTTGTAGAATTATTTAAGATAAACATTTCCTGCATACACTATATAAGTGTAACTCTAACAGCCTTTGCAGCGCAGGCCTGAATAGCTCGCAGTTGGCAGAATTTTCTCCTAGTAACTCTAACAGCCTTTGCAGCGCAGGCCAGAATAGCTCGCAGTTGGCAGAATTTTCTCCTAGTAACTCTAACAGCCTTTGCAGCGCAGGCCAGAATAGCTCGCAGTTTATCGGACGTAAGTAGGGTGACGCCTCCGAGCGCCGAAGCGCGCGGATGTCGTCGCGAATCGGGGACCACGTCCCCACCATCGGAGACGTGGATCAAAGTTTGTTCGGTCAACCACTATTTATATACAATGTAAACTGTATGTAACGAATTTCAAGAGACCAAGCATTTTAATAGTTGTATAGAGCTTTTGTTGTATGGAGGACAGAAGGAAAAATAACCAAAGATGTATCACAAATTACCATATTTTTAAGCAGTGAGCTATGAAGGGCTGACAATGATGACGACGATTCTATATCCAATTTCAAACATGTTAAACAAATATTTTATTTTTTCAGATTTCAACTCTCAAAGTTCCAAAATTGTGATGGTGATGTCTTCATGCGTGGGCATGGGGGATGCGGTGCTGCGAGAGCGTCTGCCAGCGCTCTGGCGTCGTATTGAAGACGCTCACTACAGCTACCTAGAAACTGATGACAGTCCCGAAAAATTACAGCAGAAGAAAAAGCTTGAAGGCAAGCTACTTTTTTTTATGTTATGAGCGTCAAACGAGCAGGCGGTAGTGACTACTGACGCACATGGAGATCAGCATCATCAGATGGCTCGCAGACGCGTTGTCAGCTTTAAAATAGGGGTTTAAGCTACTGGGTTCTCTCACAAACATAACGAAACGCGACAGCAATACCATCACTTGACGTGACAGTATTGTTACCACTTCACGTCGATAATAAAGTCGAAAGGGGTAAAGGTAGGATTAATTTCGATGTTATAGACAATTTTATCTGGGGGGGGACAAACATAATCCAAAATAGTTCAGCCGTTTCTGAGTTTTAACGAGACCAACGAACAACTATTGACTTTTTATATATAGATTGGCACTGAATCTGACTCACTAGTTCTTAGGCACGAAATAAGGCAATGTTCCAGGCAAGAACATTAGGCAGGAAAAAGTAGAGTCACTTTTGTACAGCAGAACTATTGCTTACTAGCGGTTTCCCGCAACTTCATCCGTATAAAATGAAACTTGCCCATAGACCTCCTATGGTCCTATCGAAAATTCCGTTCTTAACGGATTTCTACAAACTATAAACTATCTCCTTGCCAAATATCATTCCAGCCAGTTTTAAAGATTTCATGTTAATGTGCTTTTCGATTTTATATACGTTGATATATACATACACACGAGCGAAGCCGCGGGTAAATATTAGTGTGGAATACAACCGGTATAAAGGCAAACTGAGCATGTTTAATAATATGATAAGCGATCGTACCGTGCATACAAAGGCTAGACGCTATTTTTTAAGGTGCAATTAAAAATAACCATATTTAATTTACGAGTTGTGCAACCAGGTTGAGGGAAGCCTCTGTGTCGATTACGTGGTATTATGCCACCATTAACAGTTGATTATTACAGTTTTTAACCTCCGTATAAACTTGCTTTTACTACTTTATTATTTAAAATTACAGTACAGTATAAAATTGCAAAAATTTAATTGCTCAAATTTAATTACCGCGTAAAGTAAATTGAGCTTATAACCTCAATAGCTGAACGGTAGAAGGGATGGGTCTCACGACGCCATGATAGAGTTTTGGAACTCATACGCGAGGCAGTAAGCCTCTCTGTCGCAAGAGCTCAAAAGGGACGCCCCCAACACGACAGCGCGATGACATCGTAAAGGCAGCGGGCAGGAAATGGATGCACTTGTCGAACAGCAGAAGTACAAGGCGTGCCCATGAAAAGGCCCTAGTCCAGCTGTGGACTGATCGAACTAAGGATGACGAAGATGAAGGGGTTATCAGTAAATTTCGTCATATTTTAGAGGAAGGGTAGGGTATGTACACAAAAATATGACAACTCTAAGAGGGGTTCTAAGCCAGTTTAACTTCAAATATCAAAATTATAAACATTATTTATTTTTATTCTTCTAGTTATTTTTAATACATGCATATAATTGAAATTGAAATATGTGATGTCACACTAAGGCGGATGGGGGTTTTGCAAATGTGAGGCAATCTGTGTCTATGATGGGAGGGAGGACGTTAAAAATCGTATAATTCATGCGATAACATAACATGAATTATACGATTTATGCATAAGCCCTAATATCGGCAGCTGAATTTCGCTATCGGACATCAACTCAAAATATAACGCATGATCTGATGTCCAAACATATTTATTTAAAATATTGTGTTCATATAAATAAAATCATAACATAACATAACAGAAGATACATTTCTAAATGATTATACTAAATTTACATTATAAAATCAGCTTCTGAAGCTGAACTAGGAAACCCTGTGCTTCAGCTTCAGTGCCTCAAATTTTACTCACCAACTTTACTAAAACATAGTAACAAACTAATTAAATAAATGTTAATTCAAATGTAACTTATATATGTATTATAAATATATAGTGAGTACAATATCTACAACGTATGTATTTATTGAATCTTTGGGCTCATTCTACGTGAAGCAATTTGGGGGTACGTTGGGTCTCGCAAAACGTTACGATGTTTTAAAGAAACGGGAGGAGGTGTTCGAAAAATGTTTTTTTATTTGTAAATAAAAAATTAGGGAATAAAACTCTCCCGAGTTAGCAAACCTTTTCATCAATGTCTTCGGTAATTTTTTTGATAAGAATATGATTTCATTTTGACTAAAATTTACATATATTGAGAGTTAGAAGTCCCGCGTTTTAGTTATTATTACCGAATTTTTTCAAAAGCTTCAAAAATTACGTTACTTATGTAACGTAATTTTTTAACGAAATACTGCAATGCCCCCTATAGGTATATAATACGGAAGTAATTTCAGTCAGTACATTTCAATCAGCTTCACAGTATCCAATCGAAACGCCATTAGCTGAATGGAACGATGCTAATGGGCGCACTGGAAACTTGTTAAACAGCTCAGCTAATAGCTGTTAATGAAACTGAGCTGAGATCGATACCTCCATATGCTCCACTTGTGTTCTCAGAAGTATAGATAGGAAAATGCTTTATGACAAAATGTTTGTACATTTTTGTCCTTGAAGTCCACAAAGTTCTAAAAAACTTTATGCAGTTACACAAAGTCCCCGGCCACACTACATGATCATTGCAATGATCATTCAAATGAAGCTATGTCTAGCACCGAGTCAAGATTTGATGATGAAATCTCAGACAAATAATGTAGGGAAAACCTCAAATATATAGCATATACCTATGGTTTTCACATAATTTCTTTATTAATTAGGCACAGAACATCCCTCTTTTTGCGTCGTATTCCTCATTAATGTAGTAATCGGTTTTTACTTTTTTTTGGTACAGGGAATATGACCAGTATAATTATGTACCTATGGGTATTACAGCCGAGGACTGGAGGCCAATGTACCTGAAGCGTGGAGATGACGGAGAAAACTGATACGCCTCGATGGCGATACGCACGTTGCGTGATCCGAGAGCTGCTGTGTTTTGAAGCGTGCATACTGAGATGCATTATTATATAAATCGTTGTGAAATTTGTTCGTTGACACAGACGTCATCGCCGGGCTTAACACTAGACTGTCCACATGTGTCTAATTGCGTGTCCAACTGGGTTAGTATTGCACCCTACTTTAAGTTCATTTGGTGGTAAAAAGGAAATTTTATCTTACAGCAGAAGTATAAGAAAACAACCGAAAACTGTAAATTTGTTGTTGCATCAGTATCTATTTGTACATGCCCTTCGATGTCTTTTTCTTTCAGGGACGCAACAAAAAGGTATAAAAGTTGAAATTAATACTGAGTACTGAGATCTAAAGTCCTTTGGAGTTGTGAAAAAATGAATCTTCTAAATCTACGCTATTAAAAGATATGACCATTTATGTCACGTTTCCTATATGAGTACATTCGACAAGGGAATCAAAAACCTATAGGTTACTTCGCGTTGTCCTAGAATCAGAAAATTTAACAAGTAGCTACATGAGAGATGAATTTCTTAGCATTCCATAGATTCACCGTGCGAGTGCTGGGTCCATCGCGTTGCAGAGAAAGGAACTACAGCAATGCTCGGGACTTGTGAAACGAGATCTTTATAGTGATCACTAACACGCACCTTCACTGCCAGTGTTCCCTCCAATGCCTTGCCAAATCCGGTATGATCCTACTAGTGCGGCTTAAGATGTCCTTTCTAATAATGAATTTATGATGGTTCTTGACAAGCCTAGGTCTTTTAGTAAGTTGTACAGGGATTTAGCTAGTATACCCCTTGCTCCTACGCTCTACCGCATATAAGCTGTTGAGGAAAGTCTGAAATCCGCAAACTTTTTACAATAAAGGAAATTTTATGACTCAAAATTCGAGAAATTTATATTTCTGTTTTTTCTATGTCATATTATTATTTTACTCTTTAATATTTTCTAGCCCAGCACCTTCCAATCACTTCGCATAGTTTCTTGTTCTTAAGGTTGTGTGCAAAAACTCGCTTTGTAGTGGTAACACTGCTATTTGTGCCTCTTTTCTCGCTTGTATGTTTTGGTCTCCTGTGTTCTTCTGTGTTGTTACAATAATCATCATCATCATCATTATGATCAGACCTTAATAGCCCACTGCTGGGCATATTTGTACAATAAAGTGAATAAATAAATACTTATAAAAACTCGCTAAGATTATCATTTACTCTTGTGACCCTGGCTGGATTTGCTTTGAAGGTCCACAAAGGTCACTCAAAGTGCGAGGACTATAACCTCGTTGCCAATACTAGGCTGATTCAATGATCAGTGAGGTCCCGCTCTCCCCTTTTCTCTTCTTATATATTAGAGATTTTAATAGTAAGCTATTAAAATCTCCCTGTTCACGTCACGGCTTTGGGGAATAACTCTGAGGTTGGAGCCTGCCTTAGAATTTAAAAAAATCAATTCGAAACTGAAACCGGAATTCCGGTTAGTCATTGGACCTGGCTCACGGCAGCGAGAAATCTTTTAACGGTAGCAATACGCGGGTACCGTTATATGGCATGACTTGTGTTTATAATCAGGTAAATTGAATATGATTGATAAAAAAACATTTTTTGGTACTTTCATTTCTTAAAGAACATTCTTCTTGTTGATTTTTAACGTGTTACTAGCTATAACTCGTGACTTCGTCCGTGTTGAATTCACTTTCATTTTGGCAACAATAAGTAACCTCAGTCCTTCTCCAAGGTCCAATCTATCTCTACACTGAAATTCATCGAAAATAATACAGCAGTTTAGGCGTGAATACGTAACAGACAGAATTACTTTCACATTTATAATATTAAGTATGGACGTATACATTACATTCACTGGCCCGTTGGAGCAGTGGGTAGTGACCCTGCCTTCCGCTTCGGGGTCGTAGGTTCGATTCCCGCCTCGAGTGTGGGTATATTATCTGTATATATGTATTTATATATATGTGTGTATAACAGGCGCCTGTTACCTATAACACGAATTAAGTTGTCTACCTTATGAACAGACGCCCGTGTCATATAGACCACATGTAATTTCTTTATAAACCGCCTGTTCATTTATCTAAGTTATTCGTTTATTAAACTACATAGACAAAGTCGCGTGACTTAGCTAGTAGACAACAAAAACACATAAAACTTTCAGTGTTTATTCACATAACGCGACGGTCGTTTGGACATCTTTAAAGAGTCTATTTTAGGACCGTTCCAAATAAAAAGACTCGAACGACGGAGCGCGTCTCCAAAGGACTTGACGGATTTATTATTATACTAGCAACAAAATGGCTATCGATAGAGATTTTTCAATATATATTTATAATTAATAAACCGGACAAGTACGTGTCAGAATCGCTCACTAAGGTTTCTGTACCGTCGCGTAAAACCTTATTAGGTTATTTTTAGATTTATTATACCTTTTATAAGATTTTATTTGACAAAGTTGCAGTAAATTTGACAAAGTCATCATCATTGTCATTGTCAAACTATGTTGACCCACTTTTGGGGACAAATCTCCTCCTCATTACGCCGTAGTTGTCCATCCTGAGCTAATCCAATCCATCGTGGAAATCGGATGTCCTCAACATCGGCACAGCACTCGTCCTCACGCGGCCTACGACACCGCGACACAGCGACACCGTAACACCGCACCGCGATGAATATGAGATCGCAAGGTTAAGTTGCTCTTGCTGCGACCGGGTGATAGATGGGTGGCCCATTCTAGCACTGGTTTATATTTGGTATCCAACCTTCTCACGGAGGCACGTAAAACAGTGGGACTCGATTAATGTCACTTTGTGATATTACTCGTAAGGTTGTAGAGAACGTGCGGTCTAGAGGATGACGTCAGTTGGCAATCGGTTATATTAACTCGCCCCACAGCCACATCCTCTGCAATTTAAGTGGACCCTGTTATTTAACCGGGATAACGCCAGGATGAAGAAGATGTATATGAGATAAATAATTCATTAATATAATAATTCAATTGTTATAAATGTCTATACTTTAGTGTCTGTTATCTGTGGATGACAATGGGCAGTATAATTCATCTTATAACACCAATAATCAAACTAATCTTCTTCTTCCTACCGTTATCCCGGGCTATTACCAGAGTCCGCTTAGATTACAGAGGTTGTGGCGGTGGGGCAAGTTAAGTCGACCGACTGACGTCATCCCCGGAATCCCCACAATCGCTACAATCTGAAGATTAATATCACTCAGTGACATTAATCGGAACCTACAGTTTTACGTGCCTTCCGAAACACAGAGGAAGTCTGATATTTGAGAACCTATATTAAAATTGGTCACCCATCTATAGCCGGGCCGCGGTAAGAGATACTTAAACTTAGTGATCGACTCTAATGCCGGCTACCGAGATACTCGGATTACTTATCCCTTAAAAATGTATGTACGTATGAGGCCGTATGGTTTTATATTTGAGGCCTGCTCCTTTTCCAACCACACCTTCCTTTCCTGACCCATTTGAATATACTTACCAGTCCAAAAAATCCCTTCTTTGCCGACATCAACTAACTGTAATCTTCCAAAGTTCCTCTTTGTACGTCTCGCGATTTTCGATTTTCGCTTTTATATGTATATCAAGATATATATTTTCGTAGAAATACTTTCCGTTTATTAACATGCTAATTAATTTTTTTAAAGGAATACTGCCAATGAGAAGATCGTGACCTAATCAGTGGTCGGCATTTGAGCCGATCGATAGGTTAAGTACATCCTGTTGCGACCGAGTAATAGATGGGTGACCCGTTCCAACACTCATTTATATTTGTTACTCTCCTTGTTTTTTGTTTAAAGGTTACAAGGACCAAACTTATGTGACTAAGAGGTACTGGTACCCGGACGCGCCGGCACAATTCGGCTGCAGACCAAAAGAACTGCAAGCGTGGCGCTACCCCTAATTAACAATTGGGTTTTATTACACATATGGGCGACAAAAACTCAGTTACACTCTTGAAATCGTTTCAAAATTAATTTTAGGGTTTGCTTCTATAAACAAGCTTGAGGTGGTCATGGCCTAATCAGTGGTTGGCATTTGAGTCTATCGCTAAGTTACGTTGCAATGGGCGCGACCGCGTGATAGATGGGTGACCCATTCTAGCACTGGTTTATATTTGATATGCGACTTCCTCCGTGTTTCGGAAGGCACTTAAAACAGTGGGACCCGATTAATGTCACTTTGTGATATTAGTCGTAAGGTTGTACTAAATAGCCATTCTCTTCTTAATTTATCACTCAGATTTACGCTACAAATTTGAACAACAAAATTTTTTATGTTCTCTCCTTTCATGCGACAGCCATTTGGAGTAGTACGAAAACTTTTGGATATTTATCTTCCCTTTTAAAAGAATATAAGCCTAATATTGCAAAATCAACCCATCCGACGATAGTTGAACAAACTGGGGTATTGAAGCGGGTGCTACGCGTATTTCAGTCCACCATTAACAAGATACGTAACAGTACTAAAATTTTAATAGCACTAAATAAATTAGACCGTCCAGGGCAATAAATTATACATGCCCCGTTCAGGATTGCTTTAATTAGGTCTGAATTTCAAGACAGAGTTTGATTTCCCCGGGGTGCCTGTGAGCTCGTTCGATAACATGTGCCCGCGGGCCCCGAACCTATCCAAAAGTTATGGCTGATACTAATTTAACGAGCGGGTTCGATGGATGGATTGCCACGAGTATTTGCTCACCTTGGCTGTCCCTTGCTTGTTTTGTACGTTCCATTTAGTGTAGCTTTGACTTTGTGTATAGAAGGTCGTGGCTTAATCAGTGGTCAGCATTTCAGTTGATCGCCAGGTTAAGTAGCTCTTGCTGTGATCGGGTGATGAGATGGCCGTACCTTCTCCGTGTTACGGAAGATAAGTAAAACAGTCGGACCTGATTAATGTCACTTTGTGATATTGTAAGATAGAATTTGTTTTCCTATAACGCGGAACAAAAGAGTTTTAACACACTTTATGTTCGCTTCCCATATACCGCAATTGTTCACTACAGTGGAGTGGAGTTAAGTAATTTAGACTTTCACATTTTGTCAGACCGCTGCGAAATTTCGCAAACATTCGAGACGATTCGCGACTTTGTTTTGACCAGCAGGAAAAAACTGAAATATTAACAGCCTCAATAGCTCAACGGTATAAGGTGTGAACTAAAATCCACAAGGTACTCGGTTGAAACCCCACCGCTGTTGGGATATTTTCGCTCCGACTCCTAATACAAGATTTTAATTTAATCTTAGTAGGAGGGGAAAAGGGGAATATTAGACATACCTAAAAAGTATTCCTAATATTGTTTAATAAAAAAACTTATTTTGATAAATTTTAGTTTAACTAATTTGAGTGATTACGCGTATCTACAGGCAATTGCGATTAACGCCGACCTCTTTAAACTTATTTACCAAATAAAGAAGTAGAGCATACTTCTTTATTACAAGGAGAATTTTGCAAATAAATCATAAACAAATATTTGCAAGGAATTTAAATTTGTTTTCCAAAGCCTCTAACATCAGGATGTTCGGTCTGTATCTCTACAAAGAAAAAAAAAACATGGATCTGTTCCTAACATTGCAATGTAATTATTTTACTTAATTTCAATTGAATTCGTAATTGGAATAAATGCATATATTACATATTTCAAAAAGGTAAAAGAAAAAAACAACTTAATACAATAAAAAAATTTAGAAATTGCGGAATTTGTTTGCCACTTACATAGTTTATATTTCATCGTAATGCGTGCGTGAATGCGTGTGTGTGCATGTGTGTATGTTAAATTATAAAATAAAATTAGTATAATATTTATATATGTGTATAAATAAATTAATAGAATAATTATTCTTTCTTAAGGCCCCGACTTGGCACGGGTAAAACATTTATACGGATAAAACATTTAAGTGTGCCCGTCTGTATATTGGTTTGTCTGTCTGTTTATTCCGGATAAGCTCTGAACCGGCTGGACCGATTTGGATGTGACATTCACTGGTGGATTTACAAGGAATAACATGGGCTGCGTTGCTTTTTTAGCAAATTACATAGGGTTCCGCACAAAAAATAAACCCTGAGAATTTAACAACATCAGCAAATTTACGCAGGCTAAGTCGCGTCACAGCTAGTATATATATAAAAAGATTTGCTTTACTACACACTTAAACATATAAATGTAGTCCATTGAAATTATACATTTTTTTAATATTTGGTATTTGTTAGAGAATGCATTTTATTTTTTAGATGTCAAAGGGGGAGAAGGGGGGCAAATTAAAGTTAAATTTATATTTCTGGGGATGCAACCCTTAAAATTGCGTTTTCTAACAAATGTAACTCTTCAATGTACCAATACTATACTTTTGATGACGTTATTAAATTGATGTAGAGGACTATACATACAAATACATACTTTAAAAAATATATATTAGGTATATTTTTTAGGTGTACCTAATATTCCCTTTTCCCCTTATACTAAGCTTAAATTAAAAGCTTGTATTAGGAGTGGCTGCGACAGTACCCCAACGGCGGTGGGGTTTGAACCGGGTACCTTGCGGATTTCAGTCCATACCCGATATTGCTTACATTTTCAGTTTTTAAAATTTTTCTTCAAATCCTAAGGATCTGGTTTTTTAAAATTACATTCCATTTAAATGTGGCTGTTTATAAAATAAAACGCCTAGACTAAAGAGTATATCGCGTGCAGTATTTGCGTCAGTTAATTAATATATATTTATAAGAAGTATGTACTTTCAAAAAATTAAACAAATTATTATTTCGCCGCGTGAACTTTTGTAAAAGAAAATGACATTGAACTAAACTACCGGTCAATAAAATGTATATAATCGCTGTAATTATATAACGTGGGTCGCTTCAAGAAATTCTTGCGAATGACATTCAGAAAACGCAATGCAGTCTCAATGTCATATCCCTTTCTAGTGTTAAATAAACAACGAACGACTGAAATTGATTGAACGTTGTAAAGTCTATGCTGAGTGAGGCCTCGTTAGAAAATATTTTATCAAGTCATGTGTGGGTGCGTTAATCAATTCTAATGTGAATTATGACATTTGTACGAGGCCAGCCTGTGTCCGGAGTCCCCAGACGTGAGGCGAGTGCGCTCGTGGCGCATCGCGTGTCTGAACCGAGCCTCCACGTCGGCGTCGCGCCACTCGCAGCCCTCCTCTCACCAATCCCTCACACCCGCTAACGCCCTCACAGCACAATTGTAAATTCCTCCGCACCGCGCTCACTTCCATACGCTCGCGTTAGTCACTCATAAACTGTTGAGGAGGATAGACGCGCGTCGTCCTAATCAAACAAATTCATAACATTTCTTTCATTCTTTGATTTTTAATAAGTTTAGAATTTATTGTATTAAGAATTTTTTTTTTAATATTAATATATTTAAATAGGTATAGGGAACTAGAAGAACAATTAGAATGAAGACTGAACGAAAAGAATGAATACAACATACTACTTTAAAATGGCTCGGGCAATTAGCCTGAGGTGAAAATTTAATATATAGAAAAAAGATTGGGCTATCAAGAGCTGATAATAATAATTACTTGATTGACGGCTGTTTTTAGGGTGATTCCGGTGGACCTGCTGTTAAAACACAAGATGAGCCGATACAAATTGGAGTGGTGTCATTTGGGGTCGGTTGCGCTAGACCTGGCTATCCCGGTGTCTACTCCAGAGTAGCAAGTCCAGGAATACGGGATTGGATCCAACAGCAAACTGGCATATAAAATCGACAAGGATAAAGAAACCCTTGAACAATTGACAAAGATTTAAAAAATGTGTCTAATTTTGGAGAATTAAATATTGCGAATGCAAAAGAAATTGTTAAATATTTGTGAATATCTATGGTATATCTTTCTTTTGTCAAGACAAGAATAAGGCGAGCTTATGGATTTTGATTCAATAAAAGCACTATTTATTCAGCAATTACCTTGTTATTTTTCTTATTTCACTAACATTTTTAAATACATTTTTTAAAATTCAATCAATTCTTTCTACGGGTCTGTGTACAAGTTACTTCTTTAATTATTTGTAGGACCGCCTTCTGTATCCAACTCTTGATCCAACCATCAATCAAGAGCCTCTTAAGATGACGGTCGAGACTCTTTGCTATAAACATCTTACAATAATAATAAAAGAACTTACAATTATTATTTATATGACAGAATACGAAGTAGAAAATCGGCAACAGCCACCTACTTTTATAGTACCTTTCTTTGTCCTTCTAAAAGTTGTTTCATCTGAACTTATATAATTTTATGACTGTGCAATTAAGGTGATAATATGAATATTATATGCTGATGTATATACCGGAATAAGATTTAAGTAAGCTTCAGTAAATGTTTTATCTAGCTAAAATTTATATGTGAACTATATATTAAAATTTATTTTAGATATTTCTTTGTATTTTTTAGTAACTAGCTGTTCTCTGCGACTTCGTCCGCGTGGAATTATACCTCCTTAATCTATCCCTATCGAAAATTAGACCTCCTTAATCTATCCCTATCGAAAAATCCTTTCTTAGCAGATGTCAACTAACTATAAATTACCTTAGTGCCAAATTTTTTTTTTTTCTTTATCTTACAAGGGGCAAACGAGCAGGCAGCAGGCACCAAAGTGCCTACCAACGCCTATGGACATCTGCACGACCAGAAGGCTAGCAGATGCGTTGCCGGCCTTCAATGACGAGTTTTGGTCACCGGTAACAACTAAAAAAAAACTAAGTCAAATTTTATGAAGTTTGGACGAAAATCACTACTTCTTGGACCCCAGATCGGAAACAATCTCGGGGCAGGCCAAAAACATGATAAAAAAATAACCTAGATGTGTTTGATAAAAAGTGGAAAACACAGAGACAGAAGGAAAGAGGGTAGGAAGGCCTTTGCCCTGCTGTTGGTCGAGAGTTCAAAGTAGGCCTACAAACACGGTAACACCGCCTAAGCCTAAGGATGTCGGTAGACACTTAGGTGAACCGCCTGCCGTTATTAAATAAAAAAGTGTGCGACGACCTTTTGACAAGCAAGGGTCGCTTCATAAAAATGAGATGTAGGCTGGCCGCACTATACAATATTAAGTATTTGGAAATAGGTCTGCAGTCATCCATCTACTTATGTTGGTTATATAAGCGATATTAAAATTCTCGTACGTTTTATTTACATTTTATTACATCACGACGAGTTCGCGCTCGTGAAATGTGTTATTTATAATGCCGGAGCCAGACATAGCTTCATTTGAATATTAATGTAGTGTGGCCGGGGACTTTTGGAGCGCAAAATTTTGTAGAACTTTTAAGTCTTCAAGTATAAAAATGTATAAATACACTTTGAGCAATGTCTGGCTCCGGCATGAGAATTAATTAAGCACTTTAAAGATGCATTTAAAGTGGTACTTACTTTGATGATGACGAGGATGAGCGCGGGGGTGAGGTCGTCGGCGGCGGGCGGGGAGCCGTCCGTGAGCGCCAACGTCGACACCAGCGAGCGCACGCAGCGCAACACGCACGTCACCTGCACGCGCACGCGCCGTTTTAGTGACGATGTAAACACTTATAGCACATATAAGAAATAGCACGGGAGCGTAAGTGGAATGGAATTGTTTCCGAGGCCAAGATCCAGTTGGGGTCGCTACGGCATCGTATCAAATAAGTAAGTGTATAGCACATACAGCGCCTACGGTAGTACATGTGAGAAAGAGGTACTGGTACCCGGACGCGCCGGACCAATTCAGCTACAAGCATGGCGCTACCTCTAATTAAAAATAATATTTGCCTTTTACCCCTTGTCATATGAAAATACCCTTTTGCCTTTTACCCCTTGTCACATAAAAATAGCCATTGTCGTTTTCCTCTAGTCATACAAAAATAATTATTGTCATTTGCACGTTGCCGTATAAAAAAATATAGTAGTTTGACCTTTCTAATATTAGAAAAATCACCGTTTGCCCCTTGTCATATAAAGACCCCATTACCACTTGTCTTAAAAAGCTATTACAGTTTGCCACCAGTCATATAAAAAAACCATTGCGTTTTGCATCGCAATCTCACGTAGTAGTTAATTGACATTTAGATTTAATGTTAATTTTTTTCGTCATACATGATCATCAAATATCAGATCCTCGAGTTACATCTCTCCAGTCAACCTGTATTAATTATACAATGTACTAAAGGAAACTTACCTCTAACGTAATGTTCATGAATGACAATTTTGCGAACACCGCGCTCTTGTATCGGATACTGTTCTTTGTCCGTTTGTGTATCCCATTCGCCAGCGCGACATTTCACCTACAATTCATTATTATTACATATTTTCTTCTTCTTCTTACTAGCGTTATCCCGATTGAATACCAGGGTCCGCTTATATTGCGGAGCATGTGGCTGTGGGGCGAATTAGGAGTTAAGATGCCCGATTGCCATCTGACGTCATCCTCGGAACCCTCACGATCTCTACAACCTCACGACTAATATCAAATATACTAGCTGTAACACGCGGTTTCGCGCGCCCTCGTATTTCGAAGGTTTTTACCTTTTTGTGCGGAACCCTAGTGATTTAGATAAAAGTTTACTTTACTTTGCTGTGTTAGTCCTTGTAAAATCAGCTACACACCAGTGAAAGTCCCGATAAAATCGGTCCAGCTTTTTCGTAGATTATCCGAAACAAACAGACAAAAATGTTTTAACTTGCGTTTTTGCTATACGTATCTTATATAGTCATATGCAATCAGTAAAAAAATAATTTTGATATTACAAACGGACCCTTCAATAGGTGTGTTGACAAATTTTGAAAAATAGGTTAATAGTGCTCTCTAGTTGCTTATATCGCCAAAAAATATAACATTTCTGCAATAATATTATATTTTTGCTGCATCATACTTACTATGTGGTAAATAGTAAGTAACCCAACGTTCGGGCAGGACAACGCATACCGAGTCCGCTAGTATTATATATTATCGTATACTATTAATGCGTTATAAGAGTACCGAGTTATAGGGAGATTACTTTAAAGAGGAATTTCTTATTGTATCTCAATTTGACAGGGACCTCGAAAGCGAAATCCGCTGTGAGCGCATCGAGGCGCAGCGAGCGGAATTGGAGCGGGAACGACAGCAGTTTGAATTGCAGCAGGAAGAGCGACAACGTCGGTGGCATGCGGAACGTGAACAGCTGCTGCAGGCGCAACGGCAGCTGGATGAGGTAAGGGAACACAACATAAAACTCTTCAAATCGCCTTTGAGGAGGTCGTAGATCAGTGACAGGTATTTGGCTTTTTGGCTTGGCTATACAGTTATTAACGCCGCCCGGTAATAGATGAGTGACCCATTCTAACATTCGGTTTTCAAATATCCGACCTCCTTCGTGTTTCGGAACCCTGTTACTAGATCGGCATAACGCTAGGAAGAAGAAGAACCTACAGCATTAACTGTAGTTTCTTGTACTAAACCTTGAAAGTGAGCCTTGGGCCAGAACCTCATGGGATATTATAAGCCGACATACTGAAAATTGTACTTTTGGAATTTCCGTCAGATTGTAAAGACGGTCTAAGTATTAACTTATAGGCATACCATATATTTTGCAGTTATACAAAAAAGCTAACAAAGTTTGAATGGACAGTTAAATAGCAACGTTTCCAATTAACGTTCTGTCTGTACTTGTCAGATTGCCAGGCTGTTATTTTGCAGCTCGGTAGCAGATTTTTCTTACTGGTAGAATACTAGTATAGCGCACACCTGCTTATCCGACGAACGTTTTGCAATACTAATCGGACAATATAGAACTATCGAATTAGAGAGCACTGCCTAAGTCCGGAATTTTTACGTGCCTAAGACCCCCTATAGTCCGGAATTTTTAAGTGACAACTTATAAATTGATGAACAACGGCTGTACACCTATAAAAGTATGGCTCATTGTAAAGATGCGCCCGAGCCGAGTGTGCAAGAGAAAGCCTAAGCCTTAGGCCTAAGCGTTAGGTATTATCACGAAAATTATCGTCCCTAAACTTAACTTTTACAAATTATAGATCCGACCTCTACGGTCCGGAATTTATAATAAAACTGTACCTTGTACTCCGACGAATTCGCGTAAATCCATTGGCGAAGATTGTCAAATAATTGGACACACAT
>JANCMC010009603.1:3017317-3041746 GCA_024363005.1 Charaxes varanes
ACAGATATCAATCTCCGCCGGTGACAGTGTGTGCGCTGATAGCAACAGGTATCAGCCTCTGTCAGTGATGCGCTTTGCCGTCAACATGGTAAAGAAGTCGAG
The DNA here is from genome assembly GCA_024363005.1 of Charaxes varanes. Lineage (NCBI taxonomy): Eukaryota > Metazoa > Arthropoda > Insecta > Lepidoptera > Nymphalidae > Charaxes > Charaxes varanes. The sequence goes on from JANCMC010009603.1 coordinate 3,017,420, forward strand.
ACAAGTCACGCGAGAGGGTATCGCTGCTTTGGAACGGCCAGACCGAAACATTAAATGCAAAATTTTATTTTATTTAACACAGGTAATCTTTAAACTAAAGTTCTTTTATGCATCAATAAAGTTTCTTCTTAAAGTTATTAACAATTGGAAGAGAATTTAAGTAACTTCTGATGAATAATTTTTCTAAAAAAGAATAGACGTCTGACTTGAATCAATATTACTGTCGCTGCATCGGAAGAGAAAGATCAACTTTGTACGAAATCTTTATAGATTTTATAGCCAGTGTGCCATGTGCCAGTGAACTTACTCTTCAATCTAGTTCCGTTGCTATAATAGATATTCTCGTCCTATAATTGTTTAAGTAAAGCAAAACAATGCAATGCAAAAGCAATTGGTCTCATTGTCCACCATGACCGCCACAAAAGAATATCACGTACGTATTGAATCTATTCGCTGCTTATTTCACCGCTTGTGCTGCCTATTCATAATTTATATTATCTGATACCACTCTATTATTATAAACATTCGGTAAAATCTCTGCGAACACATCTCGACTATCCAAATCGCTTAGTGCACAATGATATTCCTGTACTCAAGGAATATTTTTGTGCACTCAATTACTACTTATTTTTTTTTAATTATTTGTTAGTGAACGCTGCACCCTGGTCTAATTACCATTAAAGGCTTATTATCACTATATTAGCATATTGTAGACAGGCACACCAATGTGGAAGTTGTTCGGCGAGGGACGAATAGGGGGGATGAGGGATGAGTAGCGTTGGTCGATATGCCCGATCGCCACAAAGGAAGATTTTTAGTCCGGGCTAGCTGGAGGGCCGCGCCTGAGGCGGCGCGCTTCGCTGACAGTTGTTCTTCGGGAGGTCTATATATAGTGATCATACTTAGAAACTTCGCTAATGGGAGTTGCATTTTGTATGGTGTGGGAAGAGCGTTTGTACTGCGGCCTTCGCCCTCTGTACAGCGCCATCTTGGATAGTTTTGGTGTATCTGTAAGCCAAAACCAGTTCCCTTGCATAATGTTGTCCCCTATGAAGATGATATTCTTATAAAACCAATTGAACCAGAGGTACTAAACCTTTTGGACGGGTGCTGCAGAAAAATATCTTAAAGCAGGGTAAAAGAAGGCGTCCGAAGATATATATGTCGCTCTAATTTTATCGATAAACATAGTGAATATAATCTTTCCATCTCAATTCCATCGTCATCTCGGGTTGTGTTTAGTTATGTATCGGAAGCTACCATATATTATTTGTATGCATATCACAACTGTGTTAATAAAATTCTCTGGACCGTTTTCACAATCAAAGTATCAATGTATAATGTCCAACACTTACTGGCGTAATTATGACTTGTATAGTATTGATCACAATAATAACCATTTATGCAATAATACAACCATACTACATTTATTATTGTCGTTAATTATAATCTAAGGAACTACTAAAAAGGTTTTGCGGGATCGTTAACTTCTTATCACACTTTGTATAATAAGTATATTTGCGGCCTCGGCTATGCTTGCTAATAAACAGCTTGATAGCCCATAGCAGGGGTAGGCAACCTTTTGAGTCGGAAGAGCCAAAAATTAAAATTTACAATATTTAAAAGTTTGTAAAGAGCCACAAAAAAATTTTCATAGTAGCAATAAATAGTAGTCGTATAAGTAAAGTGTTTGATTAAAAAAAAAACTAATCTAATTATTCATATATAAATAGTGTGTTTTTTTTTCTAAACAACTTAGATAATATGGTATTATTAGTTAATCACATATTTGAGTATGGAACTAAAAAGCCACAGCTTCACATCCAAAGAGCCTCGTGTGGCTTTCTAGCAGCAGGTTGTCGACCACTGGCCTATACAAATCTTTTACTGACAAACAGTTCCTTAACGAGAGTTGAAACTCTTAGTGTATCCTCATACGTTAAGAAAATATTACCCTAACCTAAATATTATAAATGTGGAAGTTAATTTGTATGTTATTTTTGTTAATTAAACACCGGATTATTATAAAAAAAGGACTTTTGTTTAAAAAAGTATATTCCCAAAAAGATAACTCTTAGATGATCCACCTCAGTACCCAAGACGAGAATTTCTCTCATGAGAAAAAACATAGTCGCATATCCCTCCAATATATTTGGAACAATCCTCTATAACTACAACTACTGTAGGTAAAGTTGCTCATGCTTTTAAATTACCACTGTCTTATGTAATTGAAAATATTTTTTCTTCCAACTACGCAGTAATGTTATCATTAATCAGTACATGACAGATCAGAAAGGAAGCCTTTTCTGCTTAGAAGCAAAACAGTGCAGTAATGTTCTATTAAATTTCATTACTGCTTTATTTTTTCTCATACAAATTTACCACAGAAGTTTAATGTATCCTATTAAGTTTGATATAATATGTATGCATTGGATCAAAAAGTTACTGGCTGAAAATAAAAATCGACTGAATAAAACCGAAATAACATAAATGGCGCGCGTACTATACCATTGTAAAACCTTGATACATTATATTTACCAAGTAAAAGTTAAAAAATAGACATAGACCGCGATGTACTTAAAAAAAAGTAGATTATGCATCTTGCTGAAGTGAGTAATTAATACACTCATGCGTTAATGACTCCCTTTGCGCTTGGTGCAATAATCTACTACTGTTAAAGTGCTGTCTGCGCTCTCTACTAAACTCCAAACTGGAAACATAGAACATAACGAGATGAAGTGAGTATAAAAAATAAAAAAAATAAGTTAAATACGACTTCATTTCTCATAACTTTTTTTCCAACCCTGACGGATGAATTAAAAATACACACATATATATGTTTGTAGTACAATTTTATTTAGTGAGATTTACTCTGTACTCAGTAATTTTGAGTGTAAATTAAAGGGGAGGGTTGATAAGAGCCATTTTTAGCCCATCACAGATTCGAAAAAAATATTACCTATTTCAGAATATTTTTGACCACCTTTATATAGTTGAAGATATATATTTTTGTTTTCTAAAATAAATGTAGTATGCCATAGAAATTATGTTCCAAAAAGAGACTGTTTCGCCTTTTCTACGCGTTTTTTGTTTCTTCTTTAAATTGTGTTTTTTAATGAACCACATTGAGTTCGCTTTACACAGTTAATATGCTGGTACATGGGTACTATTTACCCTTGGTTATTTGTGCGCTTCTCATGTATATGAGTAATATTTAATCTTGGTTCATGGTGCCATTCTACACAACATCTACTCTCGCATAACGTTGAGTGAATTATATTTATCCTATATGTGTGACTTATATGATATATTGTGGAGAAGCGCACAATGAACTAACATTAAATAGAACTCAGATACAAGCTTATTAAGAGTATTAACCGTGTAAAGCAAAGTCAATGTGGTTCATGTGCGACAGCTATAGTTATATTGTGTGTATTTTCACAGAGCCTTAACCTGTCTCGTAAGTAGAAACTTCGCTTGCGTGAGTTAGTTCTCGTACTGCGGTCGTCATCCGTACAGCGCCATCTAGTTTGCTTTTTGGTGTAACCTTTTTCCACTTGACATCATTGCCATCTTGCTATGTAGCAGCCGCTACAAGTGACTTGCAGATTGGCCAGGGCAGGTCATACCCAGGCGAAAGGATCTCAGTGGGTGGCCCAAATGAGCTTCCGAAGGGTACTTTCATCAGTTGAATAATTTGTTAAAATATAACAGACCTTTTGGACCAAGGTTAACAAAACAAGGCTTAACAATGTTTACTGTTTTTTTTACTGTGCAGTTTTAAAGTTTATGGAGGGGGAACATCTTCTATATATCATATGGAAGAATAATAATAAAAACGGATAAGATTACACTTAAACGTGGGGAAATTGAAAAGCGTTCGTGTCCTTGAAAATCACCAAAATCTCACACAAAAAATAAACGATCTACCAGCCCACACAATAAGATTTATAGTCACCGATAAAAATACCGCATTGGTTCTTTCAAGTCGACACCGACCTAAATCTATAGTTATGTACACCAGTGCGAACGTAAATAAATAAACAATGGCGAACTGTGCGCATTTAATGTTACGAAAACGGAATTACTACATATTAATAGCCGTTTGTGATGTCACTGTAAAAGACCTAGTTACAGAAACACCTACAGTTACAGTTATGCCCGGCATCCACGTTGCGGTTGCCGGAGAGGCCAAACTTTACAGGTATACCTGTGCAGGTAGACCGAAGAGTGTGTGGGACAGTTTATGGAGGTCAGTCTGTAAGCACATATTGTTAAATTTAGCCCACAGCGGGCGTATTAAGAAACCGTAACGGGCGTCGCACAGCAATTATAATAAAACAACATGTTACGGCAGATTATAAAAAATAATGATGACGATCTGACGAGTCACACATTTAATACGTTTTTAATCGGAGGCGACGTCAGGTCCCAGTAGCCAAAATTACAAATACTCACGAACGCGTACACGTCGGAGAGCGAGCCGAGCACGACCAACTCGTGCAGAACCGTGGCCAGGGGCTCCCCGAAGTCGGCCACGGCGGCGGCCAGCTCCCGCGCGGGGCGGCCACCCAGCAGCTCGGCCGCGACGGACCAAGAAAAGGCACTCGCAAGTTTCTATGAAAGTCCTGCCTCTTTTTGCCCCGTAGATAGTAGACACTCGCTTTTCGCTTTACGCGTATGAAGTCACAGGACACAGTTAATGACTTATAAAGAGTCGCATAAAAATTATTACATTTTACATTACAGATATAGTATTATACTTGACAGGTTACATACAAAAATAGCACATGAATTCATGACGATGTTGATATCAATTTTTTTATAGCTTTGATTTCCACTACTTTACTGACTTTAAACGCTTATTTGAAGACACAGTGGGCAGTGACCCCTTCCACTTCGGGGGTCGTGGGTTCGATTTCCGCTTCGAGTCTAGATGTACTATCTATATGAGGTGACACTGGCCGCATATTTTATGAAATAATAATTTTACATACCACGTCAGGCCTAGTAAGAACATCATCAAGTATCTAGAAATTTCCAGAACATCAAGCATGTACACACACTGTAACGGTGACCACGTCGTTACAGAGTAATTAACACGCGTCGGGAAACTACACAACACAGCGACACTAAATAACATAATACGCACTAAATATGGCGTGGGCGGTAGGTCAACAGCCAAATTTACATTTATTCTTACAGATGTCATATAACACTTTTTATTTGTGTGTCTTGTTTGCGAAACAGAGAGAGCCGACTTCGCAACAGCTACCCCTCCTCCGTTAAAATTCTAAATAACCTTCAAGAAACCTCAGGGGATATTCCACTTCTGGCAAGTGCTGGTCTGGTTGGAGTAGACTGCCAAACCCTACGCACAATCGTCGCTCAAATGTGACTATGTGCAGAGAACAGCCCGCGAAGAAAAAGAAGAACTCTACATTACAAAGATACTAGTAGGTATGCTCTCTGCATCTTTTACTGCACATGTCGTGAGGAATATTCCGAGAAAAAAATCTTACCAAATTAAAAATGACGTCTCCCGCAATTGAGAAGTTTAAACCTGAAACCAAAAAAAGCAGGTTAAATATAAAGTTATACAGTGTTACCACGTGGAAGGTACCAAATTCATCATATCTTCGCCAAGATAAGAGGTATTTCGACCGGATGTTACAGTGCTAAATTATCATATAGAAACAATGTAATTAGTTCTTGGAATATCCTTCGTTCGAACATCGTTTAGACAATGTTCAACTGAATCAAAACAAAGAATGTTTGTTTAGCGTACGAATCTCATTTAATTTACAAAGCACTCCGGGGTTTCACGAGGTGGTTGATGTCTAGAAACCGTAATCCAAGTGACGAGGAATTGAAAAATGTAATAGATTCAATGAAAGATGAAGTCGGTCGCCTTGAAACACAAAGATATTGTTTTTTAAATTGATATGACATCTTAATTAATATTCTTATGAATGTATGAGCAAATGTTAAGTACGGTACCAGATTTATATCAAACATATTAAAATGCAAATTCCTTTTATGTCTTTAACTTTATATGCGAAATCTTTCAACGTTTCCAGATGAAAAATATCTTATATTCTTCTTTGTCATTTTTTGTTGAAAATTAGTTAGTAGACTCAGACACAATAAAGGATTTCTAGATTTTTTTTGATTAGCCTTAATAGGCTTTGTGCCTCACAGCTGGGCACAAAGGCCTCACCCTTTCCAAACACACCTTCCTATCTTGGGCTAGTTGATTCCCTTTGTTTCCCGCAAAGGCATCCTAGTCATCTCGCCAATTCTTCCTCGGCCTATCGGATCGTCGGTGGCCACGGGTGGGAGTCCATAATATCGTAACATTGGTCCACCTTTGCGGGTGCATCCTTACCACATGCCCAGCCCATTCCTACTTCAGCTGAGCTGACTTCTTGCCCACTTCTATTACTCCAGTTATGGTACACAGATTGTTTTTTTATGTTACAAAGGGCAAACAAGCAGGCAGCAGGCACCTAAGTGCCTACCGCCGCCCATGGACATCTGCACGACCAGAAGGCTAACAGATGCGTTGCCGGCCTTAATGACGAGTTTAGGCTTGATCACTGAGTGGGTCTTTGGGCACAGTTCAAGATCCTTCGCCACACAGTGATCAACTCATGGAGACTATCCTCCACAATCTTACGACTAATACCACACCGTGTCACTAATCGGGTTTTACGTACCTTCCAAAACACAGAGGGGGATATTTGAAAACCAGGGTTAAAATGGGTCACCGTTCTATCAACCAAGAACTGTTTACTCTAGCAATCGACTCAAATGCCGGTGATTGATTAAGCTAGAACTTCCTCTAAGTGTTTCGCATCCGAATGTTTAAAGTGCGAATTCATTAATACTTCAGCTCGAACAAATTCGCAGTCACATAGGTTGTCTATCAAAATATTGCTGTTGATGCTGCGAAAAATACTTCACATCAGGAAAATCGAAACACCTTCCAAGTTTATGTTTTGTAAGGATTATCGAAAAAATTGTGTATATTTAGGAAAATATGTCAAAAAAACGATAGCGTTTCGATTTTTCCGATGAGAAGTATATATTTATATATACAGGAAAAGGTGAAAAATAAGTAAAACTCAGATGACTTCTTAGTCACTTGCGATACAGTGATGAATGCTGCAAGTAAAACGAGACGATAAATGTTAATTCTCTCTTATTGGCAGAACACAGCACATGATGTGTCCCTTTATTCGTGACCAGTGCCTCGTCTATTTCTGGGAACATACCGTCACTCATCTTAATTTTTTTTTTATGTTACAAGGCAAGCATGGCGCTACATCTAATTACGATTAATATCACAAAGTGGCATTAATCGGGTCCCACTCAGCAGGAATGGCAGCACCTTTTATTGAGGATATATAAAGTTTAAAATATTATCCGTAGTTGTAATAGGACTATACTTACCGATAGAATTAGAAATCAAACCATAGACAAACAAACGACCTTGTCAAAGTGGTTATGGCAGGGAAAGTTAAGTTTATTATAGAACACTATTATATTAATTCTAACTAAGCATGCGATGCGCGATCTCGGGTTACCCTTGTTGCTATTGTCACTCCCCTTACTGTCCGTGACAGTAGCATCCTCTTTCTTTTTTCCTTTCCATCTATCTTTATATCCTGTTACTCCATCCCTTATTCTCTTAGTCCTATCTATTTACCCAATGAGAAGTAGCGCCACCCTTGCAGTGCATTTGGTTTGCAGCCAAATTGGTCTGGCGTATGCCAGTATAAAGTGGCGACAATGCTGTCACGTAAAGTGTTGGTATAGTTGTTACGTTTCGTTCGGTTTGTGAGAATTTCCGGTGGCCTAAATTCTTTCTTAAAGGTTGATAATGCATCTGCGAGCCCTCTGGTGGTGCAGATGTCTATGGACGTCGGTAGCCACTTAGGTGAACCTCCTGCCCAGTTGGTCGTTGTCATTATAATTTAAAATACTTATAATAATAAAAGAACGTACGTTCCAACAAAAGTGGAAACGAATCGTCAGAGGTGTCGATAACTAGTCAAAGTCGATGAGTCAAAAAGAGATACACAGTCGATATACTTATCGACTTTACCTCAGTCAATAAACTTTCGTTCGCCTCAGTCGATCACACTTTTCGTAAACTTAATAAATTTATATACCCTTTGCGTCGTCTAAGACGTATAGTATCTCTTGAAGCAGCAATATTAGCTTATCACGGATATGTTATGTCTGCTATCCGTTACGGCATTGTTGTGTGGGGAAACTCTGTACATCTTGGGAAGTTGTTTGTAATACAAAAAAAATGCCTAAGGAGCATTTTCCTACTGGGACCAACTGACACTTGTAGAACTTTATTTAAAGAATACAATCTACTTACATTACCAAGTCTCTATATTTTTGAAACAGCGGTATTCGTACATAGGCACATGGAATACTTCAAAAGGTTCTCAGACCTAAGTCAATATAAAAAAACCAGGAACTCAAATCGGCTCTGCGCTACCAAATATAAATTAAAACAAACCTATAAATCACCACACGCTATGTGCGTTAAAATATATAATAAATTAGATACGAGCCTGAAAACTCTACCAACAAATAGCTTTAAGAAAAATCTTTTCCGTTGGTTGAGTAATATGACATTTTATTCAGTAAGTGAGTTTCTTTGCAGTAGTAGTGACATGGAATAAAATTATTAATAATGCAATGTGTAATATTATAATGTCGAGGAATTGTTATATGTATAATTTGACATTCAATTAATTTGTGTAATTTGACATTTTATTTTTTATCATTTTGAATTGTATTTAAATGTAGAAATTTTCACTAAGTTTTTCACATTTTAATTGTTAAGGAAAATTTCTAATATTTGCATGCTACAAGGCAGAATATTGTTAATCGCATATTCAGCAAATAAAAATCATTGTTTTCGACGGGATGATTATGTCATCCATATACGCCATTGCTGTACAACATTTAGTTTTACTTAAAACTTTATTTATTATCCTTTGAAAAATTGCTGGAGCATTCGCTAAACCGAAGGGCATTCTATTAAATTCGTACTGCCCTTCAGGGGTCACGAAAGCAGTTTTATGTTTACTCTCCTCACTAATGGGTACCTGATAATAACCGGATGCAAGATCAAGAGTTGTAAAGTACTTAAATCCTGATAAATTATCTAGCTGGTCTTCAATACGGGGTAAAGGAAAATGCTCTTTGACTGTTTTTCTATTTAAGGCTCTAAAATCTACACACAAACGTTTATCCCCAGTCTTCTTTTTTACAATTATTATAGGACTAGCAAACTGAGAATTAGACTCACGGATTATTCCGGATTGAAGCATTTCTTCAATCATTTTTCTAACCGTGTCTTTCTCTCCAAAAGATAGTCGATAGGGTCTATATACCACCGGAGTATCATTGGTTAATTTGATTGTTAGTTCCCCATCCCTGGTACAACCTAACTCCTTTAAATTAAATGCAAAGGATTTTCTGTACTCATTTAATAATCGAAGTAATTTATCTCGTTCTGATATACTAACAGTAGGCTCTACTGTCACTTGATCAAGGTTAATTTTACTAAATTCGGAATTAGGCGTTATGTTTAAAATATTTGGAGTGAAATTAGACTTAAGCGTAATTTTAAAACCCCTTGCTATTTTAAACCCGCGTGGTAATGTCGTTTGCTGGTTTGGTTTGCCTTTTATATTTAGTAGACACTTACTGATGTGCTGAAGTCGGTACCAAGCCAAATAGGTTCTCCGCTAAATTGATGCAGATGGCAATCTATAATGGATTGTTCATTTATTAAATTGACTCTTATTAATCAAATTAGTGAGGATAATTAAATACAGTTATTGAAACATTCACCGTAAAGGAATGTGTACTTGACATGAAAGTAAGCTAAGGAACTAAATATACATAGTTATTAGTAAACCAGCTGTGTCCGCGTAAAATACGGTAAAAGAATAGATTCAATTTTAGCTTGATGATATATAGCCTAAAGCCTTCCTCGATAAATGGCCTATCTAACGCTGAATGAATTTTTCAAATCGGACCAGTAGTTCCTGAGATTAGCGCGTTCAAGCAAACAAACAAACTCTTCAGCTTTATATATTAGTATAGATTTACTCCAATGATCAAATAGAAGTAAGCTTATACATTTAGGGAAGTAAATGTATTCAGCGTGAAGGAATAAGTTTCCTCCGATTCCGAGACGGCTGTCGCGTCTATGTGTATGTACTCGCGCATTTTTCGCCCCACTAAAAGGCACTACTCTCGTATTCCCGTAAATCATGTCCTCTGGGAGCGTGAACTATACGCGTCAAAAGCTAGACAACGCCAACACTTTGTGTATGTACATTGTTTAATATTTCGCAGGGAGAAATAGATGTATAAACATGTATGTAGGATGTATCATAAACTTGGAAGTCCAAATAATGTATTTTAAATCTAGTCGAACTCTTAAGTGATTTATGCGCCCTGCTTCTTATCAGTTGGCACCGGGTACAAAAGTTTTTTGGCTAAAAATTTATGCTTATTATTGATGATGTTATCTACTAATTTCCATCAATTTCCACGAATGGCACACACATACAATTATTATTTCACAATATATACATACATACAATTACTCTCTTACATACAAACTCCAAAACACACACACGCACGCACACATACACTATATACACACATACAAACGCACAATGCATGTAATGCGACACAATATAATCTATGTAAGAGGCAAACAATTTCCGCAATTTCTGAAGTTTAGTTTTTAATTTTATCGTATAAGATTAATTTTTAGTTATACCTTTTTTTATTATGTTTCATTCTTGGGTATATGTATAATTGCAAACGGAGGGGAGGACACTGGCTACCGCAACCCAGCTTCGCTAATGCGAAATCTAGGGCAATTCTATACATAATCAAGACATGGCAATCCTATATGTAATTTGTCCAATAACAAATTGAATTGAATTGATAACGTTTTTAATAAACTTTTACACATTTAGGGTGTGTATTTAGCTCTTTAGCTATGGAGGATTGAGGAGGAGGATTGATATAGAGGATTGGAGAGCCCTTTATAGTGCAAAAGCACTCGTTTCTTTTCAACCACCAAGCCATCCACGTACGCATATGAAACTGTTATCTCATTGATACCAGAGGAGACAACAGAGTTGGGAATATGATTAAATTTATAAAATATAACAGTAAAGACTTTAATAAATGTGAATAAACTTTAATCTTAGGTAACGCTACGCTTACAGACCTTTTATTCCGCAGCCGAGTTGTGATGGTGCGTTCGGATACCAGAGAGTAGGCCCAAATAAACGCACAAACTTGCGAACAGAAGTAAGCTGACAAGTCGACTGTACTTAGAATTAAAGTGTGTGCGATCGGGGCTCCCTCGTCAGAAATGATTTTTCCTTATTTTCTCTTTTCCCCTTTACTCCTCTATTCCCTACTCCTTAACCCCCTGAACCCTTTACCCCGTAATTCGTTTTAAGGAACTTGATTCCATAAAGCGGTTGCGCATCCACTTGTTCGTGTGCACACAGACACTCACACAGAATACGGCATTTTGTTACGTGACGATTTCTGCGAAATGCCATTATCCATAATTTTCGTAAGCCACGTTAAGGAACTTACGTTCCTAAAACTTTCGTGATAGGGCCCATCGCGGACCCTTTTTTATCGTCAATCAGCGGGGGTTGCATTACCATCAATTAAAAGCGTGACAATTTAAACTCACCTTCCGTGGTCCTAGCACGACCATTTTCATTCTATGTAAAGTCGAAGTTCGTACTCGGCCCTCTGGTACCCGGACGCATCGGCATAATTCGGTCCTTATACCTCTCCCTAGCATGAAATCGGCGTTAAGTGTCGACAATGCTGACGTCTAATGATGGTATCTTTAAACGCGACTGTCCCATATTAAACGCGACAACAATACCATCACTTGACGTGACAGTATTGCCGCCAATTCACGCCGATCATATATGAGAAAGAGGTACTGGTGCCCGGATCTCTCTCTATAAAGTCAAAATTACTTAAAATCCAATAAATGTAGATATCGGCTTGACTTTTTCAGAAGGCGGTGGAAAAGACAAAATTACTTAAAAATCCAATACGAGACTTTTTCTGGGGGCGATGGAATAAAGCTTTAAAAAATAAGGGAAAATTTAAAAGACACGTCTACACTATGACATCTAATGGAGCTCGCTTTAATACCACGACAAGTGAATCCGGGCATTAGCACATATGCCAGATAATGCGAGCGCTAGCTCATGATGGTTATATACCTAGAATAAAATTTACTATGGGATAATGCAACGTAATTGGTACATTGCAGTCATATGGTAAGGTATACTCCCAAAGTCTTTTTCTTCCTAGCGTTATCCCGGTCTACTTTACCGGGATAAGGGATGGGACCAGGGTCCACGTAGATTGCATAGGATGTGACTGTGGGGCGAGTTAACATAACTGACAGCCGTTTGACGTCATCCCCTGAACCCCCACAAGCTCATGACTAGCATCAGCCAGTGACATTAATCGGGACCCACTATTATACATGCCTTCCGACATAATGGAGATCGGATATTCGAAAATCAGTTTTAGAATTGGTCACCCATCTATCACCCGGCCGCGGTAAAAACTGCTTAACCAAGCAATCGACTAAAATGCCGTCTACTTTTTCAGTAACGACCTCCTCCACCACTCTAATAAATTACAAATAATACATATTCATAGAAAAATCTCTAGTCACGTTAAGTAATATCCACTTAAACTGAGATTTATATCTAAGCTGGTAACACATCAACTTAGAAGCAAATAATAGTTTTATAACAAACGAATTCTGTGCAAATTTCAAATCTGAGTCAAGTACGGAGTTGTGCAACTTTAATGATTTACTAATCACCTTAAGTAAAATCCACGTAAACTGAGATTGATATCTGAGCTGGTAACACCGCAACCCAGAAGCATATAATAGTCTCATAACAAACAAATTCTGTGTAAATTTCAAATCTAAGTCAAGTTCGGAGCTGTGCAACTTTAATGAATTACTAATCACCTTAAGTAAAATCCACGTAAACTGAGATTGATATCTAAGCTGGCAACACATCAACCTAGAAGCACATAATATTCTTATAACAAACAAATTCTGTGTAAATTTTGAATCTAAGTCAAGTACGGAGTTGTGAAACTTTAATGAACTACTAGTCACCTTAAGTAAAATCCACGTAAACTGAGATTGATATCTAAATTGGTAACACATCAACCTAGAAGCACATAATAGTCTTATAACAAATGAATTCTGTGCAAATTCCGAATCTAAGTTAAGTAGGGAGTTGTGCAACTTTAATGAATTACTATTCACCTTAAGTAAAATCCACGTAAACTGAGATTTATGTCTAAGCTGGTAACCCATCAACCTAGAAGCACATAATAGTCTTATAACAAACAAATTCTGTGCAAATTTTTAATCTAAGTCAAGTACGGAGTTGTGAAACTTTAATGAATTACTATTCACCTTAAGTAAAATCCACGTTAACTGAGATTTATGTCTAAGCTGGTAACACCGCAACCCAGAAGCATATAATAGTCTTATAACAAACAAATTCTGTGTAAATTTCAAATCTAAGTCAAGTTCGGAGTTCTGCAACTTTAATGAATTACTATGGGAACACGAGAGACGAACTTTGTGTTTGCGCCAAACTTGGGAACTGATTCCAGTCCACGCTAAGGTGGCAGAACAAATTGTTCGCACAAACAGCTCCGGCAAATTATATTGAGGAAACTTATTATAGCTATATCATTAATTTATGATAGGTTTGGTATAACGAGTATTCTCGTTTGTAATGTTGAACTATCTAACTTAAGAAGTGCTACTTGTTTTTCCTCCAAGCGTTATCCCGGTCCAGTACCAGGGTCTACTTAGATGTGACTGTGGGGCGAGGTTAAGATGACTGAGAGCCATCTGACTTCATCCCCGGAACCCTCACAATCTCTACAACATGACGATTAATATCACTCAGAGACATTAATCAGGGGCGACTGTTTCACGTGCCATCCGAGACACGGAGGTGGTCGGATACTTGAAAACAAGTGTTCAAATGGGTGACCCATCTATCACCCAGCCGCGGTAAGAGCTGTTTAGCCTAGCGGCCGACTCAAAAACCGACCACTGATTGAGCAACGTGCCCATGATACATGCGGTAAAAGATGCAGTGTGATCCGATCTCTCCGCAAAGCCGATCGGAAAGAACGGGATCGCCGATGACCTTAATAATTTGTCTCTCCGTTCACAAAAACCAGGCACGGCGAAAATTAATGTTTACATTATAAAATTAATTAATTATTCCGTTCGTTTTCTTCGTATACTTCCATAAACTTAAATCGTTTCGAGTTACAAACACAATCACAAAGTGTATACCCCGATTCAGTGATTAATTAAACTTGTCCAAGCTTGTTCCTTGATCACAGCGAGCCCTCGGGTGGTGGATATTATCTGGATAAAGTGCTACTTTGATCTTGGCCAAAAGTCAAATTAATGTAATGTCTTTAAATTACGATAATTTTAGCTAAAAATCATAAAAATAATTTAAACAGAAGTCAAAAAAATCTTTTCGATTCGAAATATTCGTTTTTCTATCACAAAAAATTTGAGCAATGGTGTTACGGCTTATATTTTAAAGGCCCAAAATGAAGCGACTCGAAATGAATCGAAACCTCAACTAATAAAGAAAGGAAAATAATAAAATATTAATAACACAAAAGATGAAAGCAGGAACTACACTATTTTAGGTGTTTGGTACTTCAGTTGATAGCTGTATAATATTTTTAAAATCAATAATACAGGATAGGTACCGTTTCCGGTTCTTTTTCTTCGTATTTAAATTATTAGAGCTATAATGTCAGTCTTAATAAGTCAACACTAACAGGGATAAACTGAAATAGGCATGGTACCCGGTTAAAACCCCGATGTCACTGTGGCATAATATACAAATTTAGACTTAAAATGAATTTGATGTTCCGATTTGTTTATTTTATTTCACTTTATACGTAGCGAAGCACGTACCGGGCCGCTAGTATAGTTATAGGCGGGACGCCATTTGTATCGCACGGAATTGCTTTTAGAATTCATTTCAACTTAATTAGATAAGATCTTCAGATTCTAACATGCTTATAACAAGTATCTGAGAAAAAATAATTAGAATTTTCTAATAAAAGGGCGTCTCTTCCAATCGTGCGAATCATCACATCACTATCATCCAATTACTTATTATGACAGTAAAATTCAAGACATTTCCATCGTTCCTTATGAAACTGTACCTTTATTTGTTACAAGAGATGATGCCGCGAACAACTGTGGCTGCGACTGGCGGCTTAATAAATAGCTCTAGACAATGGAACCGGGTTTAATTATATCCTAAAGCTGCTTTAGTGTCATTGAAAAATATGTATCACTTGACTTGGGGGATTCTTCACAAACGTTTGTTATAGATATCATTTTATGTAATAAAAAGAAAGACAGGGACTGTAATTTTCATTAACAGAAACATACCTTCTTTAAGTTGAATCGAAACAATCTGACTGTAGCAAATATCGAGAATTGAATTACGTCTTAGTACCTTGTTTTCAACTTAGTAGACAGAGACGATATTTTTATTTTTTATCAAATTTAAATTGTCAACTGCCAGGCGAAAGATTTACATCTAGATCAGGGCTTCTTAAACTGTGGGTCGCGACCCCCAGGGGGGTCGCGAGACTACTGAAAGGGGGTCGCAAAGATCTGATATTAAAGGCACAATTCGTAAGGTAAGTTTATTTTTTATGTTATTACTTCACATTGTATATATTATCGGGTATGTCATGAGCAAAATTTTAGAATGTCTCGTTGAAGTATCGCTTTAAGTAACCCAAATCTTAAAATTGAAATATAATAATGTAACGAGAATAAATTCTTGCTTCTCATGAACCGATACTTTGATTGTAAACTTTATATTTATGTCAAATATTAAGAATAAAATGATAAAGTTAATTATATGTGTATAATAGGCATGACGACAGTGATGAAAAATCATTTAAATTATGTATTTATCTGATAAAATACGATACATAAAGCGTATTTATTTTCATATTGCGAGCGAGATTAATAGGGGATAACATAAAAAGGAAACTAAAAATACAACAATCCGCCATGACGGCTAACACTAGCAGAGCGTATGACGTCACCGTATATTATAAATGCGTTCCAACGAGCGATCGCGACGTTATAAAGTGCTCATTGCGATATTCGACATTTGATTACTGCGATCGTTACGGTTGCGACGAAAACGTCTAGATGACGCTTAGTGGAACGCACTGTTAACATAAAGTGACGTAATGATAGCTTTCAGTTTTTTGGATGGAATTTATAATTTGCTATAAAAAGGTTTATTTCTACAGAAATATTAAATTTTTGGGCCATAGATGATAACTGAGACCATTAAAAACATTAAAAAACATTAAAAAAACGTATTTATCGAAATCTTTCGTCATGCCTATTCATTTATACAGATCGTCTTAACTAGAATTATTCCTACCAAATAAAACACGCGTGATTTCCGTCTCGTTCTATCCCGTAATGCGACATGACATTCCTTCTCTTACGTGCATTAAAAGTTTTCATTTTATCAAATGCAATGTTAGTAAATAAGTCTTTAGGGACACAATGACCTCTGCGTAAAAAGAAACAAAACACTACATGTATTTTCGTGTTCAGATGAAAATTTATTTTATTGTTTATGGTGCCAAATAACAGAGTTATTACCTATATAATAATAAATTTTAGCTTTAGTTTAGTGAAAACTTAGCTAAGTTATGTAATACTGTCTTTAATTTTAATTTTTTAAATTGTTATAATAAATTTTTGTTTTATCAAAATGGACCGTGTTATACGTGCAGGTTAAAGGTACTTTTATTCTTTTTTTTTTGGTACAACAGTTTCTAATGGAATAAATACTTTGACAACATTGGTTATTATGGATTGATATCGTCTATAGTGTAATGTGGAGATCGTAGTTTAATCTGAGGCCGACATTTGAGTCGATAGCTAGGTTAAGTAGTTCTTACCAAGGCCGGTAAATTCAAATATCCAACTTCCTCCGTATTTCGGGAGGCACGTAAGCCTATTATACTTTCTTGACCAATTAACCTAGAAGTAACATTTCAAAACTCCTAAGTAAAAACGGGCTAGTCTATTTTCTTAACCAATTATCCTGAAAGTACCACTTTAAAACTTCTAAATAAAAACGGGCCAGTCTATATTCTTGACCAATTAACCTGGAAGTACCACTTTAAAACTTCTAAATAAAAACGGGGCCCCTTCGATCCCCTTCGTTGAATTCGAATTATGATAAAGGCATGGTGCTCTTTAGTGGCCGTTGTTTAAATTTATTTTTATTTTGCTTCCCTTTTACAGCATTCTATTCATTTTTTTTAATTAACATCATATTACTAGCAACGGGTGTTTGTACAAAATAATCGAATAGATTTTTTATTCCTAAAACAGAAGAAAAAACATTTCTCCTACTAAAAATATATAAATAAAACTCATTTTGCTAACTGTTTGTTGGCTACTAGAAATAATAACTTTTGTAAACGCTAAAAAAGATGCTTTAACTCAATTTCTAAATATATAATTAGACAGAAAGATTAAGAAAAACACACAATTTTTTTATAGAATGAAAAAGGAAATTAATAAATTCTATTACCCGAGGCAAAGTAATTTAAGGAAGTTCGTATGCGGTCGTTATTACAAAATATTGGAAAAAAGGCGACGGTTACGTTTTCAAATTTAGTAAATTTTAAAGACACGTTTGTCTTTATTGTCAATGCAATAACGCTTTTATGTTTATGGTCATAGGGCGAGGTTTTATTGAAGCAGGTAAGGGTATAAAAAATGTTTGTTTTGAAGGGCAAGCTTTCTTTGCGAGCTCTACTGTTGTTCGTACGTTTTTGAAGGCGACAATAAAGACGGGGACGGACTTAATATTTTGTTATTTGTTTTATATTAATTACATTATAAAATACTTTCTTACACAAATACACACAAAGACAGTCACACAAATACGATATTTTTCATTTTTTGCAATTTTTTTGTGTGTATCGATAGTAGGAGCGGTATGTACTCATATTTCTAGTCTGATATTTACGTAAAAAGATCTATGCTAAACTCAGACGTCAGTTTAGACATTATAAAGGCAAATTTTAAATTACGCCCAATCTATTATAAACTAGCTGTAATTCGGGACTGCATCCGCGTTGAATTCAACGATTTTGTTTAATATTGATTTGTGTGCAAAATTCTAATTATTTTGTTAACAGTAAGGAAATTCTTGTTATTTATAATAAAGTTATTCTTGCAAAATTAGGTATCTGTCTGTGAAAATCTCATCAAATTCGGTTCGTGGATTACCCGTAACAGAGAAACCGACAGGAAAAAATGTTTTAATGTTTTTTGCTTTGGTTATTGACACTGTCTATATATAGACATAAGCCTTTAGTAGATTAATTTATTTCGACGCAACAAACAGACACTACTATTTATTAATGTGTATAGTCTATTATTATTAATGATTAAAATATTAGCAGAGTTGAAGGCTCACTTAATAGGCAGATGTTTTTAAAAACAGATTTAAACAAATGTTAATTATATTTAACGAGATAATAACCTTGACAGCTTTGACAGGCTAATTGACCTGCGGAAAAATGGGATATATCTAACGGTTGTATGTTTTGGTAAGTCCTGTCTGTTCATACATCTTATGTATATATATGAATATGTGTATATAATAAAGATAAACTAACGAACCATTAGTATCTATATATAAATACGTGAACCGAAAACTTTCGGTATCATTTTACGAAAAATGCCCGGACGGACGGAGTACCGAGGCAAGTCTCTACAGGAAAATTAAAAAGAATAGAAGCTAATCTATGTGAAATCTCGACGCAATTACTCCCGAAGCGGTATTTTTATTTACAGTAAGATTATAAAGCGTTTTACCTTATAGAGTTTGATTTGTATCACTTATTCAAATAAATACACGTCTTACGGTTTTATTTTCATATAAGAAGCAAGCGAATAGGCAAGCCGCATAAAGATTATAAAGCGTTTTGCCTTATGGGGTTCGATTTAAATCACTTATCCAAGTAAATACACGTCTTACGGTTTTATTTTCATATGAGAAGCAAGTGAATAGGCAAACCGCATAAAGATTATAAAGCGTTTTGCCTTATAGAGTTTGATTTGTATCACTTATCCAAGTGAATACATGTCTTACGGTTTTATTTTCATATGAGAAGCAAGCGAATAGGCAAACCGCATAAAGATTAAAAAACGTTTTGCCTTATAGGGTTCGATTTATATCACTTATCCTAGTAAATACATGCCTTAAGGTTTTCTTTTCATATGAGAAGCAAGCGAATAGGCAAACCGCAAAAAGATTATAAAGCGTTTTGCCTTACAGGTTTCGATTTAAATCACTTATCCAAGTAAATACACGTCTTAAGGTTTTATTTTCATATGAGAAGCAAGCAAACAGGCAAGCCGCATAAAGATTATAAAGCGTTTTGCCTTGTAGAGTTTGATTTGTATCACTTGTCCAAGTAAATACACGTCTTACGGTTTTATTTTTATATGAGAAGCAAGCGAATAGGCAAACTCAAAGTGTTTGTACATTTTTGTCTTTGAAGTCTACAAAGTACTACAAAACTTTGTGAAGTTACACAAAGTCACATATTACGTGATCATTGAAATGATCATTCAAATGAAGCTATATCTGGCTCTGGCACGGGATGACACCATAAAATGACAACGTCCTTCTCTAACAAATTCTGGCACCTTCACCTGCTGTCGTTACTGTATTTATATCTATTTTAAATACAGTATATCCAGATTTTATCCAGACACGATTATCCTGACATTTATAATAGTAATAATTAATAATAATTTTTATTTATTTCAGTAAAGTACACCCATATAATTGAATCGACAAAAAAAGATTTATAAACTAAAACCTAGCAAGATCATAAATTAAGTGATTCCATCATAATTTTTTTTTTATCTTGTTAAGGACCTCGAACAAAGGATACACTCATTACATACAAAATCACAATTACACAAAAAAAAATACCTGTGTTCCTTCAATTATAGGAGACCACAGCATGCAATTACTGAGCTACCAAAAAAATGAAGAATGTTAAAATTTAATGTTAAAAATAAAGAATATTAGAATCTACATATAAAAAACAAAAATACAACATCAATCTTTTACAGAATTAAATCTAGGTAATTCCTTAATAATTAAACTAATTCTTTAGATGAAAATATTAATGAATATTATAATATTAATTTAATTAGAGGTAGTGCCACGCTTGTAGCCGAATTGGGCCGGCGCGTCCGGGTACCAGTACCTCTTTCTCACATGAGATCGGCGTGAAGTGGGGATTAAAGCAAAGTAGTTTAGCTTCTCATGCATGTCATGGATTTCCGCAAAGTAACGCCTGATTCTATCAATTAATCTAATTACCTAATATTAGAAATTTGTAATTAAATAAAAAAACTAAGCTTACTCCCTGTAAACACCATATCACCAAATACTCAATGAGATCATAGTTGAGCTATAGCCTGTTCACATATAAACATAAATAAATAAAAGAAATATCGATATCGACATAAGTCTTTAGACACCACTAGATGTCACGAGCTAAGTACTGACAGGACAGGTGCTTACAACAGTTCATTCGCGAACAATTTACGGAATTAATTTAAATTTATTTTACAGTAGTCTAAAGAAACATGTATATTTTACGAATCCATAAAAAGCAATTCATTTAGATTCCTAAGCCTATTAAGTATTACTTAAACGGAAACTGCCTTTAGAAAAACATATTTACGCCGTTAATTGAGTGAAATGTTAGACAAGAACCAACATGTACTGTGTATTACTATATTAAATTGTTATACACACTGTTTTTTATTCCTATTAATTTATTCCTATTATTTTAATTCTTTAATTGTAAATGTGCAAGTATTTGTGTTTTATCATTTTTTGCACTAGAAATAAGAGTACCATATGCTTATTTAAAGCTATGCAAAAAAATATTATTAGTACAACAATGTTATTATTTTTTTTTAAAGTATATTAGGAATACTTTTTAGGTATGTCTAATATTCCCTTTTCCCCTCCTACTAAGCTTAAATCAAAAGCTTGTATTAGGAGTGGGTAGGGGTGCACTCATACAACGCGCTTGTACGATCCCGAATGTGTATATTATATTTATACAATTATGGTCTTATAATTAAGAACGATTGTTTACAAGAAGTTTTTTTTCCACCTTACACAAAAATAGGTATTGAGAATTTTTCTATCACTCTCGGTATCTCAAAACTTTTAACTTTTTAATTTATATACACGATTTAATGAAATATATTTAGATAAACTTTGTGTGTTATAGTTAACATATAATTGCAACTTAATATGGCTGGCCAAATAATTGAGAACGCTGAATACTTTATTTTTTTACTCAAATTCAATACAGAATACTCTTTAACTAGGTCACTATATGTATAATGCTGGTGCTATTAAATGCTTATAAAAGTCTAAAAGTTGTTTTTTTCGTATTATTGATTATACAATGATAAAAAATAAATGTTATGATGTGTCTACAAGGCAAGTTATAATGAAATTCCGCAACAAGAACTGGTCATATAAAAAGGCAGCCTTTCATCTGCAGTGCTTAAAAACTGACGATATTCCATGCTTTGAAGCATTTTAACACATATCAAATGTCTTTAAACACTCCACATGTACCTAAACAGAGAAAGACATCCCAATGAGATGTTATTTTTCACTGAGAATGTCTTACTAGATTGATATTTCACCTGGGTGGCCAAAAGTTCACAGCTGGATTTGCTTCAGAATCAATGACAGTGAACTTCAATTAAAGAGTATACTTATTGCTCAAAGCTCAGAATCAGTTCTGCTGGTAGTGTTATAATAAATAGTCAATTTTATTTACTTGAAAATATAAAATTGTTCAAGAAAGAAGTGAAATCGAATCGCCCGATCACATTTTTCGTAACTCTCTCGTCACGCGTTGACCAGCTTATTCACCAAGTCAAGCGCGTTTAAAGAAGTTTTATTAAAAAAAAAAAACAAAGTTGTGGACATTAGCTAGTGGGTCTATTATAATACCGCGACTCGTCTCGATGTCAGGAAGTGGCGCGGGTTCCAGCTGAACGGTCTAGTAGTCTATGGTTTTTTGAGACCAATAAAAAACCAGCCCTTTTAACATGTATACCGTAATGAGTTCGTAACCATATATGAACTCATTACCTCTGTCGGAGGTAAAACGGGTGATTTGAAGCGTGAGAGTTCGCAAAATTTATTCGATTGTGTAGAGTTAAGTAGACTTGAAATTATCTATGGTATAAAACCTTAAACCGCGTTGAATTCAAATATTTTGTCCATTTAATAGTATATACTATATCATAAAAAAATTCATTTTACTAAACCTAGTTCTTTGTTAAAAATATGCTCTTTGTAGCAGTAATTGTCTTAAGATTGCATAATAAGTTACAACTGTTATTCTTATTCTCTATGACATATTTTAAGAAACTAATCTTTTATATTTCAAAACAAATAATAAGCAAGCATTTGACTAAAATATTATTAATGGACAAACAATAATTATCGGCTAGATAAAAAATTTAATGCAATATTACGTGTTTACAACAGTTTTATACATAAAATCAACGATGTACGAAAACGAGTCGCCATTGTAATATTGGCAATGCTGTCACGTCAAGTGATGGTATTGTTGTCGCGTTTCGTTCGGTTTGTGAGACTCTCCGGTGGCCTGAATTCGTCATGGAAGGCCAGTAACGCATCTGCCTCCTGGTCGTGAAAATGCCTATGAGCGTCAGTAGGCACTGAACTGCCTGCTGCCTGCTCGTTTATCCCTTGTAATATAAAGAAAAACACCATCGCTAAAATGGCCAGCACTGGTTAGAAGAAACTTACTCAATTAAGGTAACCGTCACACCAGGACCACAAAATAAGGAAGTTACGAACGCAGAGATAGAGATTTTAAGGACCAGCATCTCAGTGATTATCATACTAATGTCGGAGCCAGACTTGGCTCAAAGTGTTTGTACATTTTTGTCCTTGAAGTCTACAAAGTTTTACGAAACTTTGTGCAGTTACACAAAGTCCCCGGCCACTCTACATGATCATTGATATGATCATTCAAATGAAGCTTGTCTGGCTCCGGCATAAGAGCCGGTATAAAAATCTTTGTTCAGCCAAGCTGCTCTTTTGTAATACTATATAAAGGTTTCAAACTGTATTTAAAAATAATAAGGTCCGAAAGTTTATCTTTGAAAAAATTATATGGACTTCAAAAATTATACACTGATATTTCCAATTATTTATACTTAACAATCGGACAGGGCCGAAACTGTCCTGCCCGAACGTTACGTGTTTACTATTTACTACATTCTATTATCCTATAACATTATTCCCGTTCCCTATCCGTCCCGTTCTCGTATGTGTTCCCGTTCCCAATATATTCGAGAATACAGACAGTTTAAAGTATGTACAAATCTTGTCCAAACAAAAACAAATTTGTGGCTAAGCACTATTAAATTTTCCAATTTTCCGCACAATTTACTTAATCTTTTCTTTCATAAAAATCTTCTCCTGACAAGATTCATTTTTATACATAATATAGATAGGTATATATACAAAGTACAAAATGATTCACAGTATGTGTACAAAATATAATGGTCAACTTCTTCGGCTTAAACCCACGACTTTGCCCACGTTGTGGATAGAGTCTCCAATTTCGTTTTTGGGAGAAATAGTAACCTATGTCCTTCTCCGAGGTCCAATCTATCTCTATACCGAAATTCATCGCAATTAGCTCAGCTCTTTAGACGCAATATCCTAACAGACTTATAGAGTCACTTATAAGGAAGATATAGTACAAGTTGTACCATATCTTCCTTCTATTTTTATTATAAATGTGAAAGCAACTCTGTCTGTTAGGTTGTTGTGCCTAAAGAGCTGAACTAATAGCAATGAATTTCTTCATAGAGATAGATTGGACTTTGGAGAAGGATATAGGCTACTTTTTCTCGCAAAAATGAAATTGGAGACTGTCCACAAAGTAGACAAAGCCACGGGTATAATAAAAACACTTACTACTAAATACTAACTAAAAATACTTGTATTTTTTGGTAAAGGCGTAAAGTACGTA
>JANCMC010009603.1:3041846-3101399 GCA_024363005.1 Charaxes varanes
CGGGTATAATAAAAACACTTACTACTAAATACTAACTAAAAATACTTGTATTTTTTGGTAAAGGCGTAAAGTACGTAAAAAAAAACAGTATAAATAATAAATTTTTATTAAATTTCATTGTCTTAATACAGCGATCGATTAGTCTTACATTAAATCGGCATTTTACATAAATAATTACTATCCATAAAAACAGAAAATCTAATATATTTAGGCTCTTTCACATAGGTTGATAGCAAATTACAAAAACACACACAAAATTACAAAAAACAAATATTTAAATTACGAATGTTAAAACAAAAATAATTTCACTCTCTCACACGTTTTAACCGATGAATATTAAATCAAACAATAAACTCTTTTGTCGAACTCTTTCCGCATGAAGCTTTGGTACATCACAAGTATGTTATATTACATTGTAATATAGTACTGTATATTTATGTAAAAAATAATAAAAATGACTTTTGACAACTCAAATTAAAAAAAAAAAACAAGCACATAGTTATAACAATTTCATTATCTCATTTCAAGAGTTTTCATTCATTGTAAATTTAAAATTTTTGAAAACAATATCTGCAGTCAAAACGCTATCGCACCGTTTGTACAAAAAAAATTGTCACACAATTTTTTCGACAACCCAAACAAACTAATTTAGTTCAATAATGGTATTTATTATCAACCTATGGTAAACATCTTTGTTAGAGAATGATATGACTGAGCTATTATAGGTAAAACTAAGGGTATTTGGCAAATTTATTATGAAACATCACAGATGAGCCGTAGGGTAGTCTACTTTCGTCTGCGAGCCTGAAAATTAAAAAAAAAAATGTTAAAATTTAAGAATAAAATACTTATTTTTTTTTAAATGATGGCGCTTCGTTTAGTCTGCGAATTTGTTATAATTGTATTTCTCTTTGGTTCTTATCAAGCATTACTAACTTGCTTTGATAGGAGAAAAAATGCTCAGCCCTACATTTGGGTCTCAAGTCCCGGACAGTGCTTGGATTTTTTGGCAATGTGATGAACCTGATACTCGCTTAATGAAACCATGGAATACTTGGAAAGTCTCACAACCCAGCATTGCTCGATCTCAGCTTGCCAAATCCTTGTTTATCATTTGTTAGTAAACCATTTACAGCATTTTAAGAAAAAGGCAGAAGTATAAGATATCAGCATCCACAGATGTTCAATTTGGAAAACTATCTTGCCACGCGCTACATCGCTGTGGAACCACCTTTCACTTGCGGTCTCTTAAAACCCATACGCTTATGGATGAACAAAAGAAATAATTTTTATGAAAATAATGGGGCTTATAAGCATCGCAAGTTGTTTATTAATAAATGAACCACCATCAACTCTATCTATTGTTATGTAGAAAAGAAAAAAGGTTAAGAGTCTTAAACATACCGCTTCCTTCCTCTCTTTGGTGACACAAACAGAACGAGCCCTGTAGATATTCTCATAGGTGCACGTGCAAACTTGCACCAGGTTGTCGCGTAACAGGCGGTTCACGATCGAAGCTGCTGCCGTCTGCAAGTACTGCTTCTGCTGCCCAGCGTCGCACTCTTGGAAGTTGCTAGCTGAGAACACGTAGCCGTCCGTCTGGAGGGAAATTTTATATTTAATTTTCTTTACCTACGAATACTTTGGAACTAGATCAACTTTAATATTAGTTGCTGCCAATTCTGCTCTTTCCATCTGTTTCTGTCTATAATTAAGAATTGTCAGTTGTTGTTAAGTAAATCTAATTCTTCCATCTTATTTTAGGTCGGCTAAGCTAACTCACTGAAAATTTAGTGATACAATTTATTTGTTCACTTACATCTTGAGCGAAATCAACGCAGTCATCGTGAGTAACCTCAAGAGTGCCTCTCAATGTTTCTGTATCCTTTTGTTTCTTGTCTCCCAACAACAAAACACCGTGCTTGGAGAAACCTGGATTAAAAGGATTCATTTTTATTTATGCTTAAAATATATCGATTCTTAACCCGTTCCACTGAAATGATAGAAAAATCTGACAATTACACAGAATCAGATCAGATTACTTTAAACTGTAGTTGGTTTTAAATGAATTATACTGAAATATTACATTGTATGACCCAATTTGGTAAAAAAGGCAAAGGAAATGAAGAAATATCCCATTATTTAAAAAATAAACTTACCAACAACTTGGTTCAAATTCTTGCCGCCACCAACTTTGAGACCGGGCGTGTATTTGATGAGGGAGTATGAAAGTCCGAGGTTCTTAAAGAATTCGTTGTACACTACAGAACGGGCTGTGGTGATCTTGAAGAGAATACAAAACACTTAATTAAGTAAGCAATGCAAATTACTATCGAGTTAAAACTAGTTTTTACTTTCAAGTATTAAAAGGAAATAAAGCGCTCAAAGAGAGGCAAACAGGGATTTAAACAGTTTATTATGTGATCAATAACCAACACTCTAATGTCTACTTTGGACGGCGAATAATTCAGTTTGATCACAGCTGTTCCAGAAAAAGATGTGTGATTTAATTTATATATTATGCACAATATGTCAAACAAATTCAATATATATTTATGTAAAGAGCTATTTCAGCTTTTAGTCTGAATCTTCTCATTTACTTACAATAAATTCTTTGCGGGCACATTCGTCGCCAACTGCGCTGATGTAGTGCTTAACAGCACCAGCACGAAGAGGCAGGTTATACACCGAGTCGTAGGTGACGATAACATTTTGAATACCTGAAAATTAAATTATGATATCAGCACGTACGAAGCAATAAACGAGGCAATATTTGTTTATACAGGTTGAATTGTGTTTCCTAAGATCATAAGTTAAATCAATATAAGTCTAAAATTATCTAAAGATAAAGATTTGCCAGTTTGCGATCTTCGAGCTGCAAACTGGCAAGACCGACACAAGTGGCTCGAAATCTTGTCGGAGGCCAAAACTCATTTTGGGTTAGTGAGCCGCTCCAGTGGTGGGGTTTGAACCGGGTACCTTGCGGATTTCAGGCCATACCTTATGCCGTTGAGCTATTGAGGCTCTGTTTATTAGACACCTAGCACGAATTTTTCGAACCGTTCGAAGTCGATGATTCGACTGTATTTAGAATGAAAATATTCGTGCTAGGCCCACAGGAGGCAAGTCTTTATCGTGTCACGTTTAATCAATGCTAATACTACCCGCGTTGACAGTAAAGGGGGTTCGCTTTGGGCCCAGCACGAATATCTTCAAAGTAGACTCTTCCATTAGAACGGTTTGAAATGTTCGTTCCTCTGAGCTATTTAGAAAGAAATTCCTTAATTAGGCTCTAATATTATTGAGCTATAAACTTGTCAAGTTTCATCTTTGTACGTCGTTTAAGTACTTGCGATAGGTGGCATTTCACTCTTCTATTAGTATATAGGTGATAAGCGTTTATCTCTCCTTGTTTGTCCGCGATGGACTCCTAAACTACTTATCCGATTTAAATTAAATTTGTACGCCATGTGCAATTTGATTTAACTTGAAAGATAGAATAGCTCACATCTCAATTTATGGTCGCAAATGAAAATGAGTTGCTGAAATGTAAGCACGTGCATGCACTTCCGAACGACTGCACCATAATGGATTTCTTTTTTGTTGTGTTCGTTATTATTAGGATAAGGTTTGTATAATAAAAAAGTTATGGCAAAACTAAAGCGAATAGGAAATGGAACGTCAAAGGAACGGGGACGGGAACGGGAATGAAATAACAAGCAAACTAACGTTCGGGCAGGCCATAGACAAAAAGCTTCGATTGACAAGTACAGATGAATAATATAATGTTTTTTTTTATAACGCTCTGTGGTCACAGGATGTAGCAAATAGTAAGTAACCCAACGTTCATGCAGGACAACGTCTGCCGGGACCCCTATTTATATATAAGTCTTACATGTATGTATTGAAATAATATATCTTTCTTTTTTCAGATGCTGTGATATATACACTATTTCCATTATGATAAGTTTATTGCCATGTTGCATACTTTATTTATATATGTATATACAGATAATAAAAGCTTAATATATTTTACATATATGACGTTAAATGGAATGTGATATAAACAAAAAATAAATATATGAATAAATAATAAACTATATGTATGAATAAACAATAAATTAAATACATGAATAAATGTTAAACTATATATATGAATAAACAATAAATTAAATACATGAATAAATGTTAAACTATATATATGAATAAACAATAAATTAAATATATGAATAAAATGTCGAAATTTTGGATATTTAACAAATTATATTAATATAATAAAGTATAGTGATTACCAGTGAATGTGATAATGTCGAAAGTTTTTTGTTTTTGCTTTTACATTGCCAAAATTTATGTACAAATTTTGACCTTAGCAATATGTGTTTGTATATACATTGATATCATATTTTAAAAATGGCCAAAAGCGCGTCAAGACACGCTTATATAAGAGGGTTCCGTATCTGATACGCTATAAACGTATTTGTTAAAAAACTTCAAAAGTTGTTGTCCGATTTCGTTCAGAATAATGTCAGTCTTCTTGAAGAGTTGTTTGCTGTGCAATGTTACATAGATAGGCTCCTACGTAAAGTATAGTAAGCTACATTTTCCCTTTTTTACCTTTTGTATATGAACTTGATGAGTTTTATTAATTATTAATTTCAAAGTAAAATATATTATAGTAGATTATTGCGGAAAATGAATCATTAATGCACAAGTGTTATGTTGGTAAATAAGTAAATTAACATGAGTGCATGAATTAATTACTCACTTCTTCGGCAAGGTGCGTAATCTACTTCCCTTTCAACTATATCACTGTCTATTTCCATATTTAAACTTTTCTTGCTAAATATGTAGTATCAAACTTTTAAAATGGTATAGAAATGTTTGGAACCATTTGTTTTTTTTTCGAAATTCATCTAGTCGATATTTATTTTCAGCCAGTGTCTTTAGGATTTTATATGAAACTTAATAGGAGACATTAAACCTCTGTGGTAAATTTATATGAAAATAAAAAACAGTGTAATGAAAAACAATGCAGTAATGAAATTTCTTATAATATTACTACATTGTTTTGGTTCCAAGCAGAAACGGTGTCCTTTCTAATCAGAAAGGACACCTTTTCTGCTATATATAATAAAGTAACCATTAATCACTACATCACCAATCGGTGATGTAGTGATTAATGGTTACATGAATGTGGCTTACAATAATACAATATTATTACAAATATTTTTTTAAATAACCTTTTCAATGTTTCTTTTAAGGACCATGTTTTATGTTCTATTATTGTAGAGTGTTGTTCTACCTACGTTCGTAATTATTTTCATAACCTTAACTTAACCTATCATAATTCCTTCTAACATTAACTATTTACGAGTGAAAATAGTTAATGTTAGAAGGAATTAAAAAACTAAATGAAAAAATGTTTTTTGTTATAAATTCATTTTGTTATACATGAATTTTTTACGTTACCAAAAGTACTTCAATTTATTTACGTGTATAGTTGTATATATTGCGAAATATAATATGTTAAGAAAATAAATAATTGGATGAATATTTTTTATTGTAGGTACACCAAAAAAACGAACAAATAAATTATTGAATAATACTTTTAATTTATTAAATCACTTTCATAATAAACAACCTTCAACATTAATTATTTAATACAATCCGAAATGAGGAAATCGCCAATTGTGCGAAAACTTCTTAAAGAATAAGCTAGAGGGAGTGGCAATTGTAGGGTGTATTGTAAGGGATGATTTTTTAAGCTTTTGGTTTTTTATTTAAAACAAATACACAGAAAAATTGGAGAAATATGTTTAATTTTCATTATTTACTTTTTAAAGATTATTTCATGTAAATATTACTGCGTTTTAATTGACTAATACGGGAAGTCTAATTTTGCGTCACTTTACGATTATATCTTCTGATATCTCACCGATAACACGCGTGATGTTGTCTTCTAGTGTTTGCACCAATGCTGATTAATGGACATAAACAAGAGATTTGAGGTATTGTTTTTTTTTTTCGATTTATTTGAAATCCATTATATATGTAGATCGGAACCTTACAGAACCAAAGTATCTAATGTTTCAAAATCAAAAATCAATGAAAATCTATGAAAAAATCAATCATCTTGCTGGCCGTTAAGAAATGAGTGTTGTCTTTTTTGAAATCTCTTATTTTTGAAAGGTCCTTAAAGGTCAATTTACGTCAGACGAGCGAATGCGTATTCTACTCCTACTCTATGAAATTATTTTAGCTTAAACAGACGAAGAGAATTCTTCCGTTGTTTTACCTGCGTTCACAAAGATTCTAATTCTTATTCAATTTTTTTAATCGTTGATATTTTGGTGTAAAGAATAAGTTTTCATTTACAGTAACAGATTGAGATATAATGCACTTGCTCTACATCTAGCTCTATATTCGTTTGGCCTAAACCCACCTTTAAAACTAAAAACAAAATCATGAAATAGAACATTTAAAGAACAAAATGGAGATTTATCACTTTGGCACGAGCAGTTAGGTGATTTTCTGCTGTAGATTTGTAACCATTGGCTGCTTGGATCCGTGTTAGTGCCGGAGGCGTACTTTATTATTAAAAATATTTTAAAAGAATTTTTTATATGCAAAAATGCTAGAAATAAATAATACTTACATAATATTAAATGTACACACGGCGTCCAATTTTGCAAATCTACCTCATTAATTTTATCAGAATATGGATAAATTTATAAAATCATTCTATGACCTTGCACGTTTTTATTTTGATTGTGAAGGTTAGACATTAATAAATATTGTTCTTTGTTTTTAGCTTTAGGCTTTAAGCCCGGATCCACATTACATGCTACGTATATGCATTAATATGTATAGGAAAAGATTTCTATATAACGAAGACTGGATGTAATAATAACGTTAAGGGGCGTTTAATATATCCCTAGTCCTAAACTTTTTGAAATTTACTTCTTAATTCTTTACTGCACAAAAAGTGAATTGTGACTTCTACAATGTGGTGAAATATTTTAAATTTTCTACTAATTTCTGATATGCTGGCAACGTAAGTTCCAGAGGTGTTTTCCATAAATATATCGCAATATACTGGTGGTCACTCGGGAAAACCACCTGCCCGTTTGCCCTTAAGATATAAAGAAAATTTTATGAATTTTAATTTAGTTTTAACAATACTAACACATTTTAAAACTAACTCTGTTGAAACGTCGAGAAAATTATAAACAAGCTACGATCGTGATATGACCCGACTTCTAAATAATTATAGTTTATTAACAATATACATAAATGTAAACTGTGTTAATTTTATAAAACATACTAAACTAGGCTTATTTACCAATGAGAGATTAATTCCACTTGGTCGGATGAACGTACCGACCGTGTATATCGTGTGGCTAGGTTTTACTTTAAAAAAAAAGATTAAGCACCTGTCCGAAACGGGAACTACTGAGGTAGCCAGGTAGCCAGTTTTTTATGAACTGGTTATTTTGTTTACCTTCATCATAATGCACTTGTCAGAGTCACGAATATGGGCAAAGGCGTAACGTTTTAGATGAAGACTTATCTCTATACGCGTTGACATAAAGGTACCTTTATTTTTTATTATGTCTAAAAACTAATAAGTACCAAAAAATATAAAAAAAAAGTACGTGTGTGATTTATTAGAAACTTTCCATAATGTTAGATCTGCAATGTGCTTCTGAAGTGCACAATTAATTAAATAAACAACAAACTTCACAATAGATCAGTACTCCAGTAGTCACAAAGGAGACAATACAGATAGATAATTAAATAGTTGACACTATACGATTAAACCAAAACAGTCAGAATATAGTGAACATAATCTTTGTATGTCATTGTAATCTGTGCATTAGTTTTCAGCACAGAGTACCGACTAGTTCTTGCCAACAGATAAAAGAAACATGTATAAAATTTTATATGGCTTAAAACGGAATACTTAAATAGTTAGAATAAAAGTTGATCAAAAATTATAAATTGTTTCGTGGTTTAAATTTTAGGACATTTGCACATTTTGCTATTGTGACTTGACGTGTTAGGTCGTGCCTATTTATGCCTTCAAATTTCTACTTCGTGAGACAAAGTTAATAATATTAGAAAGAAGGGAGATAATGTTTTCTACAGGTCTGAGATTTATGAGCCTAATTTTTTACTTCTTTCCACCACCAATATTTTGATTTGAATCCGCTTAGGAGACATATATAATCAATTTATTCCTATATAGCAGAGCCACTTATTTGGCTTTAGATGCTACTAGAAAGGTGGTGTGATCAGCGTAATATCGTAGATTTGTTACTTTTACCTCACCATTGCTGACACCACTATATATATGCGAATATACTTCGTTGCAAATCCCAGCGGAACAAAAGTGTGATTTAAAACGTTTTATAATTTATCATATCAACAATATATATGACATTATTTGATATATAGTTTTCGTGGTTTAATGATGCAGTAAACTTATAAATACCTACCAAGATATTCTTATTAGTTTTCTTTGCGAGAGGTCGCTGATAAAATACAAGAAGAACACCTCCGCTGGTTTTGTCACTTATTACGACGACCCCAAATTTACGTGGGTCACTGGTGTGTCAACATACCTATTGCTGGTTAAAGACCATGTGACCGGTCAGAAAAGCGTTGGCTTGACATCGCAGAGTCAATCATGCGTTCCAGCGGTTTACTAAGGGAGGATGCACCCGACCGTGTAATGTGGAGGAGACTGAGTAGAAAAGCGAACCCATGCATATGCCGGGATAAACGCTAAAAATAAGAAGATATTTTAATTGGTTTTTTCGATACTTCGATCCGTTTGCTTGGATGGTGAAGCGATTACAAGACTGAATCTTAAAATCCAAAAAAAGTAGAGATAATGTGATAGAAAAGGTCGAATATTCCCTCAACTAAATTCTACTATCAGATAGAAAGAGCTTTATTAAGTTGTGTTTCTGTACAAGGGACAAGAACATATTAAAATTCCTTTCCGTTTGTAAGAACATAAAGTGATACATAAAAAGTGTTAAAACAAAAGGCAAATGATGGAAGGCACTTACCACTTCCGCATATTGAAGTTTTGTCAATACATAATGTAATAAATTTATAACAAAAAATAGCTGTTAGGTTAGGTTAGTAACCTAACAGCTAGTTTTTGTTATAAATTTATTAAAATAGTTTACGATCGATTCTCAGATTACAAGTTGTCACATGAATAATGGTTGATGAGAAATCTGCTAATGAAAAATGTATCCATAAAAGCTAACTATATATCTACTTCACTTTTCTTCTTATTTTTGCTCTTAACATAAGTTTTTCTTAATCTTAAATAAATTGCTGCTCAACGTTCGGTATCGAGATTTTAGACGAGCAGTCTACTTAACATTAGAATTAATAATGTTCAATATTCACATGACTTTTGTTTCCATCAGTTTCTGGCATTTTCTCGTACAAGTTGTAAACGATAAACGTTCTTGTTACTGCCATGATCAATTTTCCATGAGTTAAAAAATGTCCGAGTATTCTAAGGGACTGTATCATCTCAAAACAAGATGTATCATCAATATTTTAAAAATGAAACGATATTTTCGGGTTCCACCTCGCTGGATCCTGATGAGTTATCATTTATTCAGGGTTTCGTCCTGATATTGATAGTAAACATATAGAAATATATATTGGAGTTCTCACAAATTCATATCATATTCTTTTCAGCGGCTTCAAAGGTATAATCCGAATCAAAATTCCATCTATAATACAGCTCTTCAGTCTAGTGATCCTGTATTATTTTATCTCATTACGTAGGCATCACAAACAAAATATATTAACATGAAGTATTAAGTTCGTATTTTAAAACTTTCCCAGTGACCACAACACCTTATATGTTTGTTATATCGAGCGCTTGTTGTGACTAGTTGATTTTTTGGTTCAGTGACTTTTTCAAATTACAAGAAACGTTATGAAAAGTATAAATCTTAAAACGTATATTTTTTGTAGCTATGAATATAACTGGGGTATAGCTGAAACCCAATATTTGGTTGGAAGCCAACTCGTGCGCCAACGGGCATAAATCTAGCCGAAATCGATGCGCCGGGTGCCGCTCCATTTATAATCCTGTGCAATTTGTTCCGCGCCGTAACTAACGTTGTATCTGATAAGTTTCGTGTTAAATAGTTTAGTCTTGATTAGATACTGGATGTAATTACTAATTATAGATTTTCGGCTATGAGGACTATACGAGTCAAATATACGGTCGCTCACAAATGACTACAAATAGCCATATCTTTTGGTCATATTACACTATAAATCGTTTAATATTAAAGGTCTAAAATTCTGTATTAATTTCTTAAGTTTTAAGACTCAAAATTTACAAGATAATATCGTCCAGACATATTTTTATTCTTACTTGGCTTCCTTAAATAACGTCTCAATAAATAAATAACGTTTATTTGGCCAAAATATACATTACACTTAATCAAAGCAGTATTGGCCCAAAAACTAGGATTCCCTGTATCTTCAGGGCCACTTAAAATTAAAATTAATATTTCATCTATACTTAATACTATCTGTTCCCGCCACTTCGTCCGCGTAAAATTTTTAGCGTGATGATATATTGGCCTTTGGCCATACTCAATTAATGGGCCATCAAACACTGAAAGAATTTTTTCCAGTAATTCCTGAGATTAGGCGTTCAAGCAAACAAACAAACAAACTCTTCAACTTCATATATTAGTATAGATGAACATAGGCGATAGAATATTTTCGTGTTGCAGTTGTCCATGGGCGTCGGTAGTCACTTAGGTGAACCGCCTGCTCGTTTGCCCCTTGTTATATATATAAATATATAAAAAAATAATTCTATTAGATAAGGATAAATTCATAAAAATAGCTCTTAAAAATAATTCAATATTTTTGTAAAAGATAAAAATGGTTACTGTGGGTTATCCCTTGGAGATCGGACTATACCATCGCTGACATTTTTATGGATCGTTCAAAGATATACCATTACGTACCCCCACGTCATATAGAAATGTAATAATTGATTTCTGCCATTAATTAATAACTACATTGTGTGTAAAAAGGATACGGGTGAAGTGGCTCTTGACGCACTGCGGATTGAACGTGTTGTGGACGGAGTCCTCTGTGAACACAATGTTGACGATGTCGTTGCCAATGTGCCGCTTTCTCTCCAGCTGTGATAATGGCAGTAGAAATTTCATTATATTTATTATTGACCTCGATAACGCCTTAGCTCAACGGGTATAGTTTTGTACAGCAGTACAGGATGACTGAAAGTAGCCGTAATTAGCTATCGTTACACTCTTAACACAAGCTGGACGCTTAGCTTTATATTTGATAGTTATGTTAAAGTCACTACGTCTGTCCGCTCGCAAAGTCGTCTCCCCCTAGGATTTCCAAACTATTAGACGTAGAGATTCAAGTTTTTTTTACGGATATTCTAAAAATTCATTAGAAGAGTTATTTTGATGGTAATCGGACAACAACTTTTGAAGTTATTTGACCTTTACTGCATATCCGATTGGAAACGGATCATATAGCAATAAATAATACAAAAGAGTGTGCAATGCTTTATTTTATAATCATAATTATTATATTATGGTGATAAAATATTCGAATTAAAAGCTAATGTTCTTAATCGGATATTTTTCTTGTTATCATCGTTTCACAATTCAGATATAATTGACAACTACGCCTTTTATGTATTTATAACCAAAAGTTAGGGGAATCTATTTAACCGCTGGTGAGGAGTAAGTTTACGCCCCATCGTTATATTTAGAATCATCATTAATATACTATCCATAATGGAACAACCACCGGTCTTACGCAATTTCACAGTTAGTTCATGCAAATGACTTAGGAGTCTAATTGGATAGGGATATTATGTCAGAACGCAGCCACTGGGTATATATCTTATACCTGTATATAAGGGAGATTATTTACTGGGAGCAGTATACATGACAGTTGAACAGAGGAACATAAACATTTTGTGTTACTCTAATAGTTATTAAGAGTCACTAAGACTTAATAAACGACAGAGGAATGTTCAATTAACAACAGCATTATCCAACAAATCCAAACGTCCGTGATCGCAAAAATAGTTAGGTAGAAGCATTGTAACCGATGTTTGCCACAAATAATAATCATTGTGTCTTTAAATTAAACGCCTAAACTTTGACATAGCCAGTTAATAAGACGCGCGGACAGCATCCAAATCCACAAAAGCTCTTGTAAATATTGTTAAAGTAAAGTAATTTAGTAGACTGACATCTTAAGGGCGGACGTTTAGATGTTTCGAGCCCATTTTATCTCAAACGCAGTTAATACACGTTGTTCAAACGCCTTTATCCATAAAAAGAGCCTCCAAATTGTTTGTGACAAGCGGCGATGTCGTAAAAAATTCATGAACGTTTAACATTTTAAGATGAAAAACAGGCTATTACAATAATATAAAATTACGCATTTTATTTTAGGGACTTCAGTACGTCAGGATAAATAATTTTTTTTGGTGAGTATTCTGGCATTTAGCTGGCGAGTCCCACACTCCTGGCCTCCGGACCGGGGTGCGTAAATGCATTTCCCAGCGAAAAAAAAAACGTATGTAGACATACTTTAAAAAATGTATACATTACAATTTGTTCACTGCCTTATATATATATGCGACGTATGGATCCTTGTTGGTAATAATCTGATCGTCTGAGTCGTAAAGAGCGTTTTTATGGCGGTGTTTTTCGCATGGGTGTAACGGATGGGTACTATCTGACAGGAAATGAATGGGTACATAAATTTAAGTATTCTCGTAATTACGACGAATTTTTAAAAACTCTTATAATATAAAACAAAAAGCGGCAGTCAGTCACTTCTGCACTGTTGTTTTGTACAATCTTGCGAACATTTCAAGCAGTGTCTTGTAATTGATTGTCAATTCAACCACCAAGAGAAAGCTTCTTAAGACGATGATCAAGGCACTTTGCAATACAACTAATAACGAGAAAAATATCAGTACAATAAGGGGTCATCCATAAATTACGTCAACGTTATGCGGAAAAATCATATCAACAACCATTTTACTATAAAAACCTAGTTAACTCGTACGTTTGCAAATGAAACATTGTGTCATAATTTTCAGAAGAGAGAAGTTTTTAAGCTTTTGAGAAATAGGTTGTATTTTATACACAGAAGAAGAGGGAAACTGCTGAACTCAAATTAGAGTTGAGCTACAGCTTCGTAATAAAAAGAAACATTAGCACAAATGAACACTTACTTGCTGTTTGTTGTCTTTGGAAAACGGCAACATTGTGGAGACGTGAAACATTATTTCGTGTCCTTGATGCATTGTGTAAATGGAATGGCTGCCCGTCATATCACCTGTGAACGTAAAGATGATAAGTTCTTTTATTTCCTCGTTTATTTCTTAATATTGTTTCTTTAATTCGTTTTTGTTTTTAACAAGTTTTTTTTGTGCACTAATTAACTTCCCGTATAGGATCCGTTTGTGGACAAAAGCAGCCATTTCAGTTTCAATTAACGTTGTAATGGTCAGAGGATTATACAATTCTCAGAAGAGAAGAATATCGGGTAGTCATGTTTTCTATGATGTGTATATAAAGATTCTTCAAGTATACTAGAGATACATAAATGTTTAATATTTATTCAAAGAAACTTACCTTTAACGTCCAAGCCCCCTCGAAATCTGTTCCAACCCCTCAGTCGAATTTTATCACCCAGAAGTGAAATAAATCGTTCCCATTTCTCGTTGCCTTTCTCTGAAATATAGAGTTTATGTTGTCAATCTAATTTTAAAGTCCGAACTAGGTCTTAGAGTGTGTCATAGTTTTGCAAATGCAAAATCGAATTCTCAAGTGTCGCACACTGATTGTATTTCCTATGATTTCTTTTCTAATGCCGGAGCCCGACATAGCTTAAAGTGTTTGTATATTTTTGTCCTTGAAGACTACAAAGTACTAGAAACTTTGCGCTGTTACACAAAGTCTTTGGCCACACTACATGATCATTCACATGAAGCCAAGCCTGACTCCGGCATAAAAGAAGATGGCAGACCGACTAACATTCCTCTTTGAATAAAGTTTTCATAATTGGCTATAATCTATTAATCATATGCCGGAGCCAGACATAGCTCAAAGTGTTTGTACGTTTTTGTCCTTGAAGACTACAAAGTACTAGAAACTTTGCGCAGTTACACAAAGTCCTTGGCCACACTACATGATCATTTACATGAAGTCAAGCCTGACTCCGGCATAAAAGAAGATGGCAGACCGACTAACATTCCTCTTTGAATAAAGTTTTCATAATTGGCTATAATCTATTAATCATATGCCGGAGCCAGACATAGCTCAGTGTTTGTACGTTTTTGTCCTTGAAGACTGAAAAGTAATAGAAACTTTGCACAGTTACACAAAGTCCCCGGCCACACTACATGAACATTCAAATGAAGCTAAGTCTGGCTTCGGCAATAGAGAAACTTTGGTTAGAGCCTTGATCGTTGACTGACTGCTGGGCTATCATCGTTATTCCTGCTAACAATTCGAAGTATTTCCAAACTTTTTTTTTTAGATAAAAATACAAATAGTTAAAATCTATAGTACGATTTTTTTTGTCCGCAATATGTAAGTTGCCAAACAATGTTTACCATTCGAAAGCATTTCATCGTCAGTCTTCTGGCCGGGTTTCATTATCATAACACCAATTTTGAAATTCACTGAGCCCTCTTGTTCTTCGAGTAGCAAAACATCTTTTTGTAACTCCGGGCACGTAATCTAAAACACAATATTTTTAGTTAAAATTCTCATAAACAATAAATAAGTACCAGGGGTGTTCATTAAAATAGGAGTACGGGTTACGATATACGACTTATAGATCTTTAAGAAAAGTCCATATTCATTTGTCAAAGGTCAGAAACATCTGCGAGTTGCCTATGGACGTTGCCAGTCACACAGATGAATCGCTTATACATTTTTATTAGAGTCTCTCTTGTTGAAGAATAGGTATATTGTATTGTTTATCTACACTAATATATGAAGCTGAAGAGTTTGTTTGCTTGAACGCGTTAATCTCAGGAAGGAATTACTGGTCGGGTTTGGAAAATTCTTTCAGTATTAGATAGCCCATTTATCGAGGAAGGCTATATAAGGTGTAAAAGACATTGTATCGCAAACTGTACGATAAGGCTACATTTCATTCTTCTTCTTTCAGCCCGATGACGTCCACTGCTGGACATAGGCCTCCTCCATTGACTTCCACAGAGCTCTGTTACGGGTTTTAGTAGAAGTTCAATTCGCCCATTAAAGTTTATAAAATATTCATAATCACTTTGATGTTTCGCTACATTTAGCCAATATTCGCATGGATATTTAATACTACACTCTGAATTTAGATCTATATAAGATGAGATTTGTGAATTTAGTCCAGTCATGGCTTCGTAATTTACGTTAATTTATATATATCTACATAATACTTTGTCCGATTCTAATGAGGTAAGTCAGTGGTAATTGCATCAAAATGTGCGCAACGACTTTTTTACCCCACCAGACAAGATTTTTTTTTAAATTTCTACATATTTTTGTCAGGTAAAGTGTTTTATTTTTAAATCAAAGCAGGTAAAAATTAAGCGGAATCTGAACGAACGGTGCTTGCAAAGGAACCTTTTCCACATTTTCAGTGAATGTATGCGATAAGCTTGAGCAATTTATAAGCGATAACGATCTATCGCTCCCGGGGGAGCGAGTGGGGTAATCGGTTCTACGCTTTTTAACTGCCAATCTACTATGTATTTTTATGTATATAAGTAATGTATAATGTTATACAAACTTATATACTTATCAATAAGTAAATCCCATATGTATACAAAATATTAACTATGAATAATAGTTATAAAATCTATAGAATATAATACTTGCTATACTTCTTATTTTTGCAATGTTTTTTATTTCAAAAAACATAACATTTTCGTTACTTTCAAATCTAAACTCACTTATCTATCTAGTAAGTTAGAATTGTGCTGGGAATGGAACCAAGCACCTCGCAAAATTAATTCCAATATAACACAGGCATTAAGTTGTCTACCTTAGGAACAGACGTCCATGTGTCATATAGTCCTGTATATATTTATTTATATCAACCGTAAGCCGTGCTTTATAATTTATAGTCGAACAAAATTTCGCCGGTTTTCAGTTTTAAGGACTCAATACATTTTGTATATAGCTTTAATTAATCATATAGTGCACAAATCTAAAGATTTTCCTTTTATTAAACCGTATTTTGACCACCATGCCGATCTCTAGTATAACTAAATGAAGCAAGAGCTCATAAAATATAGGTTAATCCCTGATCAAAGTTGCGTTGTTTGATCGAGTACGGAGTAGAGCTTTCACATAAAAGGTTACATAGAAGCTGCTGACGTAAACACCGTCTGCAAACTTTACAACTTAACTTGAGTCTATAAGGGGAAAGGTTCCATAAAATTGACTTTCTTCAACGTTTTATGTTTGTCTCTTGGAATTTATGGATACTCATATCACATTTAATGCTTAGCTTATCATATATGAAATTGATTTATTTATGTTGATAACAGAAAAGTCTATATTTATACTAATTTGAACGAAGCTGAAGCTGAAGGAACAAACAATTGTTTGAACATGCTAATCTCAGGAACTACCGATTTGAAAAATTCTTGTAGTGTTAGATAGCCCATTTATCGAGGAAGGCTATATATCATGACGCTAAAATTGAATCTATTTTCTTTACGTAATTTTACGCGAACAAAGTCGTGGGCACAGCTAGTACGTAATATACAATACACACGTATGGACAATTATGCACTATTGTATAAATAAAGGCAGCCCCTTCTACAATATTTAATAGTTATCACCAAATTACATTAAGTATCTTTTTAGACCAGGAAAAATCTCTCAATACGTTTATCCTAATGACAATGTCACAAACCAATATTTTTTTTACACCAAATAGATTACAGTACGCCACAGGTACCTTCAAATATCCTTTCCTATATTCATTTACAGGCTCATAATAGACTGTTAGCAGATTTGGATTCGGCAAGTTTTTTGGTGGACGAATCCCAAAGTTTTGCGACAGAAGTAAAAACTGCGCTTACAAAACTAAAAGAAAAGGACATTCGAATCATATTGGGAAATTTCAATGAGACTTGGGCCCTACACATATTCTGCGAAGCATACAAGTGGGTATACTAATAGATAAAGATGTACTTAGTATTATGTTGGAGCCAGACATACATAGCTTCATTTGAATGTTCATTTCAATGATCGTGTAGTGTGGCCGGGGACTTTGTGTAGCTGCGCAAAGTTTTGTAGAACTTTGTAGACTTCAAGGACAAAAATGTGCAAACACTTTGAGCTATGTCTAACTCAGGTATTAGACATTCTTAAGGAACTTCCGCTGAAATCATCAAGTTTATGTTATAGATATCTGATAGATAGAGGATCTATCAGATATCTTCAGGAATACAACACTACGTTAATTGATTGGCTGTTCATTTTTGTAACAGAGTTAATAGTTTCACAATTCGTTTCGTTTGTCAATTCCACAATACAAAACGAAAAATATTTATGACTTAACTTGAATTTAACACATTTGTGTATACAATTATATATTCAATAATGACGATTACATTATTGTATACAATAACATATTAAAAAGTGACTGTTATATTACAATTTAGTTGTTTGTAACGCTCTACTGTAAAACTTGGGATTTGGGGTTACAACAACTTACGACGGAGGTAATCAAAATTTTTATCGCGATTTCTCAATAAGTTATACAAAAGTTAGTTAAAAATTTAATGTAAATCGATTTTTTTTTTAATTGCAATTGCCTTCTGTGAAGCTATTTTTTTTAAAGCTTCAGAATATATTCCTTGAATAAAAAAATTGTTAATTTTTATATTGTCTGATTTTGTCAGGAATATCTCAAATAGTTTTTGATATAAATAACCCAACAGCCGAACCCCGTTTTTGTCTCAGTTAACTGTTTCTAACTTTTGTAACTTTGCGAGCGCTTCTTCAAATTTTCCAAAAACTGTTTGGATGCAATTTCCAATCGATTGTCACGTAAACCATATTTTAAGAAGGCGAGGAAAGTTCTGCCTAAAAATCACTTGTTGGCTAGACTATGTAATAATTTACTAGAAACGCCTGCGTGTAAATAACGTTATATTCCAAGATAAAAATGAAATTAAATGAATCGTGCCTATCAGTTAACGCTTAACTTATCCTCAGATCTTAAAGATAATCATGTTATTTTATAATAAAAATCTTTCTTAAACTTTGTACTTTCAAGTTTTAATAAATATAAAGGATATTAAGTGATAAAATTTTTGATTTGGAAATAGTATATATATATTTGGTATGTACTCTACATCTGTTAGTTTCAGTCACTGAGACACTCTACATCAGTTACTTACACTCACTGATGCACACTATATCAGTTAGTTACACTCATTGATATATTTTACACCAGTTAGTTACAGTCACTGATACACTCTACATTGGTTAGATAGTTAGATATACTCACTGCTACACTCCACATCAATTAGTTAGTTAGTTTCGCGTTTAACTCAAAGGCTTCCATGGGTCAAAAGAATGGAAATTGTAAACTAAGTGCGCCGTAAAACCAAAGCTTATAGAAGACAAGCAACTGAAATTAGAAAATTGAGCCTCAATAGCTCAACGTTCTAAGGTTATAAGGTATGGACTGAAAGCCGCAAGATACCCGGTTCAAACCCCACCGCCGTTGGGGTATTGTCGCACTCACTCCTAATAATAAAATAAAATAAAAACTCACTCCTACTACAAGCTTTTATTTTAAGCATAGTAGGAAGGGGAAAAGGGAATATTAGTCATACCTAAAAAGTATTCCTAATATTCTTTAAAAGAAAAGAAATCTTATCAAAAGTACTAGAAGTACTTTTGATAAGATGAGAATATATATAGAGAATATATAATTTCCAATTTTGCTAATTTTTATGTAACGCGCAAATAAACTAATTTCAATTAAATATTATTATACACATTCCAGATATCGTTCGGTTTGGGCTTCCTGATCTTCCCGGACTCTCCGGCGCTGCGTCTGGGCATGTTCTTCGCTGGCGTGTCCCCCGCCGGCGGCGCCTCCAATATTTGGACTTTCATCTTATTTTACAAAGGTCGGCAACGCATCTACAAGCAGTTGTGTTGCAGATGTTCATGAGCTTCGTTAGCTATTAATAATCAAATATAACGCCTAATCGTTTGCCACTTGTAACATTAAATGTTTCATGATTTTCCATTTTACTCCTTAATATTAAAATTATTTCCGTTAAGTAGTTTGACGTCACCAGTACCCTCGTTACGATATTGCTATCGCTTTATCGAGATTGAAAAGCTCAAACAGTAAACGCAATCGATACGGGACTCTGCACTTTTGAAAACAATATCTATTTGCTGAATGTTTTATGCCTATATTATGAATATTAAATATTTGTTTATTTACATCGCCTTTAAAAACATGGTCAAGAGCGTGTCAAGACACGCTTATATAGAAGGGCTCCAAATCTGATACGCTATAAACGTATTTGTGAAATAACTTCAAAAGTCGTTGTCCGATTTCGTTCAGAATAATTTTCCTGAGTTTTTAGCATGTTCTATCAACTTGGAAAATTTAATGTCTCTACGGCTAATAGTTTGGAAATGCTAGGGGAAAGACCACCTTACAGGCAGACACACGGACGGACGGATAGAGCGAAATTATAAAGGTTCCTTGTAGTACTAGGGAACCCTAGGAACCCTAAAAACACCAAGTTAATAAAAAGCAAAGAAATATTATGTAATTATAAACCATGTGCTAGACACCTACTGATGTCTTGAAGTCGGTGCCAAGTCTAAAAGTAACAAAAATTAGTACCTTAAATAATAAACGCGCGGGGTTGAGCAGGGTAGAATGGGTCACCCATCTATCACCCGGTCGCAGCTAGAGCAACTTAACTTAGCGATCGACTCAAATGCCGACCACTGATTAGGCCACGACCTCCTCTCTAAACATACTTAATTCTAGAAGCAATATTAAAAGTTACAAAGTAATATTTTACGTTACGACTCTAAACCCTGCACTGTACAGAGTTTCGCAAATCTCTAAGTAAATATGGCGTGGCAAGGCAACTAATAACTGTTTCAAACTCAAATAAGTCTGCAACAAACGTCGCTTGATATTTTATCGTGATAAACTTTTGGGGCAAAAGCTGCT
The DNA here is from genome assembly GCA_024363005.1 of Charaxes varanes. Taxonomy (NCBI): domain Eukaryota; kingdom Metazoa; phylum Arthropoda; class Insecta; order Lepidoptera; family Nymphalidae; genus Charaxes; species Charaxes varanes. The sequence goes on from JANCMC010009603.1 coordinate 3,062,154, forward strand.
TGATATGACGTTACTTTGCACAAAACCGAGTTTCACTAAAAACATATACATTTACGTATATGTTTTTAGTGAAACTCGGATATCTCGGAAACTCGGATAATATTCACATATACATTTACATTTGTTTAAATATTATATGCAGCCAAGTGACCAGTTAAGGAGATTTGTGCTTTCATTAATTTTAAAGTAATAAATTGTTAGCATCTGTATACACATTAATGTTTATCTATACCAATATATAAAGCTAAAGAGTTTGTTTGTTTACTTGAACGCGCTAATCTCAGAAACTACTGGACCGATTTGAAAAATTCTCTCAGCGTTAGATAGCCCATTAGTTGAGGTAGTTGCCAATCTAAGAATATCTCCATCCAACACTCAGATACAGCTGTTTTGGTCTTTTTAACTAAAATAGGTTTTTGTTAAAAAAGACAAACAAAAATAATAAAATATCATTAATCACTTCATTAACTATAATACAGGCATTAAGTTGTCTACCTTAGGAACAGACGTCCGTGTGTCATATAGTCCTATATATTTATTTATTTTTGTTTAATTACTTAAAAATCAAAGCTTACGTTTTATCTATTTCAATGATATGAAATTATGTAATTTTTTTCTTAGAATTACTTAAAAATAAATGCTTAAGTTTTATCCATTCATCCATCCATTTTCGATTCGTCAACGCTGATATAGTTCACTCTTTAAGAAACGGTTCAGCGATTTTAGTACGGTTCTAACATTTGGACGTTTTAAAAAATAGTTAAGACTATCATTATTAATATTATAAATGTGAAAGTAACCCTGTCTGCTACGTTGTTTAGGCCTAAACTGCTAAACCGATTTTGATGAAATTCGGTACAGAGATAGATTGGATCTGGGAAAAGACATACGAGGAGAGCACTTTTTGGTGCGAAATTAAATTTCTAAAGGGGTGAATTTGGGGTTGAAAGTTTGTATCAAAGTTATAGAATACCGCGAACGAAGTCGCGTGTTAAATCTAGTATTATATATAGGAAATATTTTGGTTTATATGCAAATGTTTCACACACAGCTTGTCAGTTTACTGAAAGATTGTAGTGATTTCACCCGTCAAAACGGATTAGCGACGCAATCTATCACCAGACTTCGTTTTGTTTATAGACATAGCGAGCGAACGAAAACACGGCTTACTTAAAAACATTGGGCGCCGGTAGGCACTTCGGTGCCTGCTGCCTGCTCGTCTGCCCCCTTTTAACATAAAAAAAATAATAATAACATATATGCTTAACCATCGCGAGGGAAGGTCATCATTACGGGCGTACGGGCTAGTTGGAGATGCTCGTCACGGCCGTGCCTCGCTGACAGTTGTTCGTCGGGGGTCTATATATAGTGATCGCGCGTGGAAACTTCGCTAGCGAGAGTTGGATCTTGTATAGTACGCGACAGCGTCTGTACCGCATCCGCCTACCTGTCCGTACAGCGCCATCTAGTTTGCTTAGATGTAACTGACCACTCGTCATCATCGCTATCTCGTTATGTAGCGGTAGCTGCAAAGTAATAACCAAGAACCACTTTTAAAATGTATATGAAAATAATTATTACATCTCAATCATAAGACTTCGTTATATTAGAAGTCTTATCTAAAAAATGGCCTTAATGGATCGCAAGTTAAGACATGGACATCAATACGCTTCATCGTTCGTTTGTAGGAACTAAGTTCGTTCCCATCGCGCATTTTCGTTATATTAGAACGACGAGTCTAAACATGCTTTCCATAGTCAGTAGACAGAAAAATTAATGTAAACGTTACAAAAGTGGCAACAAGAAAGTTCACTAGTACTGCTCAAACAGAAGTAAAAACCTTATTTGCACATTAATCTGAATGAATTTTAAGCTTTCGATGTAAAAAGTTAAAATAAAAAAAAATATTTGCATTTGTTGGGTGCGGATTCGCTCCGGCATCAGGCAGGCAAGCTTTATTCCCTAAGTGAGATTAATCACTAAGTGAGATTAGTCACTAATTGAGATAATGTCACTAAGTGAAATTAGTCACTAAGTGACTAGTAATGCAGAGTGCATTACCCTAGTAGTGCACTAGGCTCCGTAAAATTAACTCCACATTTAAGTGTAACAGTACATGTTTCGTAACAAACTGCCCCGTGACATTAGGGAAATAATAATAATAAATCTTTATTCACAGACATCTGGAGCCCACACATACTACAATTTATAATATACATATAACAAAAAAAAAAATACAAAATACAAAAAAAAATGTCTTTAAATAAATTCAAACCTTTTATAAAACTTAAACTCATCCGGAAATCCTATTATAATGTTTGTTACTATACCAATATTGATTACTACATGTGTAATAGACTTCGCGTAAAATTAGGTAAAAGAATAAATCTATTCTCAATTTTAGCGTGACGTTATATAGCCTATAGCCTCCCTCCATAAACGGGCTATTTAACATTGAAAGAATTTTTCAAATCAGACCAAGAGTTCTTGAGATTAGCGCGTTCGTGCAAACATACAAACAAACAAACTCTTCAGCTTTATATATAAGTATAGAGTATAGATTAACAACAATTTTCGCTTCACCAGTTCCGTTTGCCTATCTAACTATTAAAACTACTCTGCTAAGTACTTATTTTGGATTTCAGAATTATTTCCTAATGTTGTAAAATTCTCTTAAGTGAACATTGTTCTTGAGAAATAAAGTTCTTTAAACATAATGTTTCGTAAAGCTGAATAATAATAATAATAAATATATACAGGACTATATGACACACGGACGTCTGTTCCTAAGGTAGACAACTTAATTCCTGTGTTATAGGTAGTCTAAATGCGGTGTTGCCATTTAAGGATATTCGACACTCCTTTGCCGCACGCAGTCTACCAAAATAGTATGCAACTTGTGGGGGTTGACAGTTGTTTAACGGTTTCATATGACGGATTCATATATAACCATGTAAAATCTATACATTTACAAATAAAAGTCTTTTTGCAACGCTGATATTATTATTTTTTTTAAATTGCAAGGTTAAAACTTGTTTTTGCCTTTCGGTATGTCTGGACCAATTTGGACGGGACTTTCATTGGTAGATAGCTGATTTTATCAGGAATGACATAAGCTACTATGCTATTAGCTAAAGAATTATGGTCCCGCACAAAAAAAAGCTTCAAAATTTAATAAAATTCACGCGGGCGATGTGGCGGATTACACCTAGTAATCAAATAATAATAAATTGTCACTATCTTTGGAATAAAATTATGTCACTAACTAGTAGCTACTAATTTATATGTGGTAGAAGAAGCCTCAATAGCTCAGTGGGAGAAATGATAGAAGGCATTCTGCAAGGTACCCAGTTCAAACCCTGACGCATTAGACATGCCTAAAAGATACGCCACTATTCTTTTATAAACAAAATAATATCCCAATTATCTGTCCCCATTTGAAATTTAAATGTATATATCATCATCATCATCAACAACAACAACAACAGCACCATCACCATCATCATCAACAACAACAACAACAACACACAACCATATCAACCTGGGGGATATGATGATGGTGTATATATAGACATGGGCCTCCATTAATCTCCAGGAATGGCTTTGTTGTGCCAATGTGCATAATATACTCTTTGAGTATCATATTTAGCAATTATTATATAAAAGACCGAAATACGAATACCTCCTGGAAACTGCACAAATGCAATCTCTGTAGGAGTAAAACAAGTGCATCCCACGCAAATATAACGGGTACAAGCCGCGGCCTCCGCAAAGGATAATTTTAGACGTGGACCACCTTGGTTGGCCGATCCATCTTTACCCCTATAAGACCTAACATTGTTACGGGATTTAACCAAGCCCGTTCCAAAATCTACGAGCTCTCTAAACTAAACCAATTTCAATAATAAATTAATTCTCAAAATTTCGATACAATTTTAGTAGCAAGCAAATTGCTAATGGATTTGAACAAAGAGCATCGGTGTCTCAAAGGATTAGTATCCTTTGAGACACCGATGCTCTTTGTTCAAAACCAAGCATCATCTATTTTAGTGTCTACCCTAGTGGGTAGACACTAAAATCGATTATGCTTGGTTTGCTCTGGTGATGGAGATAACTGTTGGTAGTCAATCAGTTAAATCAGAAAACTTTTGCCACTTTTTATATAAATAGATAATAGTAAAAACGTAAGTTAAAGTCGACCTCAAATGTAAATATATTAAGAAATGAATAGAAAACTTTCGGTACCATTTTACAAAAATTGCAAAGAGGATTATGAAATTTGGCTCAACTATAATTTCTAAATTATTAAAATAAAACCTCACGCACACCAATGCCAAACGATTTACACACACATATAGATTTTATTATAGAATGATGTCAAAACGTAGTCATGACAACCATTACAATGTATTTTATTAGTGTGATTAAATTGTCAAATGTCATTATATTATGAATAAAAATATTTTACAGAGCTTAATATAAGCATATGATCTTATCTCATCTAAAGATTTCTGACCAAATTTCGACAATAGTAAAATCGGCATTAAAACTTTTTAAATATTCAAATTTATATGTGAAGAATAACATATGTGGGAATAGTGTTAGTTCATAAATCCAAGGCTAAATTCTATCGATTTCCAGTTGATAAAAACCTTCTTTAAATATACATGGACGTACCTTCTTGCTAAAATAAGGTTTTAATGGCCATTGACTCATTAGTTATGTATGCGATCCACTTTTACCAATTAATGTAAGGGAAAAACTACATCAATGACGAACAAGTAGAAGTATTTTCAATAGAAATTTCCAAGGCCAACTGCATTAGTTTCAAATCGATATCATTCTTCTTTATTTATTTATAGCGTTAAAGATTTGACCTTTGTATTATAAATTATCTGACAACAGCTGGTAAGTGGTTCCACATAATTTTCAGAAAAACAATACACATTTTTCACAGATCGGTAAAGCATCTGCGATCCTTCTGAAAGTATATTACTATGGAACTAGTAAAAAATAAATAATATATGACTATAGATTTATTTTACGTGTACTAAGCCATAAAAGAGTACAAACGAACCTATATAATATATATACTTAGATCATTTCACTGCTCGTCTCTCAAAAGCCGTTATTTAAAAAAAAGCGTTGAGATATAAAAAAATATTTTATAAATCGGAGCCAGATGTAGTTCATAATGTTTGTACATTTTTGTCCTTGAAGTCTACAAGTTCTACAACACTTTGTGAAGTTACACAAAGTCCCCGGCCACAGTACATGATCATTCAAATGAAGCTATGTCAAATCCGGCATAACATCTTTAAAACATTTTTTACCTTTGGAAACATTATATATTTGATATAGAATGAAATATATATATATATATATATTACATAATATATCTATATAAACACATAGGCAAAATGAAGACAAAAGTGGATAAAAATACTTGAATCCAATTTCAATGCTGTTGACAGTGAAATTATACTCAATTTGACATGTAACGTGTCTTGTCTTGTTGTGTTATGTTTTGTTGATGTGCCAAAAAAATGTACAATATGTATTCTATAGCATAACAGGAAAATAACAAATTTTTGTACCGGTTTAAGTTATAAGTGAAGGATGGGATTTCCTAAAGAGGGGATAGGATTTCTTTTACATATAGTGATACCCCTCACAGAAAGACGCGTAGAAAAATTTGTTTTCTTAAAGATATTGTTGTTTGTAAACTGAAAAGTTCTTCACTTACGCTTGTAAAGTAAGTTACTTTTTATTAAGTTATCATACCTGATGGTAATAACAGAAGAAATATCTATATTTATTAGAAAACTCACATATTACACTACATTTCATTAATTTTCATTTAAGTTATGCAATAATTATATAAAGTAACTAGATAGAGTTGTGTGCATTAGTAATAGCGTGCTTTGCCAATTATCCAGGTAAGTTTTTAATTTTATTAACATGTAATGTCAATATTTACAAGACTGATAATATGTAATTATAGTTGTAAAGAAAAATGTATGTTAATGTAAGGTTGTTTATAAATAAACTATTCATCTAATTTCACAAGGGATGTGCATACAAAAATTGATTTTGTAAATTTTATTATTCTTTGTTTTCAAGGACTTTTGATATCCAGTAATTCAATAAAATTGAACACTTTCTTGTTACGGCAAGAGAGGCATTGCAAAGAGAAATATTTATACTTAATCTTTTGCTAAACTGAACTTCGTCATGGCTGAAATTAAGAAGAAAGCTCTATTTGTTTGCTTAGGTAAGCACAAATTTATAATTGAAAATTTATTTATTGGTTTCATATAATTTATATACTATATAATAATTAGTCTATTTCATCACGAAAGATAACCAGTTGGTCAAGTTTGCCCACATATGTATACATTTGCACACTATATGCTTATTTAAAGCTACATATATCCTTTATGTAAACTAGAATAGTGCCAAATTACATACTCTGTTCACAATTTTCGTAAAATGACATAAAAAGTTTTATTTCATATACCAGCCGGCAAGGTCACTGCCAACTGTGCCAACAGGCTATTCACATTCAATATTTCTAGGGAACAGCTGCCGTTCACCAATATCTGAAGGAGTTTTCCAAAAGACTGTGAATAAAATGGGCCAAGGACATATGTGGGAAATTGACAGTGCCGGAATAGCAGACTGGAATGTTGGCTATCCACCCACTAACAGAGCTCAAAGCATTATGAAAAGACATGACATAAGATATAATAACTTCGGTAGACAGGTACGAATGCACATTACAAATTCTAATTCGGTAATTATGTTAGTTATTACTGTAATTTATTTAAAAAAAATTGTTAATCAAAGTCATTTTTAAAGTATTGTTATAAAGACAATTTTTCTGTATTGCATGACTCATTAGCAGAGAAATCATCCAATTTTGTGCTGTCATTCGGATGTTATGCACATGCATACATTATAGGGACTCATTTTTATATGCGACTATAAATTGAGATGTAAACTATCCTATCTTTCAAGTTGAATCAAACTGCACACTGTGTGCAAATTTGATTAAAATCAGTTAAGTAGTTTGGAAGTCCACTGCGGACAAACAATGTGATGTGCAATTTATATATATTAATAGGTTAGGTTACTAGTTCTGAAGTGAATTTCTTAGCATTTTTTGGATTCACAGTGTGGGTCCATGGTGTTGTAGAGGAAGGAACCATATGAGTACCAGAGACTTGTGGCCCAGGTGTAGGTTTAAGGGCGCTTGTTCTATTGGCCACTAATACACTTGTATTTAACAAGTGTTAGCGAACCTATAAAAATAGTAATAATGCTCAGTTCATTGTGACAAAGAGTAGAAAATTATTTTAAAAATATAATAGTCAAGACTTTATAAATAGCATCAGTTTATCTAGATCAGTATATATTATTTACCGAATTCCACCTTTAGAACTGACTGTCATACAGAATTTAAAACTTCTACATTTGTATACATTTATGGTTTATTGTGTACGAACTAGACTGAACTAGCAGTTACGACTCAGTCTTGACATATAGTTTTTTCGAAAATTGGAAATAGTCGAAATGCCCCTGTCAGGGATTTCTACACTTGCTGAATGCATTTTTTATTTTACTATATATTTTTTTAGATACAAGACGAAGATTTTCATAATTTTGATTACATATTTGGGATGGATGAAAGCAATATGAAAGACCTGAGAGAAATGGCGCCCGAGGGTTTTACAGCCAAAATTTTCCTATTTGGAGAGTTTGATCCGGAGGGCGAAAGAATAATAAGGGATCCCTATTTTGTAAGTTTATTTATTTAAGTTTGATGAGCTGTTTTATAGTTACTGTTCCTCCTTCTCAACTGGTATAGATGGTATGTAGTGTTTAGTGTGTAATGAAAAAAAAAACCAAATGAGAAATTTGTTCAGAGAGCAAAATACAGACAAAATTACAAAGAGCAGATTAAAAATTTTGTTGTTATATATTGTTATAGAAAAAACATAAAAAAATATTTGTGACTAAAAAAATCCTAGAACCTGATCCATTCCCGGGCCCCTTTGTGAACATATTATTATGCTTAATTAAAGTTGTATACAAAAATTGAATCCTTTTTCAACAACATTGTTGTATTTGACTATTACCATTTTTACCATTGTCATGACTACGCTTTAACAAAATCCTATAGTGGAATGTATACATGTGTGTGTAAATCGTTTGGTATTGGTGTGAGTGGTTTTATTTTAACAATGTATTAATAATGCATATTTTATAATAAATAATTCTGCCAAATTTTGTACTCCTCTGTGTGCGCACACGTTATCATAAAATGGTACCAAAAGTTAGGCTTATATTTTTAAAATGAGCTTATACTAAAAGCACTTTTCTTTTCAGGACAACCACGACAGAGGTTTTGAGAAGTGTTATCAACAAGCGGTTAGATGTGCAAAAGGATTTTTAGAACAGTTAGAACAAGGAAACATTTAGAAGATATATATTTATTTAATTTATTACCTCCACATTTGATGTGAAATATATCTATTTTATTAAATCGACAGTACTTTGATTTCTGTTCTTTATAAGTCAAGTTGACAAGTTGAAAATGGTGACAAACAGAGATAATGTCGAGAAAAAATTCTATGAAAAATTAAAAAAAAATTGCAAAGCACATAGTGTAGTTTTGATCATATCACATAGTGAAGTTCTTTCTTGGTATTGTTTTGAGCAATTTTTTCTACTGACAGTGTCGCTTGAATTGCCTTCCCTTCCATGAAAACGTGCCCGTCTTCGCATGGTACTTGATTTTCTTTCCAAAAACGTTTTCGTACGACACGTTCATCGGTTTTATGAGCTGCATCCATCAATCATGCGTATTCTTGCTGTAGTGTTGTGGTTTCATTTCGAAATACTGGCGTTCCCCCTTCGGGAAATTCAGCTCGTATTTTTGTTCCGCCCATTGATTGTAGCCGACCATTCCACACGAATGATTGGTGCACTTTCAAGCTTCAATATGTTGCTCGCTGAAAATCATTGGCTTATAGAGCACGGTTGAGTTGAGTTAACAATAAAAATGTTGCACACACACGAGCAAGCGTTGCAATTAATTAGTATATTCCCCGTAAAAAATAAGTTTTTATAACGCCACGTTATTATTGTTTCGACCAAGCAATATGGTTTTACGTCAAACAAGTCAATCCAGTTTATGCGTTTAGAAATCTTACTAGAAGTAATTTCATTCGACTTTAACATTCCACGTGATATTTTCTTCGAGTCATATAGTACGATTAAAAGGACTGCCGACGAGGTTAAAGAATTTGTTGGACGATTCTTTAAGACATCAATATAAGGTCTAACATGTCATATACATACATAGGTTAGGGTTGCCAGAGAGAGGCAAGAGTTGTTAAGTGCTTAGTCTAAAAATGCAAGCCCCTCCAAAGTATTCACCTCTACACGCAAAATAGCGGGTAGAAGTGCAAAATGCGATTCAATGTCTTACAGTGTGTGGTTGAGTTCGAGTTTACAAACTCTGCACACACTGCAAGCGTTGCAAGAAATTATGGAGGGGCGTGCATTTTTAGACTGAAACATCTATACAAAATCAATATATTTATTTGGCGTATATTTAGGGTTCCCGCGTGAACACATTATAACCTAACCAAAAAACCGTAAATCATGGCTCTTTACACAACTTTATCACTGATCAATTATTTTAATGCCTTTTATCATTTAAATTTTAACAATTTTGTATGCCGGAGCCAGATATAGCTTCATTTGAATGATCATGTAGTGTGGCCGACTTTGTGTAACTGTACAAAGTTTTGTAGTATTTTGTGGACTTCACTGACAAAAATGTACAAACTATTTGTTTGTTGTTTGAGCTATGTCTGGCCCCGGTATAAGAAGCGTAACAATTCACATTATTTATTATCTAAATGTTTTTTTTAACAAAGCAATTTTAAAAGGTCTTTATTAATGAAAGATCTCCATGTTTTGTACTCACGCCAACCCTAAGTTATCGGATAATATTAGCAGTAAAATAGCTGTATCTAGAATCCAGGTCAGGCAGTAATTGATACTGTAGCTAGACTATTTAGTATCGACGAAGCCACAACAGTTCGCCGCTAAAACACGGTCTATTGGATTACACTTTAGAAATCTATTATGGAAAATTGAGTACTAAATACCTAAGCGTACTATGCTAGTGTAATTAAAAGAATAGAAAAAAACCATATGTTTTACGACCTTTACTAAAAACCCGCTTTGCAAATTATTCTATTATTGCGTCTATATAGTATGAGTGCTAATATTTTTATAAAATATGGTTTAAAAATATTTCAAATTATAATGTTGTATAATAATATACATTAAAATAATACCTAACGATTTACACGCCCATGCCACGCCATTTACATTTTATTATTGAATGTCTTGATGGCGTTTGATGTCTTTGCATAATTGTGACAGTCGTACATTATATTAATGGTTAAATATAACAATATATGTATGTCGTTGTACTAAGTATGTCATACGCAAAAAGGTTTTTCTCCATGTTTCGACCAGCCGGCGATCTTTAGTTTATATAAAAACTTTATCTCCTACGCAAACTTTCATAATTTATGCGGCGTAATTTTTATTCTTATTCGATTACGCTGTATTAACTACTCTTATTATATATATATAATATTATTTTAAGCTGTTTGTAGTATCTCGCTTGAAATAAATGCTTTTTTTTTCTTTCTTTCTTTCTGTGTAAGGATGTTACAAATTCGGACCATAGACAATTTTGAGCAACTTTACAATCCGCCGTAGTCTCATTACATATTTAATAACGGAAGGGCGTGAAAGCGAATCGTTCGCACAGCATCCCTCTTCAACGATAATCTCGAACAATAACCGCAGTAATTGCACACTATCCATTAGATTTAGAATCTCCGTGGCCCGTGGGCAGACTGCTTAATGGGCATCCGGCGGAGACGTGACTCATATTACGGCCGCATAACTTCCGCCGTCGCCGTGGGGTCAGGAGAGACAGATGCATTATGGACCCGTCTCTCTACATCATTGTATTACCGAGATGAAACAAGAAAGTACCTGTTATTATTAATCGCATCTATATTTCGCCCGATATCTTGATAAATAAATCATATTTTAATAAGATAACTTTTCAAGTGGACGTAATAATCTTTACTTTTAAAACGCTCAATACATACATGTGTAGCTGCCCAAAGTTTTGTACTACTTTGTAGTCTTTAGTGAAAAAATATTTACAAAAGTTTGAGCTATGTCTGGCTCCGGCATTACAAGTAATTCATAAATTATGTCAAACGTTAAAGGAGGGGAGTATCACCAAAATGTGACATTATGTGATGACAATTTATCGCAGTTGCAATCTTAATGCTAATTTCTCAACTAACCGATCTAAACATAATAAATTTTCCGTAAAGACATTTCAGCCTTACTATTAAGAACTAAATCGCCTTTAATGTAAACACTTACAGAGAGTATATTATACTTTCAATTTTTTTTTTTAATTTTAAAAGCTCTCCAGTTAAAACCAAACTTGCCTTTACTCAATTTGACTATTTACAATTATTTTTTTTATAAAAACATTTATAAATATAGTGAGACATATAAACTATTAGGAATTGAACATTGTTGCCAATATTAATAATATGTAATTCATTTAACAGGGAGTAATTTCATTGATTCAAAACGTCTGTTAGACGGTGAGGACGAAGCAAGGTCGGGTATTAATCTTAGAGAGTTCTCGACATAGCGTGAATGCCGTCCAATATCACTGTAAACATTACGTCACTTTTTTCCACTGTTATTAAACGACACGATTTTCTCTTTGCCGTGATAACGTCTTACAAATCGAGGAACACCGCCTGTACACACCAAAAGTGTCACGTTCGCCTAAACCGAGCATGCAAGCGTGATAGAGAGGCACGATCGGCCCAAGTGTGTGGTGTTATCATGTAAAATTATCGTCCGTAAACCGATTTTCAGATAAGCAACGTTTTTAATAAATATGCAAATTCCCGGTTTAGATAATATTTATTGTACCCTCACGATTGATGAATTTTCTTTGTAAATATTACGTCACGTTCATTCATTGTGATAAATGAGCCTGATTTTTTTTTAGTACCCCAGAATTTGGAATTTGATGGCTGAATATTACGGATGGATGAATATTACGCCATTCAAAGACTAATTGTAATTTATGACACGATTTTTAGGGTCTGTCGTCTATCTGTCTATCAAGACTCTTTTTCTCAGGAACGCGTAGATCTATAAAGTTGAAATAAATACTAAATACTGAATTGGCTGGCCCGTTGGCGCAGTGGGCAGTGACCCTGCCTTCTGCTCCGGGGGTCGTGGGTTCGATTCCCACCTCGTCGATGGCCGCGCTTAAACGTATTTGGTTTTTTCATTTATTTTTCAAGGAATTTATTAGTCATATTATTTTAAACGGGACGCTTGCAGATACCTTGTCGGTCTTAGAGGAGGGGTTTGGGCCCCCGGGAACTCTCACTAACCTAACGCAACGCGACAATAATACCATCACTTAACGAGACAGCATTGCTGAAATTTCACGGCGAGCTTATGTGAGAAAGAGGTACTAAAGTACCTGACCGAATAAAGAAGCCATATCTATCTATCGATCGGCCTTTAATTGCCCACGGCTGGTCTTGCAAAAAACCATATAGCTATATATTATGAAATTATTACCTGACCCAATAAAAAAGCCATGTATATATCTCTATTACCCGACCAAATTAAAAAGGTATTAAAAAGGTACATAATACTCTGCTAAGCAAATGTCATACACATACAAGATAAAAATGTCGTACAATTTTATATGGGGTTTGCGTTTTCCTTTATGGGTTCAGAGCCGGAAAATTAGAGGTACGGTCGTTTGGCTGTGGAATTGCCTGGCGCCCCAGGAAACCGCCGGATCCGATCGTCTGTCACTGAAATGCTTATTGAAATCTCCATAACCCTCCTCATTTAATACTCTTTGATAAAGATTTTTTTTAAGTGAAGACTTCTTTAGGCAGTGGGCATTTGAGATGGGTAAAAGCCATTAATATTTTATGTATACATATATAATATCTGTATTCAGGAATTACTGGTCCGATTTGAAAAATTATTTCCGAGTTAGATACACCGTTTATCGGGAAAGGCTATAAGCTATATATCATCATGCTTAAATTTTTACCTAATTTTGCACGGACAAAGTTGCGGATAACAACTAGTCACACATATTCAGGCAATCAAAGTAGATAGTTATTTGCGATAATTTTGATGTAACTGGGATAGTAAACAATTATTAGAATAAATAGATATAGTACTAACGGATCTGGTAGATGTTGTCTTGCTCTATCATTTAAAATTTAAAAAAAAATTGGTCGCATAGCCACCTAACTGTCTCAATATGGATACAAGTAATCAGAGACCTACGGAAGTTCACAAAAAGATCTTAAAATTCGTAACGCCTATACGATTACGCTTAGGTGTGGTAACATAGGTACGTCGTTAAACGGAGCCAGACAGCTTCATTTGAATGATCATTTCAATGACCATATAGTATGGCCGGCAACTTTGTGTATCTGCGCAAAGTTAGTAGACCTTCGTAGTCTTCAAGGAAAAAATGTACAAACACTTTTAGGTGTGTCTGGCTCCGGCATTATAAGACGGTCAATCACTGGATAAGATTGGCTGGAGAAAATAAACATATCAAAAATAGAACGCGGCAAAATCTGACGTATCAATACGTCAGCAATGAAGCGTAACCAGCCAAAGTTTTAGTTTCAAGGATAAAACATCCTAATTGTATATGTTTATACAGTTAGGTTAGTTAGTTAGTTTGTTTTCTGAGTTTTGCAATGAATGGCACTGAATTCTTGGCCTCAGCGAATTTCTTATACGTGAACCTTAGAAACGTATTGATACGATCTTTGGATTTGCCGGACGGCACTCTGTATCAACTCCGACGTACATTCTTGAGTGAGTGGTTTAATTTTTTTAAATGTTATTTGTTAAAGGTCTTTCTATTAAAATAAAAACCTATTGCTAACGCATTATTACGCCTAGTTGTCATATTACTAATTCAACATTTATGCGCAAATCTGTATAGTTTTTAACAGTAAAAACCTTAATATAATTTAAACTAAGAATTATTGAAATGATCGTAAAGCTTGGTAATAAATTTCTCTATCGTATCTTAATAATTCTAAGATGGTTAAAACAAAAAAGAATAATGTTTAGTCCCTTGTGGGTTTTACTCAGATCTGGGTGCGATTAACTTGGGTTTTACATTTTGTGTGAATAATTAAATTATTATAAGTAAAATAAACCCGCAACATGTCACTGTCTAGCATTACTTTGCGATTCAATGAAGTATTTAACTATAATATATAAAATCAATCATTTGCAGAGCAATTGAGATCAAAATGATTAAATTGGAATTCCCCATTAATCAAGCTCTATTTGAAATTGAACATATAGGTATGTTTTGGCGTTTTTTTTATATTAATGCAAGTCAAAGTTAGGGTTAAATATTCCTTTTTCATTCAACAATATTTATGTAATTTTTTGCCTAGATTTACTTTAATGCAACAAAAAACTCAGGAAAAATCTTATCTTACGCCTATAATTTACATAGACAAAGAGAAAAAGTGATCAAATTATAGTACTATCGTTATATTACGACTTTTACTGCTTTTAATAGAAATTGAATATTCAAAATGGCATAAGATTTTGTAAGCCACATAATTTCTATTCATGTAATAGGCATTATTTTTTTAAAGAAATTAAATTGCAGATATTTAAGCTTTTAAACCTGTTATTCAATTCTTTTCTTTGGATTATATTCAAAGATGACATTAAATATTTATTTTCTCTGTGAATTGATTAAGTATTCTACATCTGTAATTCTCTATGGTTCTAAACGTCATTGTCATAAAAAAAATTGTAAAATAAGCAAAAATGGCCGCAATTGGAATTGGAATGTGTGAAACTCCCGGTTGTAAATCCATCGCACAATTGCAATGTCCAACATGCATTAAACTCGGCATACAGGGTTCTTTCTTTTGCAACCAGGACTGTTTCAAGAAATCGTGGAAAACACATAAACTCATCCATTCATTAGCGAGTGAGTGCGAATAGGTTATGTTTGAGTGTTCAACGAGCGTATATTTTAATATAATTTTGTTATAGAGGGTGAGAGTACAGATGGATCTGGCGTTGAATATAATCCTTGGCCATCTTACAATTTTACCGGGAAGTTGAGACCGTTCCCTCCAGGTCCTAAGCGCACGGTACCGCCTCATATAGGCCGCCCGGACTATGCCGACCATCCCACCGGCTTTCCGGCTTCAGAGAACGCGGCAAAAGGTTCTGGACAGATTAAAGTGCTAGACGATGAGGAAATTGAGGGCATGCGTGTTGCTTGCCGCCTTGGCAGGGAAGTGTTGGATGAAGCAGCCAGGTAAATTTAAAGTGATTGTCAAGTTTGTCTGCAAAAAATTTTACATTGTAGTTTTTGTAAGGACTTACGTGTTTTTAGGGTTCTGTAGTCTTATAAAGATCCCTCACAGTTTCACTGTGTCTATCTGTCCGTCTGCCCTTATGGTAGTACACCTAAGGATTTCCAATATGTTATATATAGAGACATTAAATTTTCCATGTTGATATAACATGTGAAAATCTTATATAAGATATGGAACCCTTCTATTAACATATCTTGACACATAGTTAGCCAATTTTTATTTAAAGAGAACAAAGTAATGTATAAATGTATATTTTGTCAGATATTTTAAAGAGTATATATGAAAAGTTGATGATTAGTGTTACATAATTTTCAGGGTTTGTGATGTTGGAGTAACTACTGATGAAATTGATAGGGCAGTGCATGAGGCCTGCATTGAAAGGGAGTGCTATCCAAGCCCTCTTAATTATCACAACTTTCCTAATAGCTGTTGTACTTCAGTTAATGAGGTCATCTGTCACGGAATACCAGATTCCCGACCTCTCCAGGTATAAATTAATTTATGTCATGCTTTGCAGTAGAAAAATATTTATAACTTACTAGCTGTTTGTTTGTGGGCCTTTGCCTGAATATTATTGTGAAAGCTCTTAGATTTCTAGTGCTATCAAAAGACCCATAGTAGATGTCTACTAACTATAAACTACAACAAAGGAACAAGAAAGATCTTGCTCCGACATATCTATATTTTCCTTTATTATTTTCAGGATGGTGATATATGTAACGTTGATGTGACAGTGTATCACAGAGAGTTCCACGGCGATCTGAATGAGACCTTCTTTGTGGGTAACGTTCCAGAATCATCCAAAAAGCTTGTGCAAGTCACATACGAATGCTTACAGAAAGCCATAGAAATAGTAAAGCCCGGTGAAAAGTTTAGGGAAATTGGCAACGTTATACAAAAGCATGCACAGGCGAATGGATTTAGTGTTGTGCGGTCGTATTGTGGTCATGGAATACACAGATTATTTCATACAGCACCGAATGTGCCACATTATGCAAGTGAGCAGTTTTATCTATTCTTCTGATAGGATGTACAAAGTAACTACATTTAATTTTAAGTTTATAACTGAACAAATGTAGTCTGATGTCATTCCAGGAATACCCCACTATCTTACAATTATTGTCCTTCAGTAACATTAATCGGGATCCATTATTTTACGTGTCTACCAAAATAGGTTTTTTTTTATGTTACGAGGGGATAATGAGCAGGCAGCAGGTACCTAAGTGCCTACCGACGCCCATGGACATCTGCACGACCAGAAGGCCAGCAGTTGCGTTGCCGGCTTTTGATGACGAGTTTAGGCCACCGGGTAAGATTAATTATATTAATTTTTTATATTCGAATTATTTATTCTTCTTTTTTATTTTTTTCTTTACGGTTTCGTGGTAAAAGAGAAACCGGTAATATTAGGCATACCGAAAGTATGATTTTTACATTCAACGAAAACTTTGGGTTATCGCGTCGCTCGCACCCCGGCGACGGCTACAGGCCCGGGCGGGCGCCTCCACGATTTGCGCACTTCCGACGCCGGACTTTGAGATTCCGCGCGGAGTGCGGTCGGCGCGTGCGTCTACGTTAAGATTTAACCGCCTTGTAACGCGTTTCGACGCCCGTCGAGACCGCGGCCGGACTTTGTGTTATGAGATCTGAAGTAAACTAACGAACAATCCGCGAGTTGTTTCATTTCCCCGCCGACGGCGCCTCCGGAACGAGCATACAACTGGCAGCAAATGCTGAGCCTATTCTGTACGGTTGCATAGACAATAATAGTAATTATTAAGTAAGTTATTTTTGTTACTTTATTGTTTACTCTGTTATTAGTATTCTTTGTGGTATCTCGTGAATAAATGCTTTTTCTTTCTTTCTTTCTAGTTTTATTTTAAAGGACTTCAATATGCTAACCGTAGCCCGTAAGTTTGTACAAACATCTATGGAATATTATTTTACGAAGTATATTATTTTTGAATTCTTGAAAATTTGAATGATTAATAATTTCGTTTTTTTTTTTATAAAAAGGGGCAAACGAGCAGGCGGCATTCGGAAAATGGAATACCGACTTCCATGGACATTTGCAACACTAGGGCCGCAGATGCGTTAACGGCCTTTGAGAAATGCCTTGCTGCGTCCCAACCTAATTAGTTCACCTTCCTGGAAATTTTTAGATTTATTTATGTGTCTAGGCTGTGTATATCATACGTGAATAAAGGATTTCTATTCTATTCTATTCTATTCTTTATATATTATTATAGAGTATAGATGAATTAAGATAAAATATCAGGTTGTTGCTCTAATTATTAGATTCGAACCTGTTTCCTTTCGAGTAGCTGTCACTACGCTCCGCTAATCTGTTGGTTACATTCCATTTCTCTTTTCTCGTGGCATTTCTTTATGAACTTACCTGTAAAAATAGAAAAATAAGAGTTATTAATAAAAAAATATAAAAATTTATTTTCCAAACAGGTTATTTATCTAGTGATTTGTTGTATAATTAATGAATATGAATTTTCGGCCAAAGTACAAAGGAGTTGTGTAAGCTAGAACGGTCCTTGTGAGGGATACATATTTATAATACCAGTTGCTACTCGCGACTTTACCTCGTAAAATTAGGTGAAAATTTTTAGCGTCATGATATACAGCCTCAAGTTATAGGTTTCCTGGATAAATCAGCTTAGATGCCTCCTGCCTGGTCGTTTGTAACATATAATAAAGAAAAAAAAAAATTTTTTTTGCATTTAAATATTGTACTCTGTTTTTTTATGTTACAAGGGGCAGACGAGCAGGCACCGAAGTGCCTACCGGCGTCCATGGAGATTGGGACGACCAGAAGGCCAGCAGATGCGCTGCCGGCCCTTAATGACGAGTTTAGGCCACCGGGAAGCCTCACAAACCGAACGAAACGCGACAACAACACCATCACTAGACGTGACAGCATTGCCGCCGCTGGAACGAAAAAAAGGCTATGTTCCAGTAAGATCATGTTGGCAATAACGCCTGGAGCATTGTTTTATGCAACCCATGATGGATTTAGCTACATTGTCTAGAGAAAATCTACAGTAGAGATCTACAGTACAGTATATTTTCCTTAGTCCTGAAAGGATTTCTTTAATAAAATAAATAAATAACGCACGAATATTTCTTAGTGATATTTTTTACACAACTCTGTGACTCTCCCATTTATTTATATCTCACTTAATACGTCAGATTATTGAAATGTAAACTTATCTCTATTAAGTCAAACTTCTTATTTTGGTCTGACGTGTTTTGATCCAATAACCAACCTCCCTATAAAGAGTTCATATTTGCTGGGGGTACATTACAGGATGGTGTAATTCTTCCTGTATGATTTTCTGACGCGTTTAAGTATTGCGCAAAATCCCCTCTTGGGCTCCCTACCGTAAGAATCTGATTGTAAATCTAAATTCTAAGCCAGTCAAGGAACTATTTAAATGCACACAAAATGTCATTAACGCAAGATGTTTAGAGGATTTAAAATATTCTTCCTTAGTTCAATTGCATTTTCTTAAAGTTGCCTTTATAATACTTCATTTGTAATCACCATAAAAGTAACTGCGAGCGTTACAAAAAAGCACTCATTTTCGTACAGTATGTTATTTTAAATATATCCGATTTTGCAACGCAATTTCGGAAACCATAACGTTTCGGCAACATAAATTCGCTTCCGGTTCGCAAAATATTATGTATTTTGTTATTCCAAAACCCGATAAAGTGTAGATGCGGTCTATGGTGGAGCGCGCTTGCCTAGAATGAACCTATTCACTCTTGCCTTAAAGATACCCGTGTTGTAGTGGTCTGGGAACACAGACGCCGGGAGAGCATTCCACGCCTTAGCCGTTCGGATGAGGAAAGATATCTTTTAGGAACTTTATCTAGTATATATTTTGGTAGAGAAAGGTTTTGTTCTATACTTAAAAGTAGCAACCCGCCCTGGCTTTGAACAGGTGCAATGTAGATATGCATGCATACACTACCTGTTTTCGCGACTTCGTCCGTGTAAAATTGCGAGTCTTCTTAATCTGGCGCTATCGACAAATTCTTTCTTAGCGAACGTCTATTAAACCTATATAAACTACCTCCCGTGGTTGTACTTCCCGTGGTTTTCGAGATTTCATGTTAGGTGTATTTCCGCTTTTATAAATACTTATATATTTTTTCAAATGTATTTATCAATTTAATGTAATTTATCACTTTCAAACAGTTAATAAAAGCATTATAAAAACTACGAAAGTTTGTCCTTAATTCAAGTAGATTGCGGTTAGCTTAAATTATAAATAGAAAATTAATTATAAATACGTGGTTATTAAATTAAGACTTAGATACAGAGTAAAATAGGGCAAGGTATTAAAATTACAATAAAAACTAATTTAAATTGTTTAAAATATAACATCTTAAGACATTTTCAATGTTCTTACTAGAAATTTTGTTTTTGACATCGCACGGTAATTGATCTGATATATAAAGCTTCCTCTTGAATCACTCTGTTTAGGCAGGGTCACTGTCCGCTGCGCCAACGGGCCAGTCTGAAACAGGAATGTCTAAAATATTCCGTTTAAGTGGTCACCTTACCCACCACACGTGTGTAAGTCCGTGTTCATGATGTGATTTGTTGTAACGTTCTATTATACAGTTGTCTATTGCAACGCAGTGAAACGTATCATTGAATCTATACTTAAATAGTATTGGATTTTTGTTATTGTTTAATTGTTAGCAACTAGCATTTTCCCGCGATTTCGCTCGCGTAAAATTGTTCGAACCCCTAGACCTCCATAATCTGGCCCTATCGGAAGGTCCGTTCTTAGCGGATCTCTATAAACTCCTTGTTAAACTGCGTCATTGTAAGTCCCGCGATTTTCGAGATTTCCTGGTAGGTGATCTTTCGCTTTGATATATATTTTAGTTTGTTCTGGGCTCTTCTTATTCATAACAAACACTCGTAAGCTCGTTTTATAAGTCAAAAATTTTATCATAAAAATGTACTACAAAAGTATTTTAACAAAAAATTATGCTTATAAAATTTTAACAAAAAAAACGACTTAAAATTATAAAAACTGGGCTAAATTCAAATGGAATCACACGGGAAGCGCCAGCTTTCGAATAGAAAAAGAACCATCAAAATCGGTTCACCCAGTCGAAAGTTCTGAGGTAACAAAAAAAAATACAGTCGCATTCAGAACTACTTACATACTCCTTTTTGAAGTCAGTTGATAATCATTTAATTCAAGCTGAATCATATCTGACTGATTAATATAACTTTTCGCAAGTGCAGAAATTTTTCTTTTTTACAACCATCTTAAGTTTGACCAAATTACACACATCCAACATCTGAAGATATACCAAATTACATAGTGGTCAAATTTTATCCGGATTAAATCAGTACGCCAAATTTAAAATACGAATGAATAGTTTTTAAAAGCATCGTGGACCAACTTAGAATCCTACTTATATAATATTGGGAAAGTTTTTACAGATCAGAATAACACATAGGGTAATTATAAAGTTATTGTGTGAATTGTCCAAAATATAACGATAAATGTCAATTAAGTTGGAGAAAATTCTGCCATTAGCGAGCTATACTGGCGTTTCCTGCATAAACCGTTAGAGTTACACGTACATATATAGTGTATGAAGGAAATGTTTATCTTAAATAGTTCTACAAATAAGCCCGCTAAGGCATACATCTGTTTTTCGTTTTTAAGCCATTAACGCCAAAATAGTGAACTGTTATGAAACGGGAACAGGAAAGGGAAAGGAACTGGGTACGAGGACAATATTATAGGATAATAGAAGTAGTAGCAGTAAGCCAACCTTCATACAGGACAACGTCTGCCGGGTCCGCTGGTATACTATAAAACTTGCCCGAGGCTGCGTGCGTTATTATTTTGTTTAAGCTTTGCCTAATGTTTTCCTCAACTTCTAAAGGTTATAGAGTGATGTTGTATAAATAATTGATAGAATCAGGCGTTACTTTGCGGAAATCCTTGACATGCATGAGAAACTAAACTACTTTGCTTTAATCCGCGAATGAATACGAGGGAAAATCGGTGTAATTTTCGTACAATAAATACGTCGTCCGTACTTACAGTCGTAATTTACTAATGGTTCTTGTCCGACTCACATGTTACAATACACATTTTTTGTCAGACATCCAATTTCTGTCCCATATAAGGCAAAAGTTGCATTAGGAATATTCCTTTTTCTTCTTTATAAACAATATCAGAAACAAACTATAGCTTGACAGCAATAGATTTAGGAGTTTTTCAGTGATAATATTAATTATACAGTACAATGTACGTATCGTATGGTTAATAGTAAACTGACCTAACTCAAAAAAGCTAATTTTTGGGAAATCGCAAAAAAACGTTTTGTCGTTTACGACTTATTCCGCTGTTTACTACGGTAAAAACGGCATTATAGTAACAAATTATGTATTTTGATTATAATTAATGAAGTGATGAATGATATTGAAAAGTTATTTTCATGATATTTTATTATTTATTTGTCTTTTTAACAAAAAACTATTTTAGTTAAAAAGACAAAATTAACTGTATCTCAGTGTTGGATGGAGATTTCGAAATAATTCTTAGATTGGCTGATAGAGGACGTAGAAAGGAAGCTGCCTGTATCATTAACTCACTTTAGACCTAAAACGTAATCGGTCAGTTTACCGTTAAGTAAACGATATTTAATTGACTTTTTAACAGTTGGTCAGTTTGGCCTCTACAAAACTATGGGTGAATTTTCCGGCAAATACCTTAATATAATTGCTCTCTGTACTTGTGGGCGACGACCGCTCTTCTTTGATAAACGTAACTGATTGGTATACTACATTAGTTGGTCCCGAATAATAAGCAGTGATTTATAACAGTCGTGACATTGTAGAGATAGTGGGGGTCCGGAAATGACGTCAGACGGTATTCTGTCATCTTAACTCGTCTCACGGCAATCCTCTGCAATTTAAGTGGACTCTAGTATTACCCCGGGATATGAATTCGTCTTATAATTTGTTCTTATATCTTACAGTCTTAAATTTATGTCTGAATGCAATATTTAAACACCTTCGATAATTATCAGAGGCCGTCGCTTTTACCTTTGGTTCCTGGTTCGATTACCGTCGCTAAGTAATTACAGTCGTTGACACGAGCAGGAAGAATAGTTTTCATTTAATTGTATAAATAAAAAATAATACAGAGATAAACTGAATCAAGAGTTATTTATTTATATAGTTGAATAAATTTCAATCATGGTTCGCGTTCTGGACTATGTTTATACATATTTTAATATATATAATTTGTCCGCGATGGACTCATAAACTACTTAACCGATTTTAATCAAATTTGCACACCGTGTGCAGTTTGATCCAACTTGAAAGATAGAATAGCTTAGATCTCAATTTATAGTCGCAAATAAAAATGAGTCGCTGAAATGTGTGCACGTTAGTAACTTCCGAACGACTGCGCCAAATTGGACAATTTCTTGGATGAAAACTAAATTACTTTGCTTTAATCTGCGAATGAATATGAGGTAAAATCGACCGACATGCTTCGGTGTCGAAGCGAAACGTGCGTTGAGGCACATCGGAAAGTCAGTGTAGTGCTGTGCTTTGGTGGCGGATTGCGTCAGCTCACCGTGTTACTGGATTATTCGATCTATTTTCCTGGTAAAAAGATTTGCTAATTGTTATTTGTGCTGGGATTTAATATCGGCCATGTTTGACCAACACTTACGCAACTGCTAGCTTTTCGCTAACACCGGCGAACCGTTCCTGCGTCAGCTCACCGTGTTACTGGATTATTCGAACTATTTTCCTGGTAAAAAGATTTGTTAATTGTTATCTGTGCTATGATTTAATATCAGGCCAGTTAGGTTTTGCCAACATATAACCAATTGCTGCCTTTTCGCTGACACCGGCGAACCGTTCCAGCGTCAGCTCAGCGTATTACTGGAATATTCGATCTATTTTCCCGGTAATAATACTTGTCAATTGTTATTTATAGTTGAATCAATTTAACACATTGCATTGTACTTATGGATAAATTTTTAGCTCTGGAAAATCATAAAAAAATAGACTTACGTTTCAAGTCAAGCGAGTGAAAAGGCGAGCTATTTTGTGAAGGTATTAAAAAAATATTTTTTTATTCATCCACATCCAAAGTAAAGGCGTTCAATCTTTATACGACGTTACGTCAAGAAGTTGATAAATAGAGAAAAATGTGTTAGTTAATTGAGCCATACGTCTTTGTCAACGCAATGGATGTACGGGCAACAGGTGTATGAAAACGTACGACAAACTTCTAAACCTATTAGCTTAACCTCACTACATTGAATTATAGTTTTTGGAGTTGATTTGGGGATACTTTAGGCATTACAATTAGGGAGAACATGAATATGGACGCCGGTGTGAAATTTCAGAAAACAATTTTAGAGTAAACGGGAATCGATAAAGTGGTGCTCGGGAGCGATGACAGGCGCAAGGCGCGCGAACATGATAACGTTATTCGTTTACGTCACTCCACGTTTTAAATAGGGTTAAAGATAAATCCATATCATAGTAGTAGTTAAACTTAGATAATATGACTTTTTTTTATGTTACAAGGAGCAAACGAACAGGCAGCATGCAGCTAAGTGCCTAACTGACGCCGATGGACCAATGACCAAGAGCCAAGAGTGCGTTGCCGGCTTTTAATGGCGAACTTTGGGCCCCTGGAAGTCTCACAAACCAAAGGAAACGCGACAACAATACAATCATTGACGTGACAACATTGCCGCCACTTCACGCCGATCTAATGTACGAAAGACGTACTGGTACCCGGACGCGTCGGCCCAATTCGGCTACCATCATGGCGCTACCTGTAATTAGAAAGACAGGAGTACGGTAAAGGGATGGAGTAAAACGATATAAATGTAGATGGGGACGGGAGAATGGATGCAGATACTACTGTCACGGACGGTTTAAGGGGAGTGACAATAACAGCTAGGGTCGCTTACCCGTAGTGGATCTAATCAGTTATCAGACAGATAAAAGAAGATCCACTCCCTGGGAGTTGGTATGACAGGATTATCAAGATAATTTAATATAATAAAAGACATAATAGCGAAAGGTCACCTAACATGATATCTCGAAAACAGGGACGCACAAAGATATTTGGCAAGAAAGTAGTTTAAAGTTAGTAGACATCAAGAGAGGTACAGATTGACGGACGCACAGAGCGAAACTATAAGGGGTCTTTATAGATCTAGGGAACCCTATAAAAAAAAATCCAGTGCAATGTAGCAATCTGACCAGACGAATGAGTTTTTAATTGGCGATTTATGCAATGTAATTTATTTTTCCTGATTTTTCTCGAGTCGAGCTCTTAAAAAGCAGGAAAAAAATAATTACTAATCATAATTTCGCAAATCACTTAGCGGTAAACCCATTTCAAATCCATCTCACTTTTCCCCTCTTCTCTATAATCTCTATCTATCTAATAAAAACACTATAAAAGTTAGTTTAAAACTGTCACTGAAATATTAAACTCTAGCTTTGCCTACATTCAAGACCATTTACAGTTAACAACGTCCCATTCGCACGTTCAAAATAAAAATTCATTAATGGCGAACGGTACAATCTGCCGCGAAATAACGGCATATTTTCCCCACATATCGCTTTAAGAGATGCTTTGCGCGGATGCTTTAAAAATACTGAAATTAAAGTCTAGACATCTTCGTTCTAGTGATGTCGCAGATACTTTGAAATATTAAACTAAAAGACGGGTTCGATGAAGGTTTTAATTTTTTTAGTTACAAGGGACAAACCGGCAGCCTTATCAGGCACCTTCACTTAAGTCACCACCAACGCCCATCTGCACCACCAGACGATGAGCAAAATGGGCATGTGTTTCACATCGCAACTGCACCATCAGGAGGCTGATAGATGCTTTGGCCTCTAAGGAGGGGTTTAGGCCACCGAGAACTTTCACACTTGCCGTGCCAGCGTTGTGACTAATCCCGAACGGGTTGCCCTCATTTGGCTGCAGACCAAAAAAACTGCTGAGTAATAATTGTGTTGTAAACCTAATAAATAAAATACAATAAAATTATATTAGCCTTTTTAAGTCTATGCCTTGTAATTGAAAATCTATTCGAATGATTGAAGGAACGATCAGCGAATTCACTTCAAGGAATTTATCGTAGAAATCGATCCGATGTCAATTGCAATTCGTCATCAATCGTTGTCGCTGTATCAAATGATCTTGCATTACTCACCATCCTGTAATGTCCAATCTGTACCGTCAGCACCGATGGGTCGTGCATTGAAACAAATGAAGCCTCGTAAAAGGCGCTCGTTAAATCGACCATAAATTGCTTAACGTGCGATTCTAGTGGTGGGAGCGATACGGTTATTGTGATTAAAGATTACGATCAGTTTACGGACAATTTCATCTGATCATGGAACCGTTTGCGTTTCCTTAATCTCTCTCATAAGTGCCCGAGATTTGCTTGCTTAATCTTTTATGGCACACATAATATAAATAAGTTATGATCTCATTGTTGAGTTTGAATCAATATAAGGCACTCGAAGCTTTATCTTTACTGCTAACGCGACCACGGATATGCTTCATTTTTAATTATTTTCTATCTTTTTTCTTTTTAAAGATGAATTAAGGTGAGAGTGGCCTAGAACAGCGGTCGGCAACGCGCGCCCCGCGGGCCGCATATGGCCCACAACCCCTCTCTTTGTGGCACGCGACTGTTTTCTAAAGCGAAATCTAATTATTATAGATACATAATAATTACATTACATGAGTGCAAAGTTTTGTAGTTACGAACCAAAAGTTATTATTTTTAATATCGCTTATAATGTCTAATGATTAGATGGTTAGATTTTCAAATAATTATTTTACGTATTTAAGTGTGGCCCGTCAACATCTAATTTCTTAACGATGTGGCCCTTGCCTGTCAAGAGGTAGGCGACCTCTGGCATAGGAGAAGGCTTATGCCCAGCTGTGGGCTTTTAAAGGCTAATGATAATGATGTTAAATAAATTATATCTCAGTAATAAGACCGGCATAACGCTGGGCACAAGAGAAAATCTTGTACCTAGCGTCATCCTGGTCTAGTACCAAATTGCAAACGATTTGGCTGTGGGGCTATTTTTGACCTCATCCATGGAACACGCACAATCTCTAAAATCTCAGTGACATTAAACAAGACCCACTGTTTTACGTGCCTTCCGAAACACGGACGAGATCGGAAATTAGGAAAACGTCTTTAAGAATATGTTACCCCTCTAATACCCGGTTGCGGTAAGAACTGCTTAACCTTGAGATCAAGTCAAATACCGGCTGTTAATTAAGCTGCGACCTCCTGTACTTCAACAATAAGTAAGGTACAAAAGTTCCATAGTCCGTCCTTTCTTAAGTTGAAGTATTTTAAGGTTCAATTATTGGAATACTTACGCTTTCCCGTTACACTCTTTAGTTTATCATACAAAATTATGCTTAACTAGTCAACAGTTTAAACCTTTTAAGAGTAACGGCGTAATGTCTGCAAATTTTAGTTACTTTGATATTAAAATTCTGTGGTTCCCAAAGTAACAACACTGACGCATCAAACTTGAAACGTCAAACTCTCACTGTTCCAATAATAATCTCTGCATCTTTCGAAAACGCACCTAAATGAATTACCATACTATTAAACAAACAGACATATAAAATGTTTTAAATTGTGCTTTTTTGACTGGTCCGTTGGCGCAGTGGGCAGTGAACTTACCTTCCACTTCGGGGGTCGTGGGTTCGATTCCCGCCTCGAGTCTGGGTGCATTATGAATATATTTATATATTTCTAGAAAAAAAATATTCGTGCGTAACAGGCGTATATTACCTATAACACAGGCATTAAGTTGTCTACCTTAGGAATAGACGTCCGTATGTCGTATAGTTCTGTATATATTTATTTATTTACTTTTGAAATATGATAAGTAGCTTATAACGAATGCGTATGCATTTGGCGAAATAATTTTATTATGACAACTCAAATAGGCTCCTTAATTCGCACCCTCAGTGGGTGATGATTAACATGATTTTATACCCTATTTATTTATTGTTAAATGAAAAACCCAAAAGACATTTCCCAATTAGTTTTTTCGGGACAAAATACATATATTTCTTAAGCTAAAATCTGAATTTTTATTATTAGTATGCTTATTAGTTGAGGAAACGATAATGTTAGGCAGAACCTTAATGTACCTAGTAATTAAAAATATTTGCATCCTTGTTCTAATGTCAAAGTTTAGTAGCTTCATTTGAATGATCATTACAATGATCATGTAGTGTGACCGAGGACTTTGTGTAACTGTACAAAGTTTTCTAGTACTTTGTGGACTTTAAGGACAAAAATGTACAAACACTTTGAGCTATGTCTGGCTCCAGTATTATCGACCAAATGGCTGAAAATGTCAAATTAAGGGTTAAATGTCGAAGTAAAATAGATTTTTTTTTAACAATAAATATTTGAAAACTTATATAGATTGAGAACCGCTTTTTCTGCTATATTGTATCTACATTACACGTGATAAATTTAATAATCAATTTCCTTTCATCAGAGATCATGAGAGATGAGATTAATGATTTTAGTGAGGATATAGGCGGAGTCGCGGTAGTTCCGCAAAGTGATGCCAACAAAGTATATAAAGTCATGCCTTATTTATTCCTTAATATTGTACCTATGTACTTACTTCCCTAATAAAGTACTTAGATTACCTCAATTCTAACTGAACCTAATCAATATCATAAAAGAGTATCTTTTTTTAGGGTTCCGTAGGACAAGGAACCCTTATAATTTCGCTCGGTCCGTCCGTCCGTCAGTCTACATATAAGATGGCCCTGGTAGACTTGAAATTTCCCATATTGATAGAATATACTAAAAACTCATTAGGAAAAGTATTCTTTTGAAGTTATTTAATAAATACGTTTTGCACAACAAAGAAAGAATTAGCGAATCGGCCAGTCGTCCACGCGTGATGCCGTGACCAAAGAAATTAGGGATATATTTGTAGATTTTTTAATTTATTTCACTCATAAGATGGAGATTCTCTTTATAAAATGCCAGAGGATCGAGCCGATCGGAAAGTGCTTGGTCGCCGATGATTCGCGCCGCTCTACGTTGAATGCGGTCAAATGGAAGGAGCTAATATTGTGGGGCCCCCGCCCAAAGGTGACAGCAGTTCTCCATTTGAGGCCGGACTTGCGCCTTATAAAGTTGAAAGCGAAGGTCTGAAGTGAAGTACTGTACCACCCGGTTGAAGACACTAAGCTTCTTAGAAGCTAACTTAGCTTTCTCTTCCAAGTGACCACGGAACTGAACGTCGCTCGATATGTCGACTACAAGTATTCCGATGCTGGCTGAGGTAACCAGGGCAGTGCTCTGAAATCGAGGAGATATTCGACGAAGGGGGTCGTTTGGTTTGTGAGAGATCCCGGTGGCCTTCACCGGGATCTCTCATAAACCGAAGGGAACTACACCTTAAGGGTCACTTAAGTGATGAATCGCCTGATCGTTTGCCCCTTGTAATATAGGTATATAAAAAAAAATTAAAGTACATACGTATGCAGTTATGACAATCGGGTTTTGCCTGTTATTTATAAATGGAGGTCTCCTATCACGCTGGTACGAAGTGAATCTCTATTTTAAATTAAGTAACGCACATTTATTGATAATAAAACTATTATAATAAATTTAATTTAATTAGCAGGATAAAAAAAAATGGATAAAATAATTTCGATTTTCAAATGTCAAGGTTATTTTAATAATGTCAAATTTGCAAATCATGTCAAGTACTAATAATTTGGACTGCATAAAAAAATGACAATTTACAAGTAATTTAAAATTGACATTTTTTTTATATATATTTATATATTTCAGATTCCTGTTTTTTTTTTTTAATATTAGATGACTATACTCAAGAGAACGATAAATGTAAGAGAGAGTGGCATAAGCTGAAAATGTTAGTAAGGACGCCACTGCTATACTCATTGTCCTAATACGCCATTCATTTCCCCTGTCGGCTTCGGATAGCTCATTAATCCATCGGTCCCTGTTATTTTTAGTCCTATGTGACGACAGTCGTTAACCCTTAGACTACAGAGGATATTATTCTGACAAAGTGACACTAAATAACGTTTAGTAGGTGATGCGTGTTCCGGTAATGGTTTAGTCAAATGTGTTATCAAGCTAGATATATGTTACATTAATGCAAATAGGGATCTATTAAGGTTAAGTATTGACACGAATTATTGGATTAGGCTATTTTTGTGTGTAAACTTTATTACTTAGCGTAAGCTAAATTAATACAGAAATAATTTTATTTTTATAATGACTCACTTTGGATCGCTGCGCCAGAGGAGTAAGTAAACCCCCAATTAAACGAACATCTTGATTATCATTTATTAAATAATAAATATAGCATGAGTTAATAAATGAAAAAAAAAAAACTGTTCTTAAAATTCTCCCCTGCCTTCTGCTCCGGGGGTCGTGGGTTCGATTCCTACCTCGAGCTTAGGTGTATTATCTATATATGTATATATTTATATATTTCAAAAAAAAATATTTGTGTATAACAGTCGTCTGTTACCTATAACATTAAGTTGTCTACCTTAGGACTAGACGTCCGTGTGTCATAGTCCTGTATATATTTATTTATTTATTATTTATTCTTCTATAATACAGTTTCATTTTCTGGCTTCTTTGGTGCAGTCATCTCCACGATGAAATGGGGGTCACCGTAATATGCACTTTTTATACAAGTAACCCTGATTATTAAGACAGTTACATTTTAATTCTAAACTTTAATTGAAATACATGTAATTAATTTGTTATAACAGCTTAAATTTATTTTTAAAAGAAAAATGTTTCAACGCACACTCTACAAAACATTGATGACACCCGTTGAAGTCTTTTATATCTTAAGCGGAAGTAATTTTTCCTGACATTTTGTTCTTCATTCATGACTGTAATATCGCACAGAATGACGTGTCAGTTGTCATTTATATCTACTATTTATCTTTAAAAAAATTAGTTGTTTTAATTATCCTTATTAAATACACGTCAAAAAATAGTGTCATAAATAAAATATCAAGCTATCCATACTTATAAAAAATCCCAAATTTGTGATATCACTTATATATGCTTGTGAAATAAGAATTAAAAGACTAGGATATTTTTTTTCATTCCTGGAGCAACTCTGCACTAGTTCAGCTGATATGAAGGATGCAAAACGGAGTTGGATTCAATTCGCGCATGCATTCGTCGGTTGCCACTTGGTTATTCGGTTCTCGCTTTTTTTTTGTTGAGTGAAAATAACAGTGATGAACCGATAATTATGAACGATTTAAACGCAACGAATAATCGGTACATTCAAATCGACCGAGACACGGCAACTTTACATTCTCGTTACCTATTCCGTTTGGTTTACGTGATGTTTATTTAGTTTGATTTACGGAGAAACAGAAAACAAAAAATCATGTCTCGGAAACGTTTTGCGTAGGTTTTATGCATAGAGTATACTTTTCGTTAAAATAATCTGCACAATGTGTTATAGTGATATCACAAAGATATTT
This sequence comes from Charaxes varanes, assembly GCA_024363005.1. Lineage (NCBI taxonomy): Eukaryota > Metazoa > Arthropoda > Insecta > Lepidoptera > Nymphalidae > Charaxes > Charaxes varanes. The sequence goes on from JANCMC010009603.1 coordinate 3,093,322, forward strand.
CATACAAGCATGTTTTATCGTAAAATACTTGAGTTCAACCATAAGTGTGTAACGAATTGAGTTGAATTATAACGACTATACATTTACCACAGAATCTAGAGTTGGCAATAATTCATCCTCATATCACTTACGGCGTTGATTGTCTGATATTTTACACCAATTATTGCACATAAACTATTCACGGACGCCTACTTTCGAATCATATGTTATTGCTTGATCGTCAGCAAAGTTGATGAGCGCTTACACGCGTTGTTCATTCACTGCGCCACGAATTCATCCAGCGAGCGTCGAGATGTCGCACAGCGCACCTCGTTTCTGTAAATATTCAATCTATTGGTCGGCGTCGCCTCGACGGACATCGAGATTTTAAAGTCAAATTCGGAATGAAATTTTAAAATATTATCGGTAAATGCGTTCGGCGAGGCGCGATCGTAACGCGCCGCGGCGGAGACGAGCGTTGAGAACGTTATAAAAGTAAAAGTTGATCGTAAAAAGAAATGGTTAAAATCATGTATGGTACAAGAATAAAGTGTAAATCAATTTCACAAAAATATTACATTATTTGTATATTATGCTATTCTTAAGATTTACTTAACTACATACATATAAAAATGCAAACCTTTTTATTGTGAATGCCAATGTGTTGTACCTAAAGACATATTTGTATAGAATAAAAGTAATTTTAAAGCCTACATATATTTTCAAACATACAAGACTGAAATACAGATACAAGGATAGAGTAAGTGGGCACAATTTTTTTACAAATTAAAACTCAAAATAATAAGGAATATGCTGATAAAAACTCTATAAGCCATGCTGGTTGCATTGCATTAAACGTACAGTGACTGATTCATGAGTTTGTAATGTATATTGGTAATTTTAAATCTTTCGTTAGCGGAATTCATTGTTAGTATAACTACGGCTTTTTAGACTCACATGTAGATATCTGGATTGCATAACTAGTGGGAACTGAAGTCAGTTCCCGCCGCGGCACTGTTTCTTAGCGAACTCATGAGGGAAGACCCAGGACGGGCTTGAAACTAATCGGGCAATCTCGATATATCTAGAAAGCCGTTGTTATATTAACTATATATTTGTAATAGTAGTAGTTAGACTAAGTAATAAACTATAGACAAATGTGACTATAGAAATAGGAGGTTTTTGGAAGCTGGTGTCGTACGTTACAATATAATAATGGCTATCTTTGACTTCGTCAATGTTTGTTTTTGGTAAAAGATCCTTTTCTTTCGGGGCGATATCCTTAAAGGCGTCAATTTGGCTGATCGGTGATTGTGGAGGCTCCTTTAATAACATACAGGTGTATCGGCCGATAAGATGCGAGTATCTAACAAATCCAATCCCATGATCGCGTTAGTGGCGCCAACGTTCCGCTCGTTCTTGTATCAAGCTTTGAAACGGCGTATAGGAAGGGAAAATACGTATATCTTGTTTTCCCGCTTTTATACATAGGGTTGCCATTACTTAAATTTAGCAACCAGGACAAGACGCGTAAAAACCCCAGATTTTGGAGCCCAGAACTCGGACATGTCGATAGGATTTGGAAATAAGTTTCCAAAAGCGTGTTAAGACACGTTTATATGGAAGGGTTCCGTTCAAAATATATCCTTCCTTCCTTCAGCCTTATGAAGTCCACTGCTGGACGTAGGCCTCCTCTATGGATTTCCACAAAGATCTATTTTGGGCCGCTGATGTCCAGCGGCTCCTTGCGAACCTTACCAGATATCCAATGCGCGATAAAATTATTTTCGAAATGTTCGTGCTAGGGCCTCAGCTGAGAAGAGCGCCAAAAACATTTCGTAACCAATAAATTTGTTAAATATTTTGTGTTTTAAAATTGAGGCCGGTAGAAATTAACTTAACATACAAGTTACGGTTCAGATACAAGTTTTGTTTGTCGGTCATTAAATTAAAGGAAGCAATATGTAAGAACATGTTGCTTGCCTTAATTGGGTGTCTCATATCTATTCGAGAAATGATTTTTGTTATAATGAAAAAAAAACTTAAGTTGATTAAAAAATCAAAGGACAAAGATTCTTTCGCAGTTTTGTTCTATAAAAGCAATCTCCACGTCTCAGCTGAAGCGAAGGACGAACACTGTTAGAAAGTTGAGAACTTCGTAAGTTCGTGATTCGTTGGCTTTTCAGCTCACTTGAGCACTTTATGCTTCCTTATGCTCGTGGAATGAATAATTATGATTCTAGAGTTATGATTAAATTGATTTTTCTTTATTAATTTTACCAATGCCTTTTTGGTATATCTAATATAAGAAAGGCTCTAAACTTGGTACGATTGGTTTTGAGCCTGGAGTGTTGCTATCCTCATCTGTTATTGCGGCGGCGCTGCAGGCCCGAGCTAACAGGCTGGCTCTAGTCTGGAGGACAATAAGGGACTCAGACATTCAAAGCTGTTTATGGGCAATTTAAGGATTAGTTTCTGTAAGGGCACTTTTGGTTTAAGTAGGAAACAGTTAAGTCAATACGGAACGAGAGCGACTGTTTCGCGAATGGCAATAAGCAAAATTGCAATTGGCAGGGTCTACTATTTGAAACAGAAACGGCGGGGCGCTTGTTTTGCGAGTGCGATGAGTTGGCCAGAATGAGAATGAATCTCTTTGGCGTGGCCTATTTTAGTTTGAAAGACTACGGTTCCTTCAGGTTGCAGGCGATCCTGGAACTGCTCGTCTGGATTGTTTTTTTTTTTGTGTTACAAGGGGCAAACGAGCAGGCAGCAGGCACCTAAGTGCCTACCGACGCCCATGGACATCTGCATGACCAGAAGGCTATGATAATAATAATATTTATAAATTTAACTTTAAATATTGAAAATTTTAATAATATTAGTTATATATTAGGTTGTGACCCCCCCGTTATTGAAGCATTTTTTATCGTGTCCTGACTGCCGCTTGTACGTGGGAGCACCTGATGCGAGCCATAGAAGATGTTGTTCGCGTGGCTGAGTTTTGAGACGAAATCGATTGATACGCCATAGACACAAGAAGAAGAAAAGGTTCGCCGGCTGTACAGAACCGCCTTTTCCATTAACGAAACGTCAAGACAACTTTTCTAGAAAATGAAAGTTTGAACCCTGAGATAAAGTAACTTTTTGTTACTTTATTTCATTTTTGGACGTCTCAGGGCCGCGGCATCTTATTAAGTGGACTGATCATTTGTTATAATAAAATTCATGCTATTATAGCTTTCAATTGTTGATGGTAGATAGCTTTAAACTCTATGTAGAGCCAGATGTGGTCAAGTAGGTCAAACGCGCGTCTCAGGGTCGCGGCGTCTTATTAAATGAACTGTGATCACTTGTTATTATTACATTTGTATTTTGTGTGCATCTGTTAAAAATTGTATTAGAAGTGACTGAAATCGTTACAACAAGATTTGGTCCGCAGGGGAGAAAACACTTTGAAGCGACTAAAATTTGGCTAGGCCGAGGAAGCTACATGGAGCGTCGATGCACACGATTTAATTAGAGGTAGCAATAATTTTCTTCGGATTCTTATTTGGAAATTTATTCTTTGACTGTGGTAATAATGTGTTGTTTTTTTTTTTAATTTATAAATCTGTTAAGATAGATTTAAGTTTAGTAATAAATAAGTAAGTAATAATGATATAGTAAATAAATAAGTAATAATTATATTTACTTCACACAGGTGTCCGGAATTAGTACGGAGTTATTAGTAAAAATATTGCTGGAATCTATTAACCAGCCATGATTTACGTTTTAAGGATATTTTGACTAGCCCGTTGACGTAGTGGGCAGTGACCCTTCCTTTCGCTCCGGGGGTCGTGGGTTCGATTCCGCCTCGAGTCTGGGTGTATTATCCGTATGTATATATATATATGTATAACAGGCGGCTGTAACAATACAGGCATTATGTTGTCTACCTTAAGAACAGACGTCCGTATGTCATATAGTCCTATATTTTATTAATTGTGCTTATAATTATGTTCTTAAGAAATTTATGTATTTTGACCACAAAAAAACAAAGTAGAAACTGTAACTTTTTTTGGGTTTTTTGATTTATCAATAAATAAATCAATAAAATCAGTACACAGGCAATTTGATAAAAGGACCTAGCGGACAGACTTGCTTCTGTCAAAGTTAATTTTATTTTTTTTTCTTTATTGTAACTATCCGCGTATCTTAAGGAACATACGAAAAAAATATTAGCCGAATAGGTCGAGTATTTCTCGACTGCTGCGTTTAGCAACACTCATTTTTATTAATATACATATATAGAAGATTATTCTTTTTTTTTTTTTTTTTTTTTTTCTCTTTATTGGGGAAACAAACAGCTACATTAATACAGGCAATATTTAAACTAAAGTTCTTACATGATTGCCATCTGACGTCATCCTCGGAACCCCCACAATCTCTACAACCTTACGACTAATATCACAAAGTGACATTAATTGGGTCCGACTGTATAACGTGCCTTCCGAAACACGAAGGAGGTCGAATATCAAATATAAAACCAGTGCTAGAATGGGTCACCCATCAATAACCCGGTCGCGGCAAGAGTAACTTAACTTAGCGATCAACTCAAATGCCGACCGACGATTAGGCCACGATCTCCTCAATCATCCAACACGTGTGTGTAAATCGTCAGGCATTGGTATGCGTGCGGGTGTATTTGAATAATTTAATTTTTTAATATAATATTGCTTCTTATTAAAAAAGAAATTAGCATTCGCACACCATCCGCGCAATTTGAGTAATACGGTACCGGTAAGTTTTTATGCAACTGTTTACTGTAGAGAAAATGAGTTGCAAGGCTTGGGTTATTTACAAGTTCTGTTTTTATGGAATCTCATTTAATTTTGTAGTCACTCCTATTTTATTTTCTTTTCAGACCATCTACTTCTTCGGATTCCGAAATAATGTAAAAATAAGAAAAGTTCATAAGACCAATCTCTGTCTTATGAGCTTTTCTTATTAACCGACTTCAAAAAAGGAGGAGGTTATCAATTCGACCCGTATGTTTTTATGTTTGTTACCGCAGAACTTTCGACTGGGTGCACCGATCGTGACGATTCTTGTATCATTTGAAAGCGTACCATCATCTACCGAAACGTCGTTTTGGCCAAGTAATAGCTGTCGTAGTCGAATATGATTATCTCTAAAATAACGCATTATATGTGAAGGTCTTGTAATAAACATGCTATTAATCCTTATCCAAAAACTATTTTTTAAACGCTCGCTGCGACCGGGTGATAGATGGGTGAACCAGTCTAAAACTGGCTTATATTTGATATCCGACCTCAGCCGTGTTTCGGAGGGCACGTAAAACAGTGGGACCCGATTAATGTCACTGAGTGATATTAGCCGTGAGGCTGTAGAGATTGTGGGGGTTTCGGGGATGACGTCAGACGACCGTCGGTCATCTTAACTCGCCTCACAGACGAATCCTGTAATGAACCCATGGGATGTGTATCCGGTACGATGTCTTTTACACCCTGTATATAAAATCAACTATTCCATATCTGCCTCTTGAAAGGACCATAAATATTGCAACCCCTTAAGGGTAGAATTTTCACAAGTAACACTGCAATATGAATTTTCATATCCTATTTAATCCCTTTCAAATTTTATTTTTGCGACAATAAGTGGCCTAGGTTCATCGCCAAGGTTCAATCTATCTCTACACAGAAATTCATCCAAATTTGGTTTAGTGTTTTAGGCTCAAAAACATAAAAGACAGAGTAACGTGCACATTCATAATACTAGTATAGAAGTATGGATATATTATTTGCATGTAACAGCGGCCCTGACAGACGTTGTCCTGCCCGAACGTTGGCTACTATTGCATTATTTTATTTTGTACATTTAGTTTGTAATAAATTATATTAAGTTAAAAAATAGAGATAAAAACCATTTCATGTTTTATGTTGACCTAAACTATGCTAATTAAAATATGGAAATGGCTCGTATACAAATGGCTCGTGTTTTGATATATTATTACTGTTTGCATTACGTCAATCCAAGTTCATATTATAACACCTATAAACCTCTGTGACATAATTAATTCTTTCGTCAGCTACTGGACGTAGACTTCTGATTAATTCTATTGGGCCAGAGTAGGGAATTCGAAGGTCCCTCAAAAGTTTATCTTTAAGCGGGTGGAGACGCGGGTAACAACTAGTCATCTATATAGACGTAAGCCGCAATTTCCTCAAATATCAACGTGTTAATTGTTGAACGTGAAGGCTCTCCACCTGCGCAGTTGAAATTCCAAGCTAACTAAATTACTTCAAGTTTACGGATAGGAAATTATTTTCCGATTGGCTTACGAAACGTTTGCACTCTAATTCATTTGGAAAATTAGTGTTTACGCGTTATTTTAGGTGAGTGACTGGCCCGTTGGTGGAGTAGTTTGGTTATTTATTCAGGATTGCGATTTCGATTCCTGTAGGGTGAATAACAAAACAATCCATAACCATATCAATATTGAATTTTGAATGATATAAATGTATGCTTTATAAATTTATATTGGAAATATATATTACAAGTACAATAAACGTTTTGATAAAAAAAGTTTAGTAATAAGGTATATTCCGAATTCGCTTAAACTTATTCACCCATGTGGAATTGGCATTATATGGGTGCAAGCTGTAATAGTGTTTCATCTGCGACCTGTAACAGTCAAGCTCATAAAATATCTAACAAATTTAAAAAGATATTCACGGTCAAACCGATTCATATTGGTTACCTTTGTGTAATGTTTTTCAAATTAAATATGAATATGGGTCCACTTGAAGCTTCCCACCTGTGTGTGACCGGCGTTATACGGGTGCGGTTGGTAATAAAGTATTTCCTCTGCGTTGTGTATATCAGTTAAGCTCATAAAATGTGTAACAAATTAAAACAAGTCACTTCCAAATAGATTCATATTGGTTACCTAGCTATATATTTTTTTAAATTAAATATGAATATGGATCCACTTGAAGCTTCCCACCTGTGTGTGACCGGCGTTATACGGGTGCGGTCGGTAATAAAGTTTTTCCTTGGAGACGTGTATCAGTCAAGCTCATAAAACGTCCGCCGTTTGCAGCATCTTGAATGTATCCAGCTAAATCATAGAGTACGACGGTATAAAACTTTTTAGGGTTATACCTAAGGGTGAGTAAGGGGTTGTGACGGTCGAATTCATTCACTTATTTACTGCTGTGCGGCGAGTACATATCACATATAAGTATAGTGGTCCGCGCTGGTTTCCTGATACTCAGCTCATAAAGTAGTATCCAACGTATCCTGATGGGGTTTGCTAGAAGATTTCCACTCTTCTTCTTCCTAGCCTTATCCCGGTCTAGTAGAAGGGTCAGTTTAAATTGCAGAAGATGTTGCTGTGGGGCAAGCTAAGATAACCAACTGCTTCTGACGTCATTCCTCGGAACCTCCACAATTCCTACAATATCACTCAGTGACATTAATCGGGATCCACTGTTTTACGTGACACGTAAAACACAGATGATGTTTGATATTTGAAAAACCAGTATTAGCATGGGTCAGCCATCCATCACCCGGCCGCAGTAAGAACTGCTTAACCTAGCAATCGACTCAAATGCCGGTGCTCCGATGACCTCCTTGAGATAGTGCCAAAAGGTTTACACTACGTTAATGATGTATTGATAAATAATTTATTTTAATAGCTATTGCATTTTGCAGTGACCATCATTACCTTTATGTCTTACCTTACCTTACCGTAGCTGCTTACCTCACCTTATAGGACGTACCATTGCACCTTACCTAAATTAATATTGGAAACATTTAGCATTAATAGGAAAATTATGATGTCTATAATAATGTCCATACTGCCACATCCTAAACCTGCTTTCCAAATAGTACTTTGTTGCCGAGCCGAGCGAGCAAGCGACTATTGCTACAAACAATTATTGGCCGACTTCGAAAATACGAGTTAGACAATTGTTGTTTCTGCCGAAGCTTACATAGTGCTATTCTCAAAAAAATGCAAAGAAACAAATCAAAGTTTTATTGAAAGATTATTTATAATTTAATTTATATTTAAAGTTATATTTGTCATATTGGGA
>JANCMC010009603.1:3101499-3175022 GCA_024363005.1 Charaxes varanes
AAGAAACAAATCAAAGTTTTATTGAAAGATTATTTATAATTTAATTTATATTTAAAGTTATATTTGTCATATTGGGACAATTCTTAAAAGATATTTTATGTTTGATTGGTTTCCATAAGGCATAGGTAACACAGCCATAGGGCCCTAAATATAAATTATTAAAATATTTATATATTATTTTACATTCCAGGCTCAGTTTTATTACTGTTGTTTTTTTATTTTACCTCTGGGCTATAAATACAATGAAATAGTGCCGCCATTTTCAGAATCATTTTTTTTTGTGGATAAGTTATGTCTCCTGTTCGAATTTTAAAAACACAACATTAATGTTTCATACAACATTGCTAGCAAGTTTTATGTTCCAAATTTAAAAAAGGCGATCATAATGAAATTTCATACAACTATGCAGGCGCGTTTTTTTTTTTTAATTTGAGTATCCGTAAATGGCACACTTCGCATATTCTTTTTTTAAATGTAATGTCACTATTTCCGCGCATGTTTGAGAAAAATATATTACCAGTTTATTTTAAAAGTACAAAAGCCGCTGCTGGAGTAGAAGGCGCCAGAATTTTATGAAAAATTCCATATTTAAAATGAAACTGGCAGTTTTTACTGAAGTCTAGAATGACTTATAGTTAATCGTATGTAGATAGACAATTGCACTTAATTCCGCTCGTCTAACCAATGTTATTCCAATGTGAATCTCGATGGGGTGCTACGTCGATAATTGGTTTTTAATCTCGTTGAATCGCTCGATTAGAATATTGCATTAAATTTCGTTCAGCGGAGATGACGACTGCTGCGCTGCTTTATAATCGATTTTAGATTCAAAATACATACGCGGAAAAATCGGTATTGTATTTTAATTTTTTTTTATTGAGACGTACGTGAGATCACTTCACTTTATAAGTTCATTTCGTTTCTCTTAATTGTTTAATGACATGACAATATTTGGAATTTGAAAATATAGAAACTCCACTTTAGCACTCCACTATATTTTCCAAGAATAGTTCCACAGTAGTCAAAGTATTCCAATTTCTACAGCAAGCTAGGATTTTGAATTTACATGGAAACACAACCACTGACTAGCCCGTTGACAGTGACCCTGGTTGACCTTAGGTTGTGGGTTCGATTCCCGCCTCGAGTCATATTATCTGTATGTATGAATTTATATATCTCTACAAAAAATGCGTGTAGGTGTATGCCTGTGTTACAGGTAACAGGCGTCTGTTACCTATAACACAAGCATTAAATTGTCTACCTTAGGAACAGACGCGTGTCATATGGTCCTAAATATTTTTATATCTAATATAATAATATAAAATTCTCGTGTCAAGGGGTGCGTTGCCAAACTCCTCTGAAACGGCTAGACCGATTTTCATGAAATTTTGCGTGCATATTGGCTAGGGTTGAGAATCGATCAACATCAATTTTTCGTGCTCCTAAGCGATAAGGGTGGCCCACGCGGATGGAGTCTCGAGGCACAGCTAGCGTGTATATATATTTATTGACTTCGAAGCGGTTACATTGTATCCATATGTGATTGCTTCAAATTTCCAGATTATATTTTAATAAAATCCGGTTATATCCGGTTTCCAGTCTATCCTATTAGACGAACGCCGAAGTTTCTATTGTTCAGCCTCGAAAGCACTCCATAGCTTCATAACTGCAACACCTCCACGTATAATTTATTAGTTCGATATTAGTGGCGAAAATAGCCCAAGTGGCGATAATTGCTTTTACGGTCATTATTCGACATGGATATTGCAGGGGCGTCAGGTTGGTCTTGGCTAAAAATAGCTCTTTCCCCTAATGTCACTGTTTTATGGTGTATAGCTAGCTTGACCGCAACCTGGTCTACTTTATAAATGACCTTGAGTTTGCAACCCTTCTATATCTCGAAGTAGCTGACAGCTAGGCCACGATTACTTACCGTCATTATGTTGATTATTTGCTACCATATACCAAATTAACGGAGAGGGAGATTGGCAGAGCCAGTCGTTGTAAAGAATCTCTGTTTATCTCCTGTTGATGGTATGGTTACGTTGCGAAAACTCCGCTCGCCAGCCCACATCAAGTATTTCGACATTTTTTTAAAACCAGGAGTAAGCGAGTTAGTGATTTTATGATAAGTGACGACCAATGACAACCTGATAAGAGTCACAGATGCGTTGCTGGCCTTTAAAATAATAATAAATAAAATAAAAATAAAACCATTTTATTTCAGGCGAGAACCCATATAAAACAAAATTCAAATTTCATATAAACACTAAAAAGTCAAAAAAGAGTCGCCGTTCTCGACTGATTTATGAATATGGCGTCGTTGTGCATCTCATCCTCTGCAATTTAAACAGACCCTAGTTCTAGACCGGGATAACGCTAAGTAGAAGAAGTATGACTTTCAAGATGATTTGAATCAATTGCTGGTTTAGATGTTTTTATTGCTCAGAATTATAATAAAGAAATTTTTTGCTCAGAATTACAATATAGTAAAATTTTGCTCAGAATTATAATATAGCATTTTTTTGCTCAGAATTTTAATATAGCAATTTTTTGCTCAGATTTATAATATAGTATTTTTTTCACAAAATTTTAATATAGCATTTTTTTGCTCAGAATTATAATATAGTATTTTTTTTCTCAGAATTATAATACAGCAATTTTTCGCTGAGAATTATAATGCAGTATTTTTTTTTGTTTAGATTTCTAAATATATTATATATCACATATACTATGTAAGTAACAGTCTAGTTATATGCCGAGATTTTTTTATTTATTTAGTAGCCCATGATATTCCTTATAATATAGGATAACTATCAGTGTCAGTGCGTGGTGAAACCCCTACCAAACAAACAGACAAAAATAGAAAAAGATGTTTATTTTTATTTTGGGTACTGTATGTTAAGTCAAATTCACTTAGTAGAATTTTATTGCGAGATTAAGAAGAGTCAGTTACATTTAATTCTATTTTGTATAGAAGTTTTATATTACGTATTCACTAGGAATAAAAGATTCTACAATGATTGCGAATACAAACACCTAGCCCCTGTTATTATTCTCAAAGGAATATCTATCTGCAGAAATATTAGAGCTGGCTGCAAAGGCTGCTAGAGATGATCGAAAGAAAAGGTGCATCTTTTTCCCATATAAATTATATATAAGCCTGTTTAATACTTTTTGTCCATTTATTTAGAAACAGGACTTTTTGTCAACACAGTCCAGAGGGCACAGTATTGCCCCAGGATATTTCAAAAATATCGACAAAATCAATGAAATTGAAAACAAATTGAGTGCAGAACCCACTGTCCACTTTCTAAATGTTATACTTATTTTCGAACTCCATTTACACAATTATCACTACTTATACCAATTACCATCATTATCATAAAATAACATTTCAAATTTATTGAATTGCTTATAGAAATTGATCTTTTGTATTTGCAGAATGTATGAAATACTAAACTGCTTTGCTTAAATCTGCGAATGATTCATTTTCACACGATTCATTCGCAAATTTTAACAAAGTATTTTAGTATTTCATGCATGTCATGGATTTCCGCAAAGTAACGCCTGATTCTATCAGTTATTTGCAGAATGTGTCTCTACTCAAAACACAGTGGCAATGGGTGGGGAGGAGTTACATGATTATGAGCTTTTAATGTTCTAAAACTAGCGTGCTCCCAATAAAAGGCCTGCTTAAAAATAATCATAAAATGTCTTAAGAAGTGTATTAATATAATTTATCTCATTCAAAGTTACGACATTTTAAAAATGGTTCTAATAATTTGACTGAAAAGTTTATTATTAGGATATTTAAAAGGCAAAATGGTGATAGGTTTTATACCAAAGCCTACATCCCTTAGAGGGCTCTATTTTAAAGATTTTAAATTTAAGATTTCGTACATGGGCCGAGATAACAAAGGCCCAACGATTTTGGAAATCTTTATAAATATATGATGTATTTACAGTTAAACTGTGGGTAGATGTGAATTTAAGTTACAATAATAGACAGATCGGGTGGTTCGCGTCAGCCAGTCATGATCAGTGATCCGTGGTGAGCAGACGTGCCATATGAGCTGTGTACCTACTTACTGTTGTTTTATTTGCTGACACACAATCCTGATAAAAATGTGCCCAAATGTGTTGTTGTCCGTGCAAAATTAGGTAAAAAAAATAGATTCAATTTTAGCGTGTTGATATATAGCCTTCCTCGATAAATGGACTATCTAATACTGAAATATTTTTTTTAAATCGGATTAGCAGTTCTTGAGATTAGCGCGTTCAAGCAAACAAACAAACTGTTCAGATTTATATATTAGTAATTAATAATAGTTAAGAGTATAGATAATGACTCTGATTTATTTATGTTTTAAACTAGGTTTGCTTTTCGGGATTAACTGGAACACTGTAGGCCCTAGACAGGAGTAGTCCTAAGATAAATTGTACTCATAACTGGAGACAAACCATAAGGCGTGATAATTTTTTTGAAGTTGTTTTTATTTTTACATATTTCTATTCCATCAGCAAAATTTGAATCAACGTTATGAATATTTCTTAACAAGCAATAAAGTTTTGCGTAATCACTCCTCTGGCGCCGGAAGCATTGACAAACCAAACTTTTTCTCGTTTAATAGCGACCATTAATCTCTTATTGATACCCTTAACACTCGATCAATGACCAACCCATAGCACTAATCACTGATCCTAATTGATTGAAATTGCATCCCGCTGACATAGCCTATGGTCGAAGTTCTTTCATAAACAAAGGAATCTGTTTTAATTCCTTTTTATTTATTTTTTAAATGAGCTTATTGTGTTCCACTACTGGGCAAAGACCTCCCTCTTCTCGGTCGACTTTCCTCTCTCTTGGGCCAATCTCATCCACAACATTCCCTTTCCTACCTAAATGGTAACCTTGAGTCAGGGCCGATTTCGCTAATTCTTTTTTTATTGTGTTTGTCGTTGTCAGGAGAAGGTTCTTTTGAAATGAAAAATAAGGAAATTGCGTGGAAAATTAGAAAATTTAAGAATACTTAACCACCATATTAAATTATTTCTAATGTAACCTTAGCGCTTTTGATAATTTAATCTTATTTAATGTAACCTTATTTCGTTTGACATAACATTGATAGAATGCGTGTTTAACAGGGATAACACAATGTAGTAAATAGTATGTATCCCAAAGTTTGGGCAGGAAAACGTTTGTCGGGTCTGCTAGTACAATAATGAAAAATATGATCATTAAAAATCTTAAATGTTTCTTAAAATATATAAAAGATAAAGCGAAAATTCTCGACCATCATCTTTAAAGCCTTAAAAAGAAAGAAAACTACATGTAAAAAGTTCCAACTTCAAAAGAAAATCAAATATTGGATCAAGTTCCCAAATACAAAGGTTTTACTTAAAGCGGAAAGTACTACAAAACTTTGCGCAGCCACACAAAGTCCCCGACCACACTACATGATCATTCAAATGAAGCTATGTCTGGCTCCGGCGTTGTAATATGTGTGGTATAGCCCAGTTTAATCATTTTTATCATATAGATATTTATGTTATTAAAGTTAGCGCCACGCTTGCAGTCCTTGTGGTCCGCTATGGTCTAAAAACGTCGAGTTGAGTACCACCTCCGTTTTTGAAGTCGGTTAAAAAACTAAATATATGTTACTATGCATATTGGGCACTCTCCACTAATATATTATCGATTTACGATTTTAATCAATATAAATAAACGTTTTTTTTATTATTATGTAAATTTATACACCACGTGCCATTTGCATTTGATTATCTTATACATTATATTATTCTGGCTGTTCACTATTTTCCATTCGTTCTTTTATTTTATTTTTTACCATATAAATCTATTCGTTGCAGTAATATAGGAAACTAAAGATAACAAATCATTCTGTACTTTTATTTCCTAGTTCTCTCCCCTTTTGTCTGTCCGATAACTGGTCAGGTCCACCAAAATGAAATTTAGCAAGGAGGTAGTTCATAGTAGGCTCAGAACAAATTTCGGTAGGGCCTGATTAAGCAGCGCTAAAAACGTAACAAACTTAAATTAACTGTGTGTACAGGCTTCGTCGACGCAGGCAACGCATCAGCACCCCTTATGCTACAGATGTCCATGGGCGACGGTAACCACTTACGATCAGGTGGACTTTCTGCCCGTTTGCCCCCTTTTACTCTATAAAAGACCCGCCGTCACTCAGGCGTCGGCGTCATGATACGAAAATTGCTCAAAATTGCTCAAATAGCTGGAATTGCTCAAAACATGTTTAATTAACCAATTTGTTCCGTTTGTAACCGATTCAATTGTTAACCGATTCGGTCACGGGAAGCTGTGATGGTATTAGCAGTAATAGACGGCCGCGTGTGCCTCGTGGCATCCGACAGTGAGTCAAGCTAGTAAAAATAAATAAAAAATATTTTTATTCCTTTAAAATCGCTTAAAATTTTCTCTTAGCAGAACGCTTTTTTATAATAAAGTCTAAAATCACTCATGGTTTTAAAGGGTGCATTGCATTATTAATAAATAGACGCGAGTATATTTCCACTCTAATGAACTGCTTTGAAAACGACCAATTCACTCTTCCACCTTTTTCTCTAGATTTCCCAATTGCCTTGGCATTTCCTCGGCGTTAAAAAAAAGGAATATCAACCCTCTCGCTCGCACACGCTGCATCTTGCACTTGCGATTATTGCCTTTTCACTCTTTTGTTTCGTTGTCGACACTAGCTCTGCGCTCCGCCCATTTGTAAAATCGACTGGCCGTCCTTGCACCTGTCTCTTTCACATCGCGCTGATTTATGTGAGAGTGAGCGGGCTTGATCGATGCTTTGTTTTCCACTTCGAATGTCCGCAAAAAAAGAATCTGGGGCCCAAAAGCTATGTGATGTCACACATCATAATTTTTGCCTTTTATTGACATTCTCTGAAATATAATTACAAGAAACCGCTGGTTTCTTGATGTGATGCCGTGACCTGGGTGCTCTGGTCGAATTACCTAAATTAGGGTGGCCGTTACAATTTCACTGATGGGTGTTTAAAACTAAACGTTGTATTGTGGGTAGTTTGAGCATGACCATTTAGTATGGTCTGATATAACATGTGCTTGTGACCTCATGTGTAAAACTAGTTGTTTCCCGCGATTTCGTCCGCGTAAACATGCGAGAGCTCTTACACTTCCTTAATTTGTCAATGTTTTGACGAAATGTTCACATTAATTAAATAAAATTGATTTTGTTTTTATTGTGATTTGTTACTAACCTTACACCTAAGTTATTTATTACTAACAACTGGGCCGAAAATGCCTTAATAAAAGAATTTATTATTATTAATCTTGCGCTATCGAAAAATCTTTTCTTAGTGGATGTCAACTAACTAAAAACTTCCTTCCGAATTTAATATTTGTACGTCCAGCGGTTTTCGACATTTGTTAAGTGACCTTTCTCTTTCACATATGTATATAGATAAAATTAATACAGAGTCCGTATTAAAAAAAAAAAAACTTTTACTCGTAAAAAGTAAACTAAAACGAAAAAAGTGATAAGTAGGAAAAACAGAATATTTCCTTAAATAAGAGAAACTGTTTAATGAAGAAAAGCATTAAGTAAAACCTTCCATTAAACATGAACTCATTCAAGAATCCAATTATAATGTAAATGATTATTTCAATGATAATAATGCTTGGAAATAAATTGCTCCAATTAAATATGAATTTTAGAACTTGGACTTTCGTGAGCGTAATTCGTACTCAACTCATAACGCAGTTGATGTGGCTAAGTTCTGGGCCGACACGATTTAGTGCTTGCCAACGAAACGCTAAGAAGAAGCGCCAAAACGCTTTCACTATGGCGTCTTGTATGACGTAACGACGTGCTAAAGAAACAGCTGTACTTGAGTGTGATTGGAGCATACGCTAGCAACGACACTTTGTTTGAAAAGAGGTGACGTCTTTAAATAAATTGATTTATATTTACAAAATATTAAACAATTCGACATATTTTAGTAATTCCACTCGATTTATGTAATATTTAAAGCCCTCAATTGTCCGGGACAAAGATTTATTAGGATTTCTGTTAGTGGAAAATACCCTATTATAAAATTAGACTAAAACAAAAGCATAAATCAGTATATTAGTATCCACTTTAAAAAAATAAAAACAAAAATTACAAATTAAAACTCATTAAATAAAACTTGGTACAACTTCTTTTTAAAATGGAAAATTTGTCAAAAAATATATCTAAATCTTCTTACAATTATTACAAGCTCAATTAATAATCATATTATTATGGTATTTGTTTTACAAAAGGTAACAGAAAACAAAGTAGAATGTAACCTAGCTCCACGTCGAGGACACCTTAAAGGTCAATTACTAAGAAGAAAGGAAGAATCTATTAAATTATCGAAAAATAGTGGCTCTCTTACGATAATGATTTTGTTCTATATTTCTTTCGCACGGTTTTGATGATGATTGAAAAGTGGGATCAATAAAATAAAAGAAAACATGATATTTTATTTTATTACTGCGTCCTAAATCATAACAAGCAAAAATGAGCCTTTTAACTAATTGACGTGCAAACGACATTCGACCTTAGCGTGGCAAACCAATTTCTAGGTAGACTATGTATGTATGAGCTTAATTGTGTTTGCGTCATCTCGCAAATGCACGCTAAGCTAAAGTATAATATTTGAATGGACTATAAAATATTGGAAAACATTATCATTTTTTAAAATTACTATATAGTCATTCAAAAAAAAAATAGTGTACCATGGAAATCCTGCCTTGAACTTGAAAAAGAACTAAAATAAAGAAGAAGAAAAAGACTTTGGTTAAAAGTAACGCATTTACCAAGGAATTTGCAACCCAGCATAAGCAACGTTTGCTAGAACAAGGATTTCTAAGAAGATCGTCTCTCTGTCTCAGTAGTACGTCGTATAATCTCTTTATTAAATAAGCTACACGGAGCCTACAAGTGGGTGTTCACCGTAAGGGGCTTAATGCGATGAGTGCGGATGGCGGCAATCGAGATGTGAACACGAGCGGAAAGCGCGACAGGGGGACAGCGGTGCTTATTTGCAGAGCGTCGGACCGACAGATTTATCACGACACCTGCGCATTATAGATAACTGCATCGGGCCATCTAAATCACTCTATATCAGGAATGTTAGGGAGCACCGTAATCGTAACTGAATCTATCGGATATTCGAAATGAAATCTTATCCGTAACCGAATCTGATTTATTCAAGAAAAGAGCAAACTCATTTCTCAAAGGCCGGCAACGCATCTGCGATCCCCCTGGTGTTGCAGTTGTCCATGGCTAATAACTTTAGGCACGTGTCACACAATGGAGAGGAACGCCTTTGCGTCCATTGCACAATTTTATTCTGACGTGTTGAGTTGTTGATAAATCCGACAGATGTATGTAATCACGTTAAGTGGATACTTTCCGTCAACGGTTCTTAATTATCATTAAGCTCTGTACCAACAATTACTCAAAGGAGCCAGAAAAAAATTATTTGAATAAAACCTCTTTTGAGTTCGAATTAAATACTTTGTTAAAAAAATAAGAACCGTAGTTTTTTTTGGTACACGCAGCAAAGGTTTTGTTCGGTTAATTTCTGAAATGCCTGAACCATTTGTGAACTTGTGATGAACTTGAATGGCTGAACAATTTTGGACTTTTTAGCTGATATTCTAAAAAAAATTAGTCCCTATACAATTAAATAACGTTTCCACACAGAAAGATAACAACATAAAAATCGAGCACGCGGACAAATTCGCGGGTTACAGCTATATCATGTTTACTAATATATAAAGCTGAAGAGTTTGTTTGTTTGTTTGAACGCGCTAGTCTCAGGAAATACAGATCCTATTTGAAAAATTCTTTCAGTGTTAGATAGGTCATTTATCGAGGAAGGCTATTGGCTATATATCATCACGCTAAGACCAATAGGAGCGGAGCATTAATGAAGAATATTTCAAAATCGGGAGTTCTTTTTCCATTTGAGAGCAACCGCTGCGTGCGCTGCGTAAATGGTTAAAGTTTCGCAAAAGTCATGTATGATAAAATTGTTCCTCTTTAAAAGTTCTAAATAAAAGATATGCGTTTCGTGCAAATAAAGAATTGTCTTATCTATCTTATCTCTGAAGTGGACTTGATTATCCAAAGCATTGTATGCATTATGAGTTGATTTTTATTTCTAAGATTTCTAACAACAACATCATCTACCCTTTTAAAATTATGTCTATTTCTTTGTACATAGATAAAATTTTCAAAAATCTATTAACTATGTACAGTCATTATTTTAAAATTCTTATTGAGTCGAATTTCTTAGCATTCCATTGATTCACCGTGCGGGTGCTGGGTCCATCGCGTTGCAGGGGAAGGAACCATAGCAGTGCCTGGGACTTGTGACCCAGTGTGTAGGTTTAAGAGCGCGCTCTTTATAGTGATCACTAACACTCGCCTACACTGCCAGTGTTCCCTCCCTTGCATAGCCAAATCTGATATGATCCTACTAGTGCGGCTTTAGATGTCCTTTCTAGTAATGAACTTATGATAGTTCTTGACAAGCCAAGGTCTTTTAGTAGGTTATAAAGGGATTTTGCTGGTATACCTCTACTCTTACCTCTACTGCGTATAAGCTGGTTTTATAACTGTTTTTAGTGAGCTCATTGGTTAGGTCAAAGTACTTGTTTGTTTTTAACAGATGGTCTTTGGGCATGTTGGTCTCCCATGGAACTATAAATTCTACATTTTTGTTTTTATTAATTTTGACATAGGAACCAACAACATTTTACAATTTATTATAGTTGTACATTACAGAATCCTTAATCTAAGTAAAACACTTTTACAGGCACATACAGCATTGAAATACTTAATTGGGTACAAAAACTTAAAATTAAAAACAGTACATTATTCAATATAGTGTTCTATATTTGATACCAAATAGTAAATATTAAAAACATAAAAAAGAAAAATTAACTCTATTATTTAAAAAAAAGACATTAGAGGAAACCATAAATAGAAGCATGTTATATTGTAAAATGTATATAAAATAAAATACATTGTCAATAAACATATACATTCATAATTATTAATAAATTTGTTTTTTAATGACTCTCTTAGGCACATGTTATATATTGCAGAACAAAAATAGTTTTAATATTAGCAGCATTAACCCATAGTAAATTTTCCATGTGACTTAATTATTATGACATAATGCTGTGAAACTAAAATACACCTAGCAGTTTCCATATCATTCAGTTGGCGTACTTTTTTAACTGCTTAAACAGCAGAACTAAGTCTATTTGACTATTATTTAAAATTTCTTAAATTATGTTTAGACATTATTGAAGAATGATCTTTGATTCGATTTTGTAATTCTGTGTTTTCTGTGTTTGTTGTCTGTTGTATTCTGTGTTTGCTTGTCATTCAAAAAAAATGTTGCATACACTTGTAATAGCGCGTCATACTGAACTTCTTTGTACACTTTTTCAAATATTGTATTGTCTATGGCGATGTAGATGGCCTCTTTAAAAAATTAAAAATAAATAAGTAAATATTTGCATCATGCATTCTGTCAATGTTATGTCAAAAATACAATAAAGTACATTATGCCAGCGCCAGACATAGTACCAAGTGTTTGTTCATTATTGTCCTTGAACACGACAAAGTACTACAAAACTTTGCACGGTTACACAAAGTCCCCGGCCAACGTGATCATTCAAATGAAGCTATGTCAGGCTCCGGCATTAAAAAAGTTTAAACTGTCAAAAATACTACTACGGTTACATTTGAAGTTATTATGTGCTGGTCAAGTATTTTTTAATTTTCCGCGCAATTTTCCTTCATATTCCTCTTCTACTGATAATGACGAACGCAACAATAAAAGGATAACCGAAATCCGTCCAGCTGATCACGCATTATGTAGTGGCCAACAAATTAGGGATTCATTAAACATGTTTCATACTAGCTGTGCCCGCGACTTCGTCTGCGTAAAATTAGGTAAAAAAACTAGATTAAATTTTAGCGTGTTGATATATAGCCTATACCCTTCCTCGATAAATTGGTTATCCAACGCAGAAATAAATTTTCAATTCAGACCAGTAGCTCCTGAGATTAGCGCGTTCAAGCAAACAAACAAACTCTTCAGCTTTATATATTAAAATATATAAAGAGGGCAATTAAAGGGAGCGCCATTATATGATGTCACACCATCCTAAAATTGACTTAGGTCCGGAACTGTCATTATTCCAAGACATAGTTTTTTTTTTTTTTAAATGACCGATAAGCATGCAAAATGAAATTGTTTTTTTTTAAAGTATATTAGGAGTTACGATGCGAAGACGAATGATACAAGTAAAAGGTTCAGCAAAATTAATTATTCAAGGTCACACAGACCGTACGTGGGTTTTTTGGCGTTTATCGGCCAAAGGCTAAGTTTTATCGTACAAATATGCCACATATCAGATAAAAATATTTGATTATGCAATTATTATATTTAAAATTGTCTTAATACACATTTTCTATTTTAGATTTTACTTTTTAAAGGTTTTCAATAGACCTTTTCATATATTTTCTGAGTTTGTAAAGTTAAATATTTTTTATGGGAATACTAGCGGATCCGGCAGATGATGCCCTGCTTGAACGTGGGCTTTCTTATATCAAATTATAGCGCCATCTATTAGTCGCATACGCCACTGAGCACCCGCCGCCGGTCCGCTCTACCACCGTATCTTAAATCTCTGATATCTTCTAAGATATTCATTTTAATAATATATTGTACAGGGCAATTTTGATCTGCATATTATGAATAAAGTATCTAGCATATTTAAATGGATAAGGATTAATACGGTATTCTTTAAAATAACTTCGTAAATAATTCATTATTTTTAGTAATATGTAAAAGATAAAAATGGTTCCTGTGATTTCCACTTAGGAGATAGACATCTGCCAAAGCGAGCTTTATTATAGATCTTTTTAAGATGTACAATTCCGTAGTACATTATTTTGTTCTATCTCGAAAGGTTTAGCCAACGCACAAGACGTAAGCGCACAAAAATACATTTTATACGACATTTCGTTACAAACCATTGAAATTCTCAGCTTTTATTTTCTATAATATAAACCTATTACAGATATAAATCTTGTCCTTGAATCGCTAAGTTTATTGGTGAAAACCGCATGCAAATGCGTTGCGTTGTTTAAAAGATCAGCGCGTACTACGCTGGGAAGCGACTTTGTGTTAAACTATGCAATGATGATACTTAATAATTATTAATCTTAGTTCGACTAGCGAACACGGGACACCTCCTTCCCGAATCGTGGCTAGTTTGCTATTAGCCAGTTATACAATCTCCTTGACGTCTTTTCCATAAAACATAACTATGGCCGAATGTTTTATGAAATAATAATTTTGTAAACCACGTCAAAAGACGAGGCTGTATGGGCTCAGTCCCTTTGCAGGGGGCTTCCTCCCGAAATGGTTTTGATATCGATATTGTTTTTGATTCGATGTCGGTCCGATCTCGATTTCAAGGGGCTACTCTCGTATGAAATCGAAACAAAATCGTTTCAAGATCAAATATCAATAGCGCCGTTAAGTACATATATCCGGTTTCTTACGTCATGAGGTGATATTTAGTAAATCCATATTAACTTTTCCAGTTGAATGTTTGTCATTTGTATATTTCGTAACAACAAATGATCGTCTTATTTAACAGATAAATACAAAAGATACTTAATGTTTGTTTAATTTTCTAACTTTATTCAAGCTAGATACATAATACAAAATATTATTTTATTAAGTAAAATGACTTTATAGATTAAAAATTTGTCTTTTTAATCTGTGGCATCTGATAATCAATCTTGGAGACAAACCTCGAAACTTGACACTTGTGTTTTGATCAGTGCTTAGTTATTAAAAAGTAGTCTTTATTGTTTTGTATATTTAATAATACATAAAGGTAAACCGACTACTATATAGTTTTATGTTTATGCATAAACATTGCTAAATTATATACTTTTACGAAATCCATATATTTTGCGACCATCAAACATTCAACTGGAAATGTAATGCAATTTCTGTGTGAGAATGGAATTGCAAAAGTATTAGCTTAAGTAGGTAATGAAATGGGAAGAAATTATAGCAAAATTCTTTGAGTGACCCAACCGAAGACGCAAAAGTCGTGAACAAACGTAAGTGGACCCCATTCCAAACACTTAAGATAACATAAACCTTTAAGTGCATATCTGCCCCTGTTTGATACTTTTTAATCATTTGTTTTCTCACTAATTTCGTTTACTGGTGGGGTATTTTCTAATAGTATATGATAATTATAATTCATATTACAGTTTCTATATTCGTTAAATTATTTTAACATGCAAATGTACTTATGCCAGAGCCAGACTTAGCTTCATTTGAAAGATCATTTCAATGATCATGTAGTGTGGCCGGGGACTTTGTGTAGCTGCACATAGTTTATAGTGCTAGTATTCAAGGACAAAAATGTACAAACACTTTAAACTGTGTCTGGCACTGATATTATAATTTCAAATAATTGATAGAATCAGGCGTTACTTTGCGGAAATCCATGACATGTATGAGAAACTAAACTACTTTGCTTGCAGAGGATTTGGCTGTGGGGCGAGTTATGATGACCGATTGCCATCTGACGTCATCCTCGGAACCCCCACGATCTCCACAACCTTACGATTAATATTACAAAGTGACGTTAATCGGGTCCCACTGTTTTACGCGCCTTCCGAAACACGGAGGAGGTCGGATGTCAAATATGAACCAGTGCTATAATACAGTGTTCATCTATCACCCGGTCGCAGCCAGAGCGTCTTAACTTAGCGATCGACTCAAACATCGACCACTTATTAGGCCACGATCTCCTCCATTTCATTTAAAAAAAATGTATAATATATATTTTTAAGCTCTTAGGATTATAATCAGCGACCGGTCAACCGTTAAATCGGATTAATTGGCCCCCAAATTAAAAGGCACCAAAAGACTTTCCTAACGCAAACACAATGTTTCAACACGAGCTTTTTAAAATGCTCCTTGACGCGAGGCGGTCGAGTTGCGCAAACCGTTGATTTATAATTGAAGTGAATTTCAATAACGACTGGATACCCTCGTAACCTGTACCCAATTAAACGCTATATCTAGTTAGGATACTTTACACTCTTAATATATATTATTATTATTTTTTTATATATTACAAGGGCCAAACGAGCAGGCAGCAGGCACCTAAGTGCCTACCGACGCCCATGGACGTCTGCACGACCAGAAGGCGGAAGCAGATGCGTTGCCGGCCTTTATTGACGAGTTTAGGCCGCCGGGAAGTCTCACAAACCGAACGAAACGCGACAACAATACCATCACTTGACGTGACAGCAAATACTCCCAGACTCGAGGTGGGACTCGAACCCACGACCCCCGGAGCAGAAGGCAGGGTCACTGCCCACTGCGTCAACGGGTCAGCCAAATTTATACTAATATGTAAAGCTGAAGACTTTGTTTGTTTGTTTGAACGCACTAATCTCAGTCAAAACTGGTCCGATTGGAAAAATTATATCAGTATTAGATAGCCCATTTATTGAGGAAGGCTATAGGCTGTATATCATTTCGCTAAATATTTTCACCTAATTTTACGGAGACGAAATCGCGGGCACAATATACAGTTGCGTGTCAATTTATCGAAACTCTCGATTGAAAGTGATAGATTAAAAAATAATTGGCTTCCAAAGGGTGTATTTTTGTATTTTTTAAGGTTCTTTTAATTAATGTCTATTCGTCATTAAAGATATAAAAATATATGTATGATATTATGTCATACCAGCCCTATAGCAGAGCCAAATTGGATCAACATTAACAAATAAATTTTATCAAAATTGGTCTAACAGCTTAAGAGTAGTTCAGAGACAAGATACTAACACATGCATAATTAATAAAAACGTAGGTATACCATCAAAACATAGCATTTGATTTAAATATTCACTAAATCAAAATTACAGCTTAATAAATTTTAAGAAAGTGTAAATTGAATTTGGTTGAAAGTTATAAGAAATTCAGCTGTAAACGTAGACATTTGAAGGTGTTTTAAGTTTAGGAAGTATGTGCCCACGTAAAACCGGATTTAAATATTCAGGTGTTGTACGAAACTAATAATTACTGCCTTACCCGGTCGCGGCCAGAGCAACTTAACTTAGCGATCGACTCAAATGCCGACCACTGATTAGGCCACGACCTCCTCATAACCTCCTCCTCCTGTATATATTTATTTATTATTATTTATATATTAGAATAGTTAAATCTATACTAATATATAAATAATAATAAATAAATATATACAGGACTATATGACACACGGACGACTGTTCCTAAGGTAGACAACTTAATGCCTGTGTTATACACAATTTTATAACAGCCGCCTGTTATACAAATTTTTTTTTAGAAATATATAAAAGCATACATATGGATAATACACCCAGACTCGAGGTGGGAATGGAACCCACGACCCCCGGACCAGAAGGCAGGGTCACTGCCCATTGCGCCAACGGCCCAGCCATATATAAAGCTGATGAGTTTGTTTGTTTTTTTGAACGCGCTAATCTTAGGAACAGGTCCGATTTGAAGAATTCTTTCAGTGTTTTAAAGCCTATTTATCGAGGCTATAGGCCTGATGATATATAGCCTATAACCTTCCACGATAAATGGGTTATCTAACACGAAAACAATTTTTCAAATTGGACCAGTAATTCCTGTGATTAGCGCGTTTAAGCATACAAACAAACAAACTTTTCAGTTTTATATATTAGTTTAGATGAATTTATAAGTTAATTAAATTTTTAAACGTTGCTTGATTACTGGTTTTTTTTTATGGTACAAGGGGCAAACGAGCAGGCAGCAGGCACCCAAGTGCCTACCGGCGCCCATGGACATCTGCACGACCAGAAGCCCATAACAGGCGGCTGTTACCTATGACACAGGCATTAAGTTGTCTACCTTAGGAACAGACGTTCGTGTGTCATATAGTCATGTATATATTTATTTATTTTATTATTCTTTCATCAAGGGCTCGTAATTTAGTAGTTAAGCCTTCTATTAGTGCTATTGAATATAGACTTCGGTTTTCTCATATTATCAGGTTAGCTTCTTGTGCAATATTTCTGAAACCTAGGTCGATAACCTTTTGGCAGGCAAGGGCCACATCTTTAAAAATGAGATGCAGTGGGCTGTTGCCCAAGTGGAGTGAAGTGTTCTTCTAATACAATTATTTGGAAATAGTTGCTTAATTATTATCAACTAGCTGTGCCCGCTACTTCGTCCGCGTAAAATTAGGTAAAAAAATAGATTTAATTTTAGCGTGATGATATATAGCCTTCCTCGATAAATGGGCTATCTAACACTGGAAGAGTTTTTCGCATCGGACCGGTAGTTCCTGAGATTAAAGCGTTCAAGCAACCAAACAAACAATCAAATAAACTTTTCAGTTGTCACTTCTTATAGATATATTTTGGTAGACATAATGAGCGATATTAAAAATGCTAAATTGTAGTACATCACAACAAAATTTTGCGCTCGTGAAATGTACTTAATAATATAGTGTAATCGTTCTATGTAATTAGAAATAATAATAAATTATCAAATTACAAAACTGTGGGGGGCGTAAAGAGAGGGGTCGCAGGGCACATGCGGCCTTTTGGCCACGCGCTGCAGCCCGCTGATGTAGAAAATATTACGACCGCGAGCCGCAAATAGCCCTCGGGACACACGTTGCTGAGCTATGATCTAATATAATGTTTTTCTTTGTTCACAGGGTTCAGACCCACGTGTCGCAACCTGTCGTGGTCGTCTCCAGACACGACGTTGCCAGCTCAACCAAGAGATCAACAAGGAATTGCGCCTGCGAGCGGGCGCGGAAAACCTATTCAAGGTAAATGGAAGAAATATGTCTAAATATTCAATAAGGTCTTACGATGCAAACCAGCCTTTCTAGGTAACGCACCGAGGTGGTGTTTCACTCAAATACTATATCAAAAGATTTAAGAAGACTTTTACAAGCTCTTTTATGTTGTCTTTTATATTTAACAACTCTTAAACTGATACTATGGAAAGAACCAGCAACAGTTTCTTTTAGGATGTTTTATTTTAAATCTTTATAATCAATGAGTTTGATACATCTATAAAATACCTAACCGAAAATTACAAAACTGAAGTGATTGTAACTGACCATGCTTTTAAAATTTTGTTTGCTATAAAGAGATAAATTAAAGTGAAGAGATTTCGGGAATCCTATTAGAATAGTCGTGACGATAAATTTTGAAAAATACTTTTTAATATACGGTAACGTTATATGCTCTGCTGAGTGTTATACCTATAAAGGTGAATAAATAATAAATATATACAAGACTATGTGACACACGGACGTCTGTTCCTAAGGTAGACAACTTAATGCCTGTGTTATA
Source organism: Charaxes varanes (assembly GCA_024363005.1). Classification (NCBI taxonomy): domain Eukaryota; kingdom Metazoa; phylum Arthropoda; class Insecta; order Lepidoptera; family Nymphalidae; genus Charaxes; species Charaxes varanes. The sequence goes on from JANCMC010009603.1 coordinate 3,119,985, forward strand.
GATAACAGCCACCTGTTATATACAAATATTTATTTATATATACTACATACATATAGCCTGGGTACCTGTACCACTTTCAAATTCAAAGAGGTACTGGTACTGATTTCTCACATAAGATCGGCGTGAAGTGGCGGCAATGTTGTCACGTCAACTGATGGCATTTTTGTTGCGTTTCGTTCGGTTTAAGAGAGTTGTCCATGGCCCAAATCCCTCCTTAAAAGCTGGCAACGCTTCTGCGAGACTCCGGCCGTTGCAGATGTCCATAGGGGTGCAGATATCCATAGGGTCCATGGGTATCGGTAGTTACTTAGGTGAACCACGGTCGGAAGTCACGTTTGCCCCTTGTAAAGTCCTAATCCTACTTCAATTTCTGTCTTTATCTTCTTCACTTCTATTTTTCTAAGCATAACTTCGTCCATGGAGAGCTTAAAAAAGTTTCGTATTTCAATTCTCTGCTAGATTCTAAAATGTTTGATCGCTGAATTAGAGAACCCATACGTCGATACCCATACAACGCCATACGTCGATATTTGAGGTTTACACACTTTCATCCTTACATCAGGTGACATTGTGGTCGAAACCTTATCTACTATCGACATTAGGAAAACCCCGAAGTTGGATAGTTACGCCTTCAATAAAGATATTATTGTTTTTAAAAATCTAGACCGTTCTCTAGGGTCCGTGATAGTATAGTTAGACATAATGTTAGCTGTTATCTTAGACAAATGAGTACAATAAAGCAATTTATAGTGTAAGATACATAAAGTAATTTATTACAATTATTATTAATAGACTAGCCGGTTGATATTGAAAAATTAATTATAATGATATCGTGTATATTGCCTTTATCACAGATTTCTGATAAATCTAATAGACTATTCATAGCTTTTCCACATAGTTAGAAAAGCTATGAATGGGCTATTAGAATCGTAACAAAATATCTTGTCCATAAGCATTCATTCATTCATTCATTCATTCACTCATTCATAAGTGAAGTTGAGTTGACCTTCAATGCAATAATTCAACAAACGTGTATTTTTTATAAATAAATGTATTTTACTATTAGTGATTAATATTATATGGGAACCGAAACTTAAACGAATCGTAGCTCTTTGGTGCATTGGGGGCATTTAGAGGTCCGCAACAATTCTTTATTTTATTTTTTCTATATTTAAAAGTTAATAATATAAATAATTTTTAGGTATGTCTAATATTCCCGTTTTTCCTCTAACTAATGCATAAATGGAAAGTTTGTGTTAGAATTAGGTGCCACAGTACCCACAGAGTCGTCGAGATTTGATGATTTAAGCTGTTTAAGCTCTCAAATGAAAGGCATTGAATGATACTTAAAATCATCTATAGGCTAAATACTTCTTCCAGAAAAATATTATAAGAAATGCACACGTATCTCATTTTGGATACGTAAATGGATAGGGATATTTAAGCATTTCAAATACACGGAGAAGAAATTTCATTGACTAACAAATACATTTTTTCCCAGAACGGTCCCGTAACCATTTCGTTTAGGAATTACGTTCTAGCAAGTTGTTTTTTTTTTATCAGGTAGGTCATATACTTCCTTGCCATTTTTCCTACATATAAAGTAGACTAAAAATACTCAGGCGCAAACGAGCAGGCGGTTCATCACTTAAGTGTCTAGCGACGCCCATGGACATCTTTACCGCTATAAGGCTCGCAGATGTATTGACGGCCTTTAAAGAGGGGTTCACCATCACTTGACATGACAGCATCGCCACCACTTCACGCCGATCTTATGTGAGAAAGAGGTAATGGTACCCGGACGCGCCGGCCCAATTCGGCTACAAGCGTGACGCTATCTCCAATTAGAAAGACAGGAGTAGGGGAAAGTTATGGAGAAAAAGGATATCAGACCAAAAGGACTGCAAGCTTGGCGCTAACTCTAATGTACTTTCTTTTAAAGTACATTTTAATAAAGAACAAGCTGTTTCGTAGGACTCAGTCCTCGTAAAATTGCGAGGACCCTTCGACATCCTTAAACTGGTCCTATCGAAAAATCCCTTGATAACGTATGTCTACTAACTATAAGCTACCTCCTTGACAAATTTCATAATTGTACCTCCCGCGGCTTTCGAATTATCGTGTTAGGCGACCTTTCGCTCTTATAAATATACACATAAGGTGTAAAAGACATCTTACCGCAAACTTTGTGATAAGGCTATATTTAATGTCCTAAATAAAATCACAAGAAACATTCATCTCGGAAATGAGAGGTTACATATATTGCCTTCCTCATCCCACTCTTGAGCGCGCAATGTATCGTGAACATTGGGAAGCAACCGCCAGCAAAATGTTGACGCGCAAAACAAGTCAACGACCCGCGCCGCGCTACCCCTGTTACGTACTTTTAAGTTTTATTTACAAAGTGTGTCCCGCGGGCCGCAAGAGGCGCGGCCGACCCATCTCTTTGCGGCCCGCGACTATTTTGTTAATTGAAATATAATCCTTAACAATAGATAATAATTGCATTACACGTGCGTAAACTTTAGCTGTGATGTACTAAAATTCAGCATTTTTAAAATCGCCTATAATTTCTTCTGTATAAAGTGATAACTGAACACCAAATTTTGTAAGTGTGGCCCGCCAATATAAGTTTCTTAACCACGTGGCTCTTGCCTGTCAAGAGGTCGCCGACCTCTGGGTTAGAGGATTGTCTTTTAACTAAAAAAATGATTAATAGTTGTAAACTATCATTTTCAAAGAAGATACAATATAAAGATGTTCTTTGATTTTATGAATGAGTATTTTGCGCACAGGAGAGTGAATGTTGAGACGACAAATTAGCTGTTTAGTGATACACTGTCCAATCGCGAATTTGTGACAGAAAAGGGAAAAAAAAGATGGAATAAGTATTTACTCCATGGCAGGCTGTATTGTTTGGATTATCATGTAGATTTCGACAATGAAATATAATTTTAGGAAAGAGACAGAATAAGAAGGTAGGAATAAACTTTTGATTTTTAAATACTCTTTCCAAATTTAGAACATGTTCCTAGAAGCCATGGCTTTTGTACATGGAATATAACCTTTACAAAAGTAGAAATAGAATCTTTGAAGCATCGGTTTCGGCCTGTTTAAGAGCAAAGTTTCCTTACGCCCGTGGCATGGCAACCACTGTTCCCGATTTAAAGAGAAAATTTATTTAGCTACGACCAGTTGGCCGCACGTGCAGTTGTCGTCGTTGAAGAACAACCGCAGCGATCGCATCTGACTGAGATCCACTGAGAACCTGGTTACCGAGATAAAGTTAAGATATCATTTAACGATAAGAGAAAGAGAACAATTGTTATTATTATAAACATTAAACAAGCTAATCTATTAATATAGATTCGTTAACTGTCTTATGCCAGAGCTAGATAAATGATCATTTCTATGATCATGTAGTGTCAAATATTACTTGGTAAAAAGAGCACTCATATACATATTATGCAGGAGTCAGACATAGCTTCATTTCGATGATCATGTAGTGTGGTCGGAAGACTTAGTGTAGCTGCGTTAAGTTTTGTAGTACTTTGTAGTCTTCAAGGACAAAAATGTACAAACACTTTGAGCTATGTCTGGCCCCAGCATTATAGTAAATATATATAAAGGGTAAATAGGTACATATTACACCTCTCCCTTTTTCGTTTCTTAATTCTTTTTTTAAAATCAGAAATCGATAAAAAATTGTCAGCTTGTTATAAAAGAGAAACTGAAAAAAAAAGGAAAAATTGACTTTGACATTTAGACTAAAATCAACAAGGTACCTGGTTCGATCCCAAGTTTATTAGGCTGCAAACACTCCTAGATCTGTAGGCTTACCCTATTTTAAAGAGAAACCGGGAAAATTAAAGTATCTATGGGATATTGATAGTATTTATTTTATAAAAAAAATACACGTAAATGATAAAAAAAACTCATTGACTTTTTTATGTTACAAGGGGCAAATTCCGTCGCAGCATCCATGATCCCCAAACATTATCTCCTTAGGATAATTCTTCCGATGTTGGATCAACTTATTGAAGGCGCGATCTGTTAGTCGATTAGATACATAATCTTATGGTAACCATAATTGTGTCAAAAGCTGAGACATTGACAGGAAATTAATGAAGTAATGATTAAAAATTGATTCTTTGTTCAACTAACGTTAGCAAGATCTAATTAAGCACGTGCGATTTAGTTGTAACTGCTAATCTTTAGATGTCGCACCTACCGAATAGAAGTGTTTTCTTTTGATAAATCCATGAAACGTAATCCAAACGTATTCTTTTAATGATCCGTCTTTTTCTGATAAAAAGATTAAGTAATAGTTAAGAATTTTGTAACAAAAAGATCATGTTCGAAGTCCGGAAAAATTATACGGAATTCAGTAAAACTAGAACCGGGACATGCCCCTTTAAACTGTAGCGTGGACGCAGTATGTTGGTTGTGACGAACAAAAACATGTGTGCCTCTTACCAAAAAATGTCTCCCATTTATGGCTACCAACATCAGACAGCGCGCGATGTATTAACAAGGTACGCGTTGTGACAGAGCCTCGACATAGCTGACGGCTGACGTATGGCGGTCATTAATCAAGTGGCGTCAGATACTTGGCCACTATTAAACCATGAGACTTTGTCCGTTAAGATGCTTTTCGTATGGTGATACTACTCATCTACCGTTTGTTTCGGATATGACAGATTTATATTGAATATTTTTTTAATAAAATTTTGAAAAAGAATTGAAAATAAATTGTGTTTGCAAAATATTTTGAATTTATCAAGTGGCGTCAGGCACTTGATCCATATCTATATTAATATATTAGCTGAAGAGTTATTTGTCTGTCTGCTTGAACGCGCTAATCTCGGGAACTACTGATCCGATTTGAAAAAATCTTTTATTGTTAGAATACCCATTTATCGAGGAAGGCTAAACATCATCACGCTAATATAGAATCAATTTTTTAAAACTAATTTTACGCGGTCAAAGTCGCGGGCACAGCTAGTTAAACCTATAAAACTTTGGCCGTGCAGTTTTAATGACGACCCTACTCAATGCTTTGGATTTACTTACTTACTTACTGGAGCGACTCAGAAACCCAAAGTGAGTTTTGGCCTCCGACAGCTTTGGATTTAATGAAGTTATATTGTGCCCTGTTATAGAAACATTTAAAAATACACTTGAATACACATTTGATTAATTGTGAAGAATAATATTAGTATATTACTTATTTTTTGTAAATACTTAAGCCCAAGGACAAATTCCGGGTGCTCACTGTGTGTAAAAATATTTAAATCCATTAACAATCATGGCTTAAGCGCGTACCTCTAAAAATAGATACGACCGTTTAAGAAGAGTTAAAAAATTAAGTGTTGTTTACGATACGCTCTGCGTTTACTCCCGCGAGGGGAAGGAACAAAAACCTAAACAAAACAAACTAACGAAATTGATTGTTACAAGCCTACCGGGTATTAAATTTACAAGAAGCTATCGCACGACTCATAATGTGAAACATAAGAGAGTGCTTTACATCGACAATTTTTTTTTTTAATTTTTTTAATTTTCCGTATTTATTTTAACCGTTTTCGCTTACGTTACGTTGCTTACGTTATATTTACGAGATTTGAAAGTTTAATGAACGTTAATTCTTTTTTGTTAAAAAAAATATGTAAAGCCCGGCAACGCATCTGCAAGCCTTCTGGGCGGACAGATGTCCACTATCGGCAGTTTACCTAAGTAACTACTTAGAACAATATCCTGCGTCTGGCCGTAGTAATATATATATTTAAAAAAATATGCGTTAAATTATAAAAATAGCCCGATAAACCTTTCCCGTCAATTGACAAACTAGAAACTACAAGTTATTTCTTGGCTTAAGTTATTTTTTAAAGGTTAATTATGGCATCTCGTACACTATTAAAAATGAGCCATGTACTGGTTAGATTTTTCAAATTAATATTTAATTTTTTTAACGATTAGTACGCCAAAAGCGTCCAAGCGTTTACTCAAACTCACACAAAAAGTTAATTGAATTTGATCCACTTGCTCAGTAGACACTATAGATATATAATAGTCATTCGTATCTTTATATGTTCTGGACTTATAGAATAATCTGAGAAAAAGCTATAACAATGTTATTTTTAACGAGGGACCTATTGCCACGAAGTTTTATCGTCTTGTCTCGTCCTTTCCAACGCAAACTTATTCAATATAACGGCCGTAAGATTCCAACATAGTATCGTATATGTTAACGACCGATCAAATACATATAACATATAAAGTAGCGTGAACTTTTTATTGCTATGGGAAGAAAGAGATCCAAATTTTATTAAATTATTAACGTTAAAATTAGTTTTGAAGGCGAAAGTAAATCGAATTTCGAACGTATTATTCTTCTTAAATTTTTCTTCTACTGATTCATAATTCTATTATCGACACAAATAAATAAAATTGAAGTGTCTGTTTGTAACGCCCGTTTTATAATAAAATTCTGTTTCTCACACCGAACCTTTACCAAAAAATCTGTTTCCAATTTTTGATTAAAGTTTATTATGGCTCACAAAAGTCTGGATCGATTTTGATGGGACGCGCTAAACGCTTTAAGTTAACGTAAATAAAAACGGTTCCACGCAAAAGAAATCCTCAAAATGTAACAAAACAAGGAATCCCTCGCGGACGAAGTTGCGAAAACCAAGCTACGTACGTAATAAAACACGCAACATTTTATTTCTGCAAGTGATAAGGAAGCGAGAAATTCCTTTTACGAGATACTACGGTGGGGTGGGGGGGGGGACTTGGGGAGATAAGGGGTGCAGTGCAGGAGCGGCCGGCGCGCCATCTGTTTTATGTCGATTCGAACCCGAGGCCAGCGGTCGCTGTCGACTTTACACCGCTCAAAGCGATCAATCGACCATCACAATGAATAATATAATTAGTTAATTTCTACTTGCCACAGACATATTCAAATAAATAGAGACATAGGACATCAAAACACGTTCCTCTGTTCCTAATCTAGACTAAAGAATACCTGTGTTATAGGTAACAGCCTGCTGATACACAAATATTTCTTTAAATGTATAAATACACATAAGTCTATAGTCATAGATAAAGCTGAAGAGTGTGTTTTTTGTTTGCTTGTTTGAACGTGTTAATCTCCGGAAATACATACGATTTGAAACATTCTTTCAGTGTTAGATAGTTCGTTTATCCAGGAAGGCTTTAATATATATCATGACACTAAGACCAAAGGGAGTGGAGAACCAATGAAAGTAGTTTTAAAATCGGGGCTTCTTTTTCCCATTTGAGATCTTCCGCTGCGTGCGCTGCGTAAATGGTTAAAGTTTCGCTAAAGTGATGTGTGACAAAATTGTTCCTCTTTAAAAGTTCTAAATAAAAGTCTGCCACAGCATATGTTTATGTTTTAAGGTTGGCTCAGTATAACCATTTTATACTAACCGAATTTGTTCTAAAATAATGCATTATTTGTCAAGGTTTTTTAAAACATAACATTAATCCTTATCCAAAAACTATTTTTATACCTCTAAATGTCCTCTAAGTGAAGTCGCGGGCAGCTAGTACACATATAACCGCATTTATCTCAACAAATATAGAACTGATACAGATATATTGTTGACTATATTTCTTCCATGAAAATGTAAAAATGTGATCACGGCCCGTAAAAGCATTTACCGTCCGTGGGCGAATAGCATTTCCGTTTATAGGGAATGGCCGCCACTGGAGTGCCAGTAATAACGCTTGTAGGCTTCCGTGCCCAACTACCACTTGACCCCAATAGGGTTGTGCACAACGTGTAAATAAGGGTGCTGTGCGAATTACTTTTTTGCAACAAATTTTAAGTACGAATGTTCATTTTGGTTCATAATTTTTTCGTGGTGCCTCAGATACAAAATTGTCTATTAGAGCTCGGAACAGTAGTATTTTTCATCTCTTAATGATAAACTGCCTGATAACTTGATGATAAATAATCTGTCTGATAGTATGCTGATAACATTCCTAGCAAAATTGGTCCCACTGAAAATAATTTCATATAAAATGTTGAAACGAAGTGACCATATAGATCGCATTGTCAAAAATTTATCAAATCTATTTGAGACCCACGCCTTTAACTCTACACTCCCATACTCTACACGTCGTAACTTCACTGACTCTACCTCTTAGTCAAAATGTGTGCTTTAACCAAATTTATTAACTGTTTATTACTTTTGAGTTATGCAATAGTTATTGTCTTTTATAGTTATTGTCTATTATTGTGTCTAGTCATTTAGTCAAAGAATAAACAATTTCATTTTCATTATTGTAGTAACAATATATTTCTTCGTGAATATAGCGTCACACAAAACAAAGTTCATTGGTGTCACCGAGCGAGACCATGTTTCATCAAGTTAACTTGATGAAACATGTTCATTAACTTATTTTACGCAAATCACGATTATGAAGGATGATAAATCACTTCACGTAGGCTTTATATTGACTTGGAGCAGAACACGAGTCGGCAGACACCCGTAACGTCCTCCCCGTTCCCCTGCCCCTCATTAGCCATAAGACGTAATTTCAGTTTAGGGTTAAAGATTTTTATACTTAATAAGACAATTGTCGGCGACCAAACTGAATAAACGCATCTTTAGCGAGTAAAAAGCGAGTCGGCCGACACCCACAAGCGCCCTCCCCGTTCCCAAGCCCCTCATCGGTTCTGAATTGTATTAAGGTTTTATTTTGTTTTTTATGTTATTTGAATTATTGTTATTTAATGTTAATTGATAAATAGTATAAGAACATGTAAATTAAAAGATTGTATTTTTACGAAGGAATAAATAAATAAAGGTTGTGTTTTCATTGGCGGAAGATGTCACTCTTGTAAGAATGTGCGGAATGTTCGAGAACTCACACGAATAAATAGCGGGTCGCCTTCAGCGGACCGGCTTTTTTTCATACCGATTCCGTCTGTTGCGATGAGCGGTTGTTGCATTAGACGAGGAATATTTTTAGAAAGCATTTTTACGGTAAAGTGGGCGGGCCTCTTCTGCCTCTGCCTACGATAATGATTCGCCGGTGCGTCCCGCGTCCCGGTCGTTATTTTTTCGCGAATTCCCGGTCGCTTTTCGTGTGTTTCGGTGTCCGTGTTCGGTGTGTTCGGGTAAATCCAGACGACTTCACAGCGTTCGTAAGTTTTACACAGTAGGTACTCACCCCGGTCCCACCGGGCCGGGACTAGAGTCCCTTATCAGGCACTCACTCCCCGCTCCGGCGGGGAGAAACACGTAGGTTACATTTTTATTAACCTACGTATTTTGGGAGACTCGCCTACGAAAATTATAAAGGATAAAATAATTTCCTAATATAAATAAGAAATTATTTAGCTTAAGTATATATAGGTACTTTAAATTAACAAGACTAACAAATTATGCCATACAACACTGGTTTCTAGAAAATTGTAGCTATATTCCTTCTACACCGTATAGAATCTTAAACATATTTTCTATGAAAATATTACTGAACTTTATTAATGTAGTAACGGTGAGTGTATACTTAAAATAGAGTTTATATTAAATTAAATTTTCTTTTATATAGGCTAGCACTTCAAAATAAAGTATAAGTAACCGAAATGAGCAAAATTTAGACAAAGATAAAGGCAGATAAAATAAATAAGGCTGTGTGTGGGGGTTGTTAGGAATCACGTCCTACAGGCTTCATGGCTGAGTGAGTCCGGCGCTGGCTTTGGTGATTTTGCATCGAATACTCCACGGGTAATCCTGTTTACTTTTTCTTCGACATCAGTCTTTTATTCTAAGTACCTTGCCTTTAAGACGGTGTATGCATACTGGTCACGCGCTGAAAAGGTTAGCTGTTTAACATTTCAAGTTGGTATTCTTGCAAAGCGAATTATGACTACAACATCCACTACACACTACACTACAACACTACACTACAACATTACAACACTACACTACAACATCCGATTATGACTACAACATTGAAAAGGTTACACTTAAGGGTTTTTTATTTGCTTTAAAAAGTAAAAACTTTACTGAATATTAATTTTCCTTCCTCTTCCAATAACAATTCGCCGATAAGATTACAAGACGCGACATGTTAGACAGGAAAATCCATTTTTTTCGAAAAATTTCGTGATCGGTGACATGAAAAGCAATTGGTGGTTTCGTGAAAATGTCACTTGTTCTATTGAATACAACTCTGCATTTCTGAACCGACTGTCATAAAAGCCGTTCTTTAAGCCCTCATTCGCACGAGAGCTTTTTTACCGCGCGTTAAAAAAGCGTTCGAATAGAACGTTTATTTAACTTAAAATATGAATTAACTTAAAATATGAATTGTGTGAAATGTTTTCGTTCACACGACGCGGTTTTTATAACGCGACGCTTTTTTATCGAGCAGTGTTGTATTTTCAAAGGTGTATAGAAACATGTACGGTATATTTTGAAAAAGCGCCAACGCCGAGATTTAAAGCAACGCTTTTTAGGGTTCCGTAGTCCTACAAGGAACATTTATAATTTTGCTCTGTTTGTCCGTCCGTCCGTCTGTCTGCCCGTAAGGTGGTGCCCCCCAAGCATTTCCAAACTATTAGACGTAGAGACTTGAAATTTTCCATGTTGATAGAACGGGCTAAAAACTCATTAGTAAAATTATTTTGAACAAAATCGGACAACAACTTTTGAAGTTATTTAACAAATACGTTTATAGCGCATCGGATACGAAACCCTTCTATATAAGCGCGTCTTGACACGCTTTTGGCCATTTCTTGACTCTCTTGCGAACAAAGGCTAATAGTCTAGACATTTTTTAGAACTTAGAATTTCGTTAGCCTTGACCCCTGCTGAGGTCAAGGTCTGCAGACCTTGATGTATGTTGCGACTTATTGATTTGAATGTGGCAGTAAGAGGGCGATGTATGCGCCGGAGGGGCTTATATAGATGCGTAACGGTGCACCAACGGGTATTTGTTATTTTCTTAATTTAATGCTGTGGATGTTTTCTGTAATCTGTGTTTAATCTTGAACACTCTGCAATTTAACCGGACCATGGTACTGTACCGGCATGACACTGGGAAAAAGAAGATATTTTTTTTTAATTCGATTCGTAATAATAATTTTAATGTGGCTATGATTTCGTATTTTGAAAGCACGATACTATTCTCAAGTAAAGATTCACACAACGTTCTAAAGCTTGTTGTAGTCTAGAATCCTGCACGGTGTTTTCCATATAAACTACGGCGCTGCATCACTTTGTAACAATATAAGTTTTCCAATCTAACTGAATATAGTGTAAAGGACTACAGAGTGTTTATATACGCAATAGAGATCCATTTGACTACAATAAGAGGCTTAGTGTTATGTAATATAGATATATTAAAAATAAAGCAGTTGTCAGCAGATATCAATTGTTTCCATACACAATATGGTGACAGCGGTGAAGAAAAAATATTTTTAAATGTTAAAATGCCCGACCACCGCCAGAGCTGAATCTGCAAGGCAACTCCATCAGCCGGGCTGATGCAAGAAGCAAAATTTTATATAAGCAGACATAACTTATTTTCTTCTTTCTTTATTTTTGAACCTGAAAACGTATGTATTTTTAAGATAAGACAAACGTATAAAAGGGTCTGATCTCAAGCTCCGCAGTCACGTTGTGGTAAATCTATATGTATTTTTTTATTACCTTTAATCTTCTAGATTAAATGTACTCTACAAACTTTTATGATCTTCTGAATCCGTCTATATATTCCGTATATGAAATATACAACTTAGCGAATAACCTTCGCAGAGTCCACTTTCTGATGATGTTTCGGTTTACGATATACTGCTTTTCATTTTATTTTACTTTATGTCAGACATGTATATAAAATTTTTTCAAATCACTATTTTATCATTTGGTTATATTTACATTGGCAAGCGCGAAATACCTAAATAAAGTAGAACAGATATTGAAACAGGTTATATGATAACAGTCAGTCGGTGCAGCACGTGCGGACGACGCGCCGTACGTCAGACCCCGGTCAGCGCACTCCTGGTTCCAACAATATATCACCCGATTTTAGTTCCGCAGTCCTCCATTTTGGATCCTATTGTACAAAAATTCCAAATGAAACTTATACCATAGACTATGAAATATATGAAAACTATGATGAGAGCCTGGCTGGTGACACGACAAAAAAAAAAGAAATACAGATATTTACGTTTCCCGCGCGTTTATTTTCTTAATATAGTAAACAAGTATTTTTATGTATATTAATATACATACAAATAGTTGTTTAAAAAATTTTTAATTAAAATTTTGCAGTTTCATTTAGTTGCTATACTTACTTAATTCAGTGAGTAAAATTGGATAACGACGAATTTACCTGAACACCTTGAGAAATTTCGACCATAGTATAATTCCTTTTGTTTTAATACGCGATCCTGATAAAGATATATATCCAGAGACTATTAAATAAATGTGCAAACACACTGACAGAACGTATGAAAACTGTACTTATTTATTATCTTAATTTTTTTTACTATTTTTTTATTTTATTTTAATTCACACATCCAAAAATATTTAAACGTAATTTTAGACAGACATAATTATGCAGATCTATTTTTTTAGTTTTTTTTTATTTATTTAGTCATTACGCGACATAACAAATAGAAACTTCATTTTAATTTACAATATCAATTACACTGCAATTATAAATGACATGACTTCAAATAAATATGTAGTAGCCAGTTTACAGACTAGCACTATAAAAGGAGAAGAGAAGACATCAAATTGAGGAATAGGGACAAGAACTCTAATATTAAGAATACAGTCATAAAAGTATAATATACATATATATGTAGGCTAAGAGACCTAAAAATTCTATTATGAAAAATCGCTTGACTTGATTCAATTACGAAATTAATAAATACTGTCGCTCCAAATATCTATCTCAGCTCGCTTAGAGAGACTATTAAAGTTTCTGGATAATCTATTCAGAGGAGAATTTAAGCCAAGATTTGATTCAGCAAAGCGTATTGAGAATAACTTCAATTTACATTTTTTAGGTAATTTTAATGGGGTATTTATGCAGATAGGAGATAAGAGATTTGGCGCGTCCATATATAACAACTATATATATTGTTATTATATTTAGGCTTGTTTCAGACAGAATAAACATGTGAAATACCTAACTGCGATGCGTTGACTGGCACGTTGGCACAATGGGCAGTGCCTGCTTTTCGCTCCGAGGGCCGTGGGTTCGATTCCCGACTCGATTTTGGGTGTATTATCTATATGTATGTATTTATATATTTCTAAAAAAATATTTGTGTAGTGTATAACTATATATATTTTTATAGGTAACAGACCCCTGTTACCCATAAAACAGGCACTAAGTTGTCTACCTTAGGAGCAGACGTCCCTGTGTCCAACAGTCCTGTATATATTTATTTATTTATTTTTATTCATTGAATTAGGAAACGGAATGGAAGCAATTCCAGAGCGACCTCCTAATGACCGTTCGTGTCGCAAACGACTTCAAAACCGAAGCCCAAAGAGAACTTGAGAGGCTGGTCTCCGAGAACAAGATAGCCAGAGACCGCATTCGGCTGCTGGAAGACCAGATACATTCCATGAAAGGTGAGTGAGCCAGTCTATGGCACATCTACCCATGACAAAACGCATGATTTTATTTTTTATTCCGCTAGCTAGCTAACCTTCATATTTGGACAATGCTGTATAAAAATTGCCTATTTTTAGCAATAAGTTATTTTATTAATGTAAATTTTACGTTTACTGTCATATTAATTTAATGAATAGTAATAAAATGCTTGACGCTTAGTACATGTGCATATAAGGAGTCATCCATAAATTACGTCACGCCAATTTTAAGTTTTTGAAACCCCCCCTCTCCGTCACGCTAATTTTACGTTATTCCTCCCCCCCCCTCATTGTCACACTTTATGTCACTCTTCCTCCATTCTGCCACGCGTACATACTGCTCTTGCGCTCATAGTCGTGCCTAGAGCCTGGGGACGATACTTTAGTATTATTAGACCAAACGTTATAATTAGGCTGTAAATCGTTAAATATCTTATGAAGAAGCCAAACTCCTCATCAATTGCCATCGTTAGCAATGTTAAAACCACAATAGAAAGCGAATCATAAGAAACCCTCCAAACCATCACAATATGAGTGATACCTTGCAACCAAAACAATCATCCATTATTAACTATATATTATTGGGATTAGCCAATATATGAAAACTCAGTTTCGCTTTTTAATAAATGTATTTAATATATTACTCATTTTTACTGGTTCTAACAAGTTGAACCACGAGAAGAACCAACAAGAAACTCGTAGCTACTCTTTTAAAATAAATCTTACAAAATTAGGTAAGCGTTATGATTTCACGAATGGTCTGTACCGTTTGCTAGCTGAAACAAGAATGATACATGCACACTGTGCAGTCGTATTTATACCTTTTATGAAGTTAACAATGCTTCCGGGTACAAGTATTAAATAAATGTGAATATCGACGCAATTACATCAAAATCATATTTAACTAATAATACGATGTATCTATAACATTTACATATATATACATTTCTATATATCTAACAATATATACAATTATATATATTATATATTTAAAATTATATTATTAAATATACATATATATTCAGAGCCTCAATAGCTCAACGGTATAAGGTATGGACTGAAATCCGCAAGGTACCAGGTTCAAACCCCACCGCCGTTGTGGGGACATTATTATATGGATAAATGAATGCACAGGCAATTTGTGGGATTGTGTATCTTTCTTTTGTGTCACGATGTCTGTTCGGGATAACCTCTAAAGGTGGATTTAGACCATACGAAAATATAGCCAGAGATAAAACAAGAGCATTCTTTCTCGATCCTTTAGTGTAAAAGAAAGATTGTTCTTAGCATTTACCAAAATACCAAAGAACTAAAAACTAGAATAAGAATTAGAATGTTTGTGAACGCAGCCAGATCAACGAAAGAATACTCTACGTCTATTTAAACTAAAAGAATATGATAGAGTGAACTAGAAAGGGCTAGAATGAACATTCGCTCGTCAGATGTAAATCGGGGTTCAAACTGAAGTGATCTTGATGAAATGGGCCAAAATATCTAAATGACTTTTTTATGTTACAAGAGGCAAAATTAAAAATCAAAGAAAGAAAAAATTTATTTGTAACTACATATTATATGTATAGAAGTACAATCAATAAAATTAAAATTACATTTAAGAATATAACAGCGCTATACAAATAGGCAGAGCAGCACAGCGAATCCCGCGTCATAAGAAATCTTTGACACGCAGCGCTGATTTTCAGCTGCAGCCTTTTATTTTAAGTGACCTCACGGTTACACAAGTATTAAAAGAGAACAAATTTTCTTTCTTTCTTTTGACTTTGTCAATCAAATGTAAATAACTACACCCATAGACATCCGCACCACCAGAAGCCTAGCAGATGCGTAGTCGGTCCGTTTATAGAGGCTTAGGCCACTGGAAACAATGCGACGGGAAACCCCATCAAATAGAAAAATAATCCGTTCACCCACATGAATGCTCTGATGTAACAAACATTAAATAAAAAAACAGTCGAATTGAGAACCTCCTTTTCGGAAGTCTGTTAAAAATAATTACCAGTTTTTTAATTATAATAATTCGTAGACAATGATAACCTTTTCATAAATGACCGATGCTAAAGCATAACTGCATTGCCAGAAAGTTCACAGACGCGTTGCCGGCCTTTGAGTTGAGATAATAAATTAATAATCGTCAGAGTAACATTTTAGGAATATTATACTTCTTGTGTTTTGGTATAATAAGTAATATTGCGTTAGAATTCGTTAATTAAAAATTAATCATTGTTCATTTCGATGTCACATTCACGAGAAACAAATGGCGGCCATTCAATGCGTAGCAAACAATGGGAAATGCTGGATGCTCAAATCAATCGACATCACAAAATTGTATCCTGAAATGGACCGCACGCGATTGTTTTGTCGTTATTACGAAAAGTTATGTCGGTTTCGGACAACGCGCTATCACCACTTAATCACGATCACGGCGATCATAATCACGACTATCATGATCACGATCACGAAGATTATGATCATGGGGATCATAATCACGACTATCATGATCACGACGATCACGATCACGACGATCATGATCACGACTATCATGATCACGACTATCATGATCATGGTGATCACAGCCATAGTGATTATAATCATAGTGGACATTAAACAACACGCTGTCGTGTTCATTCCTACATTGTTCATATTAACGTTGGAGCTGACACGCAGACTTTTCAAATTGTGAAATAAATATTAATTTGTGAAAAGAAAACTATATTTTAATGTCGGTTTTGTGGTAACGTTAAGGATTTATTGGTACAACTTTCGTATGTTTGCGTATCAAAGTGGAATTTGTTTTTTACAAACAAACTATGATTTATGTAGAAAGTTATTCCGAACGCTACCAGCCAAAACTAGCTGAATTTGTTGAAAACTTTGCGAGGATTCCCATCATCGGTTTCTCATCGATTTCTCGTTATGATATCTTCAAATAAAATGTCCTCGGCATTTTCAAACTCCACAAACTTTCTGATCGTTTATAAATTGGATCAGAAACATTTTCGAAGCAAGTTTATGTATTGAATAAGGCATTCTACAGTTCCAGAATACAATTGCTTAAATGCACTATTTTTGTTCATATAAGAAGGGGCAAACGGGCAGCTGAGGGATCCCTTGGGTCCTATCTAAGTGACTAATGACATCCATGGAAAACTTAACTATGAAAGCGCGCCTATGCTTTACTGGTCTTTGGCAAAGGAGTAAGCTGTAATCTTGAGCTCAGCGCTGACAAAGGGTTCCACAGACACTTTTTGGGAAGTAGGGTATTCCTAGCAACTAAAGGTACCCCAACACTTCGTTTGCGTGATTTTGAAAAATTTTGAGGGTTTTTTGCGGAATCATGACCGTTTCTAAAACTGAAGTTTGTAATATCAGCTATCTGCTAGTGAAAGTCGCAATAAAATCGGTCCAGCCAGTGGGAGATTACCCAAAACAAACAGACAGACAGACAAAAATTTCTTAACTTGTGTTTTTGTTATAGTTATCGTATATATAGTTAATTAGTATAAAGTTAGATTTCAAAGTATAATTTATTGTGTGATTACAGTAAACCGCTAACCTTGCGCACATAAAAAAAACGTTACAAACGGACACTACAATTTTATTTATATGTATATAGATATATGTGTAGATTTCGGGTGGTAAAAGTCAGCTACCGCTAATAGACTAAACACTTCCTCGGAACACTCCCCGTGATACAACGTAAATAAAATAGCGTACAATAGAAAATGTTCGTAAAATATTTTCATAGCCGATTGTTAGCTTAATTTTTGCATAGCGATGTAAATTGAAGGGGCAATACAACGTAATTCCTGGCCGTTTGAAGGTCGAGGCTAAATGAATTTACCGCGAGGCGTGTTTACGTAAACACTTTGTCCTGTGAAATGAAAGGAATATCCAAAAATCCCTTTGCGTGAATGCTGAGGACGGGAGACCATTGCAAGTTACATACTAATGTTACATATGAATTTATTTATATCACTGTAAATACTTTAAGGTTCCTTTCAAAGTCAAAGTTAAAATTCCTACATTCACTCTTAGTTTTTTGAAAAACTCTCGTGAATCTTTATCGGTATAACCACATTCTCTTACATAATTCAGCACATATAGACATGCTGCACAGATTCTAATTTTTTGTTGTGTATTATTGATTGGATCCCAAAACACTTTAGATTCGCAGCAGTCAACACTGAAACCTGGAAACCTTTTTTTTAAATTTTGTACAGGAACAGGTCTGTCCGGGTCAGAATTACTAAAATGGATCCGAAGAGTATCCAGTCGATTCAGAAACCCGATAATAACAGGGTTATTTAGGTAGTATCGTGTATCCTCAGTTTTTCGGAAGGCTTCCAAAACAGTGGATCCCGATTAATGCCACTAAGTAGGGGTTTCGGGGATGACGTAACCAACTGCCACATTCTCTGCATTTTTAGAGACCCTAGTACTAGACCGGGATAACGCTAGTCAGAAGAAGGGAAGGGCGAATAGCTTTAATACTTTAATAATATCTTGAACTGTTACTGACTGGCAGGAGATGACTCGTGGCGTTTATTCATTTAGGAGGCCCAGACCGACTTCGGGTCGCTATGTCAGTGGAGTAAGTAAATATAATATCTTGGATGGCTGATAAGGTGGCATAGAGATTTCCGGTAGTTCGACAGAAGAAATCGTTCTCTCTCAAGGATTCCTCCAAGAGACCAGTATTGTAGTAACCCACCAAAACCACGCTTTGTTAAATGATTTACATCAAGGAGCGATCATTTTTACACATAAGAAAAAAGTGGTTGTCTGTAAAGCTAATTAACGAACGACAATTTCACCGATCGCTTAGGCCGCTCTCTATCACTTGTTCCGCGCTGTTGATTGCAAGCTCGGCTCATGCGGAACGTGACAATGAGTCATGCTTTGTCATGCTTGCACCCTTCATTCATCGATTTATAAGACGTTATCACGTCAAAAATATATATAATAATAAAATTATGGATATTGCGAAGTTTCTATTTGAAAAGTCGGCTAATACTGTTAAGAATAAGATTAGTTAAGATAACTCGCATGTTTTAAGTTCAAGATAGAAAAATACAGTCAGTTGCGATAAGGAAGATGCATTGCAGGGTCGATGGTACTGGAGAGTAAATACACTCGTAAAACAAAATGAATGGCTTAAACGTGCTGTAGATCGCACCACATTTCTTTTAAAGAACCGTAGATGCATTTATTCGTGAGTAGTTAGTTTATTATAAACACATAGTTAATAAACATAATTAAGTTAAAAGGAAAAATAAAAACGTCTAATGAAACAAAGAAACATTAAACAGAGTAACACTAAATAGGGCAACGGATTAAAATCGGAGTTATAATGAGCAGAAAATATTTTGTGCGAGAATAAAGTAATAAACCTGTTTTACGTACAAACGAAATAATAAAACGCAAAAATAAAATAAATATATTAACCGTCAACAACGAAAAATATACATCAGACATGAAAAATGATTTTTCAATCTCTGAATCGAATATTGTCTTTTCGATGCAATTTGCCGATGCAGCGCTCGGACGGTGCACGAATATAAATAAACCAAAATGACATCTAGGGATCTACAAATTGAATTGAGAGACGTGTCTCGTCTATTGCGTAATATTATTATGGACAAAGTGAAATATAATGCTGAATATTTTTAGAGTACCATTTCGATATTGTCATTATATTCCATTACTGATTTACAATTTTGTTACTTTGGAAATGTGTGTTGGTTTTTGCAATTGGTGCAAGCTTAAAAAGTTTACATCATGTAATATAAATGTCTCCATATTACTTAGGTTTTAATGGCACTTTAGAACGCTATTTTTACAACACGTGTCGCGTATTACATATTTCGTATTTTTGTTAAAGAGAAAATGAAATATAATTCTGATTATTTTAGGAACTTGGAGTATTTTCGTATAATAATTATATTCAAAGTCAAGAATGTTTTATTCATCATATCATTTTTTTTTAATCATTATTATAACATTTGGTGAAAATGAACGAATGAACGAATTAAAAAGTAATTGCACCAGTGTTCCGACGCGCGTATTTAAATGGATAAGGATTAACAAGTTAGTATTTAAAATAGCTTCGTAAGTGGTTCTTATTTACTTGTAATGTGTAAAGGATAAAAATAGTTTTTTTAATTAATTTTTTTATAAGAAATTACAAGTTTGTTTTTATTAATTTAACATTAAAAAAACCAACGCGGTTTGTCCTTAATGTTAATGTTGGTATCTGCATTATACAAATAGTTATTGTGGGTTATACAAAGGAGATAGATTTAGCCATCACGAACTTTTTTATGGATCTATTTAAGATATACAATTCCGTACTACATTATTTAGACATATCTCGTATGGTTTAGCCAGCGCACGCAATGTAAGCCGCACAAAAATACTTTTTTTTACGACATCGAATTACAAATTATCGATATTCTCGGCTTTTATCTACTATAATATATATGTATTATACATGTAAACCTTCCTCAAGAATCGAAGTTGGTGAAAACCGCATGACAATCCGTTGAGTAGATTTTCATTAAATAAATTTATCGTGAACAGACAGACAGACCGACAGACATTCATACGCGGCCTTGAATTTTGTTTTATAATATGTATATAATATAATACATATAAAAATGTATTAGGGCGATGGAAAATAGATGTTAACTATTCTCAACCCAAGCCAATATGCACGCAAAATTTCATGAAAATCGGTCTAGCCGTTTCGGAGGAATTCGGCAACGCCCCCCGTAAAACGAGAATTTTATATATTAGACAAGCAAGCTTAAGATAATATAAAATAAGATAAAAACGGTTGTCCAGTCCTCTGTTCCGGCACAGTTGTTAATCAGCTGTAATGCTCCGGGGAGAGAACAAAACGATGTACTACAGTGGAACTTTACGGTTTGCGCCACTGCACTCAATTAGGTCTTATTTTTCTCAGTGTGCTGCTTGTGGAACTGTAAACTTAATGGATTGGAGTTGTCATATAAAAAAGCAGTATTACAGAGGTATCGATATATTATCTTCTTGTATTTTATGAATGAGTTTATAATATAGGCCGGCAACGTATCTGCGAGCACTCTAGTGTTGCAGTTGTCCATGGGCGTCGGTTGTCACTCAAGTGAACCGCCTGCCTGTTTGCGCCTTGTATCCTCGTGACGTTTGCTCGGTCACCAACATAACACTTGTGCATTGATAACTCAGTTTGCGCTCGGTGCAATAATCTACAATTCACGAACTTATTTATTGTTGCTATTCATGCCCTATGTAAATATGCATCTGTATTATTTTGTCAATAAAATTGACTAAAGTAGTCGATTGTTAATAAAAATAACAGCGTAAATAATAAAAAAAAACAATTTCAACAAAATTTAATATCTTTAATAAATTTAAATGAAATTATATATCCCTCAGAGCTTTTCAATAAAATGACTTATTTTAAAGTTTTGTATAATAAAGATTTGTCTTATTGAAATCTATATATATCTGTATCTTCTTCTTCCTAGCGTTATCCCAGTCTAGTACAAGGGTCCTCTTAGATTGCAGAGGATTTGGCTGTGGGCGAGTTACAATGACCGACCGCCGTCTGACGTCATCCCCGAAAACCCCATAATCTCTACACATCTCACGAATGATATCACTCAGTGACATTAATCGGGACCCACAGTTTAACGTGCCCTCCGAAACACGGAGGAGGTCGGAAATTGTAAGCGAATGTTAGAATTGGTCACCCATCTAATAAAAATAAATAAAATACGCCTGATGCGCGTCGTCACATGTTGCCACAAGACAACGGACTAACAAAATAGTCTTTAAGGCACTGTCATGCGTGGAGGAGGCGACTAGGTTGTTGTTGTTACTCTGGCGCAGTGACCCGAAGAGGATCTTGGCCTCCAACACCAAAAGTCGCCACTCGGCTCTGTTTTGCGCTGTCTGGGTAGGGTACAGAAATCGTTTGTGGGCGCGGGTACACGATTCTTTAACAAAATTCCAGATGCAATATTAAATCTGTCTCTAGCTAAATTTAAACTGCATGTTAAAAACACGCTTATTTGTAAGGCGTATTATACAGTTGGAGACTATATTAAAAATAAAACGGCTTGGAATTAAGTCGCTTCAGCGTTGGCCTTCGTACGTGGTCTTTTTTAATATTACAAGGTTTACCTAAGTAGTTACTTAGGTAAACTGCCGCCCATAGACATCCGTACAACCAAAAGGCTCGCAGATGCGTTGCTGCCCTTTAAATAGGGGTTAACGCCACCGGGAAATCTTACAAACCGAACGAAACGCGACAATAATACTATCCTTTGACGTGACAGCATTTTCGCCACTTCACGCCGATCTTATGTGCGAAAGACGTACTGGTACCCGGACGCGCCTGCACAATTTGGCTGCAGTGGAAAAACACTGCAAGCGTGGCGCTACCTCTAATTAAACGTCTAGCATCCGATCTGATATAGTCTTTCAAATGCTTATATTACGGCCAGAAGTAATTTGGAAGTTGGTCTGCGTGGAACCTTTGTGGAAAAAAAAAAACTGAGTCCTCCCTGGCTCAAAACGACGTAACTTTTAAAATATCTTTAAAAAGTCTATTTAAATAAAACATATTTTGATTTGATTTCAACCTAATACGATTTCGGCAAGGAGATAGTTTATAATTAGTAAACATCCGCTAACAAGGGATTTTTGGATAGGGTTATTACAGATTAAGGTTATCGTGCAGATGTCCATGGGCGTCGGTAGGTACTTCGGTGCCTGCTGCCTGCTCGTCTGCCCCCTTGTAACATAAAAAAAAAAAAAAAAAACTGTGACATTAATACTTGCTTAATGTTTTACGTGCCTACCAAAACACGGAGGAGTAGAAAAACAGTGTTAGAATAAATCAACCATCTATCAACCGACCAACCTAGTGATGCTTAACCTCAAATTCCTAGAACCTTTCCTAGGTTCCTTGTCAAGTTTTATTTTACTGTCATATAGTACTGTTATGATCATTTCTGTCAGTTTTTCTATGTCTCAAAGCTACTATTAAAACATTATTAAATTATGTATTGAATAGCAACTATTATCCTAGAAAGTAGTTTTACTTAACGTCATTTGTTACTATTACTTTTCCTACACTCAAGGATAACTGGAAGTGATCTCCATTAAAATGGTATTCATAAGCTGTTCATAATTGTTCCGCATTCATGATAATGGAAATGTTCTCGCGTATTCGTTTGAAAGCCAATATATTAAACCATTAGATCTATCACAAATATGAATGGTCACTGCAGAAAAAAAAGCTTCAACTGATTTATATTTTGCCATACTTAATTGATACAGTCATGTGTACTTTGCGGAAACCCGTGACATTGGCTTAAATCCGCGAATGAATATGAGAGAAAATCGGTGCAATGCTGCAACCCGAAAGCTACACAACCGAATCCGCTACCAAAGCACAGCACTACACTGACTTTCCGATGTGCCTCAACGCACGTTTCGCTTCGACACCGAAGTCCGTTCGTCCGTCTGTCTGCCCATAAGGTTGTCCTCCCCTAGTATTTCCAAACTTATACGTAGAGACTTGAAATTTTCCATGTTGATAGAAATTGCTCAAAACTCATAAGGAAAATTATTTTGAACGAAATCGGACAACAAGTTGTGAAGCTATTTAACAAATACGTTTATAGCGTATCAGATACGGGACTCTTCTATATAAGCGTGTCTTGACACACTCTTGGCCACTTTTTTTTAAATTTTAACATGTGACGTCAAAACACTTTCGACAGACAAGAAAAGGGAGGCATAGAGATTGCGAGTTTGAAAAGTTGAGTGAATAATACATTTAGAAATTTGGCAAAATATTTCAATTATTGCTAACGAGGAAGTAAATAGAAAGAAGTTTGTTGCTAAATGTGTTTAGTTCTAAACAACTGTACGGTTCAGACACATTTGGCGGCTTTAATTATGTAGGATGAAGACCCAAAAATAACCCCGGGGAGTCATTTCACTTCGGCATCGGATTTCTGAACTATTTCATTCAATATTCAGGCAGCCTCGCATGACCTTTTCGAGGGTGTTTTTGCGCCGTTTCCAAAATGAGATTTTCATTTAATAAAACCGTGTGAATTATTACCCTTTTTAAGTTGCATTAAATGTTTTCTTTTTACTGTATGTTAACTTAAGTAAAAAAAAACGGCCAAGAGCGTGTCATGACACTTATATAGAAGGGTTCCGTATCTGATACGCTATAAACGTATTTGTTAAATAACGTCAAAAGTTGTTGTCCGATTTCGTGTCGTGCAGATGTCCATGGGCGCCGGTAGGCACTTCGGTGCCTGCTGCCTGCTCGTCTGCCTCCTTGTAACATAAAAGAAAAAATTGAATTTGTAATTAGTTATATCACGATATCGTAACCGATGACAGCGCCTGATTTAAATTAAACGACGAAATCGGAAATGCATCGGACAATGTTTAAATAATTCCAATTTAACTGTAATGAATGAATATGAAATTCATCCCAATTATGAATTGGTGTCGCTTCAATGAACACAGTTGAAAACAGTAATTACACCGCACCTATTTTTATTACGAAATGTTAAAATCATAGTAATTTCGTAAATGTAAATATTATAATTTTCCACAAGAATGCTTAATTCCAATAGGGTTTCCTTGCAGGTATGAACTTACTTACTTAGATGGAAAATCTAGTTGGAAAGAAAAGAATAATACATATAAATGAGCAAATCTCAAAATTACTAGATGTTGCCGGCTGGTCGAAATTCGCACACAAACCTTTTTGCATCCAACGATATATATTGTTCTAATTACAGAGAAATAAAATTTGACAATTAATATAACATACGGTTAATTGATAGAATCAGGCGTTACTTTGCGGAAATCCATGACATGCATGAGAAACCAAACTACGTTGCTTTAATCCGCGAATGAATACGAAGGAAAATCGATGTTATGATGCAACCCGAAAGCTACACCACTGAATCCAAAGCACAGCACTACACTGACTTTCCGATGTGCCTCAACGCACGTTTCGCTTCGACACCGAAGCATCATCAGGAGGACAACAACTTTTGAAGTTATTTAACAAATACGTTTATAGCGTATCAGATACGGAACCCTTCTATATAAGTGTGTCCTGGCACGCTTTGGCCATTTTTATTTATTTATTGTATCTTGTGGTCATTATCTGAGGATCAGAGTTATAACAACTTATCTTCTAAGTAAATAAATGGTTTTGCTTTGTTTTTGCTGGATTTTTTCCCTCTCCGACCTTCCGATCAAAATCTTAATTGCTTATTCATTGACATTGACATATATTTACGACTTTATAAAGATATCACGTTTGGGCATGCCTGTACTCCTGAGGCCCTAGCATGAACATTTCGAACCGTTCGAATACGAAGATTCTACTGTATTGAGTATGAAAATGTTCGTGCTAGGCCCACAGAAGGCAAGTCTTTATAGTGTCACGTTTTTAATCAATGCTAATGCAAGCCGCGTTGACACTGAGGAGGTTCTGATTTAAACCTAGCACGAATATTTTCAAAGAATCCCTGACTCGAAAGGTTCGAAATGTTTGTGCTAAGCCCTCTGTTCATTTAGCTACATTAAAAATTCGGTACCATTCCACTGACTGGCCCGTTGGCGCGGTGGCCAGTGACCCTGCCTTCCGCTGTGGGGATCGTGAGTTCGATTACCGCCTCGAGACTGGGTGTATTATATACATGTATATATATATATTTCTAGAAAATATATCTCCCGTGTGCCGTCATTCGTGATATAATGTGATGAATGTACATTGTTTCCAATCTTTTGCACATCTGAAAGACATTTTGACCATCCCAGACTCGAGGCGGGAATCGAACCCACGACCCCGGAGCAGAAGGCAGGGTAACTGCCCACTGCGCCAACGGGCCAGTCAATGTGTGTGTATATATGTTTCGAGATAATTTTAAGCTTAGGTATAAATATTAGTTTTAATTAATCCATTACAGTACGTATGGATGAAGATGTTTTAAAACTATACTTGAAGAAAGAATTACAGGAACTATATAAACTTTCTGAATTCCAAATTATTGCACGCCCCTCGGGGTGTGCTCTACTTTCACTAAATCAAAATCGAGCCATTTCGTGAACTAAATATCACTCTATTTTATTGGTACGGCACTTATTGATAAATGTTAATACACGTCGTTTAAGATGAAAGTCGTGTTTTAACACTTTTGATATTTTGGAAGCATAATAACTTTATTTAGTGTAAAGAAACACTGAATAAAAAATATTTCCTGGGAAGTCCGGATGTCTGTGTGTGTGGATCTGGCAGGATAGCGTTCGAAACGGTCAACTTATCACGTTAAAGTGTTTTTTATTAGCTTCAGAATTAAAACGCGCTGTTTCCTATTGAAAATGGCTGTGTAATTCGATATCGTTTAATTATAAATAACGAAAAACTAAACTTCAGCTGAATACTGTAGCAGAATATTACTGTACTACTAAAAATATAATGCTTATATAATATTACTTTAACTTTTTTATATAAAAGTTGTAACAAAATGTAAACACCTGATGCCTGGTATTAGTGTTATGGGGCGTGCACTTTAGATTATCCAAACTATTTTCTCCATGTGTGCCACACGAGAGTAAAATTCATCTCGTACATTCGAATCCCTCACCACGCTCAGGATTCTACATTTGAATCACTCGATACCCTTGTGATTCAATCTTAGGAACAATTTTACTCACTTGTTGCTCAAATAACTACCAAGGAGGTACCAGGCTATTAGATACTTGTTTTTAGTGATAATGACAAATAGAATTGGGGAGTTAAGTATCAACCCAGGCTAATCACCATCGTTTCGTGACGCGGAATCGCTTGTCACCTAAACGTGCCGCAGGCCTCTAACATTCCAACAGAATAAGAAAGTGTGAAAATGATAATATAAAGCTCTTGTAAGCTCTTTTATGGCAGCTATTTAAAAGCCATTTACCAATGTTTTGTTGAGAGGTAGTTTTGCAAACGTCTTGAAATCTTATTGACTGTTTATGAGACCACATCACTACTTGCCATGCCAGATAAATCATAATCCAGACGCTCAATGTGATCCTATTGAAAAATCCGCTAAACTTGCTAAATTTCTTATTTGTACGTCCCGCGGTTTTCGAGATTTCACGGTGATCCGCCGCTTTTATTCCGGAGCCAGACAGCTTCATTTGAATGACCATTTCAATGATCATGTAGTGTGGCCTGGGGCTTTGGTATCTGTGCAAAGATTTGTAGTACTTTTTAGTCTTCAAGGACAAACATGTACAAACCCTTTGAGCTATGGGTGGCTCCGGCATAATAGAAATAAAATTAAACACGAAAATCGATATGAAATCATTTATTGATTTTTTGGTATTTTTTGAACTGTATTTTTATGCAATGCGTAACAGACAGGCGCATAAAATGAATGTATGATTTTTATTTACTGAAGGTATATTAAGGTTTGCGGCTGTGATTAATGGCAATTAATCGGCATTAATTTTTAAATCAGCGTTAGCAACCCGTATTACTGCATATACCTACAATCTATCTTCGTATAATATATTTATAATAAATTTGTCTTAAAAATAATAAAATAATTGAAAATATTGATATAATATTTGTATTCTTGTGGTGCATAACTAATTTATCAATTCAAAAAGATCTTTCTGGTTAGTTTTTAAACTCCTCAAATAGAGTAAAACAACTATATTAAACAAATAAGTGTTTCTAAACATTAGATACATTTACAGTCAGACAGACAAACAAGTTAAAAAAAATTAACTAATTGTTCAAATTAGGAGAAGAATTTTAGCGTGATGGTATATATCCCATAGCCTGCCTCGATAAATGGACTATCAAACACTGAAAGAGTTTTTAAAATCGGTCCAGCAAATCCTGAGATTAGTGTGTTCAAGTAAAGAGACAAACAAACTCCTCTGCTTTATGTATGAGTATAGATATAGATTTGACACTATTTATCATTATAGAATTAAAACCCCTATTTAAAATTCCACACTAATAAATTTAAATAGCTTAGCTTGAAAATAGATGACTTTTAATAGACTACAACAGTTCTATGTGGCCATTATTAAATTGTCTAATTAACACTCAGTGTTTAATTAACAATTTTATTACTCACCAAAAAATAAGCTTCGCCAGTCATATCATGCTGGAGCCAGACATAGCCTTCAATTGAATGATCATGTAGTGTGGCCGGGGACATTGTGTAGCTGCACAAAGTTTTGTAGAACTTTGTAGTCTTCAAGGACAAAAATGTACAAACAATTTGAGCTATGCCTGGCTTCGGCATCATGAAATCCTTTACAAGTACGAAATATATAAATCGTAAACGGTTAAACGGTTAATTTATCTCTTATGTCAAAAGAAGAAGAGCATATAATTTTCGCCCGACAGTTCTAATAGGGACACATTCTACATACATCAAAGGAGAAGGTATGCTTTGCAAACGTTTGAAACGGAGTATAGAGCACGCTTACTAAGGTATCATATAATCTGTTTCAGTTTACATAAATGACGCAGTCCCAGACCACACACTGACACAATTAACCATTTACACAGTTCGTAAGCTTAGCGTTCAGTTAGACTCGACGTTTCCGATACGATGTTAATCCTAAACTACTTTTGTCACGATTCAAAAATGTGTAATCCTTCATGAATTATATAAGCATCCCACGTTCAGTACATTATTCTAGACTCCGAGCGATGAAATTTTTCATCGAGTTTTTCTTGAAATGTACATTTTTTTTACCATTTTTTAAAAATGAATACTGTATAATATCATTATTATTATCTATCCCAATGCGATTTTAAATCAGAAACATTTTTTTCAATATTTTAAAATGAAATCGCAATGTAAATAAAACTTAAAAGTACGTAATAGGGGTAGCGCGGCGCGGATCGTTGACTAGATTTGCACGTCAACAAGATGACAACGATATAATATCTCAATTCCCACCAATGCTGGGAGCTGATGGCAGCAACCGCCGCAGGCTGCCGCCGGGTAGGGGCTCCACCGCCCACAGACCACCCGCGACCACCGGCTTTGCTTCGAATGGTTCAACAACACAAATACTAAGTATATTTACTACTTGTATCATACATTTTTATTTGAAACAAAATGCATTATCAAAAAGAATCAAGCAGCAGCGATCTAGTATAAATGTCAATTAACGTAACCAATCAGCTAAAAGCTCCGCAGAATAAAAGTCGTGCGACGTTTCAGTTTGTGCTATTTAATTACGAGCCGATGTAGAAAATTAAACTGAACCGATATAATTACACAATAATTTATTTAAGTGAGGAGTTCAACTTACACCGACTTATTTGTGAAGGCGCTACCGTAACTACAGAACCAATACCGATCATACTCATTTGCGAAGTGTTTGTACGTTTTAAATATAAGTTGGTTTACACTTCACGGACTAATACAAGACAGAAAACTGCAAGGAATATGCATTTAAAGTCGTTTGTACTTGTTGCACTGCGACTGAGCGCAGCTGACTTACTGTTTCTTATCACAAAACTATAATTATTAAATGTCCGTTAAAAAAAACCTAAGGTTGACAAAATCCTCGCACGAGTAACGCACGGCTACAATGTTCTGCATCGGCGCAAGCTTTATATGTTGTTAAGAAGGTTCAGCGAGCTTGAGCCATTTATAAAATGTTTGAAATAGATAAAATGATCGTAATAACTTTTGCCTGTGATTTAAATATTAAGCTTCTAGCTCAAGCGTATTTAATAAGTTGCGAATAAGTAACACAAAATTATACCGTTGGCAGAATGACCTCCCGTCAAATTACAAATTCACTTCGTTAGAGGAAATTTGTGTAAAATTTGACTTGGCTCTAATTACGTTAGTGAAGTTAATTATTACATTAAGAATAAAGGCAAGCATTTCTACAATGCCGAGTTGAAAAGTATTTTCAAACTTTTAATACTCAAATTCTAACATTTATGTTATTAGTACATTTACGCCTGCGGATTACAAAATACTGTCTAAAAACTTTCTGAATAAAAATATCTCTGTTGACCGTCAGTAAACATTATATTTCATCTAGAATATTACATGTTTCATAGCTAAAAATAAATTCCCGTGTATATTCATTGAATTAAAATTAAAGTACAGAACGACGTCGTCTACTGATTGTTGCAAACATTATATTATAAACATTATTAGCAATAATACAGGTACTTGAGAGCGTGAGGTGCAACGCAGTTAATCTGCTTACTGTATTAAAACCATGTCTTGGGTTTAGTATTTTATTAAATTTAAAATTTACAGGTTATCATAGGTTTTGAATGCCTTTAAGGTTAGCTATGTTTTGTATCTGTTCTTTATAACATAAAATATAATATTGATGTTATTGTACCTTCCCATAAGAGTAACGACCTTTCTATGTATATAAATGTCACACTCCCTTTTCATCGTTCCTTTTAGGTTGAACGTTGCCAAATCTTTCCGGACAATTAACAATATATGAACGGCTGAGAAAGGCTAATACAACTGTGTACAGTCAGGACGTGAGCGGCTAATCGAATGCTGCATGTTGCAGCTGAGAGGTGCCAGCCGACGAGCGCAAGGCTCGCCCGTCAACCAGCGGCGCCTCCTACATAATTCATGACGACCACCTGTTGCCACGCGGTACAGATTTACATAGAACAGGTCATTTTCATACATTAATTTATCTATTTACATGCAATACTTCCGCTTAATTTATTTTTTCTATAACCATTTTGCATGAAACTTCTTGTCTTTTTTAAGGAATATTTTTAAAGGTATATTGCGGTGCTAACTACTTACAAATATTCGTAAGTTCGGCAATTAGCTAAATGGGTAGAAGGTAATTTCAGGGTTTGGCCGTAGTAAAGTTAACCTACATGATAAGTCTATGAAACACATTGGTATCACCAAACTACCCTTTACATATTATAGAGTATAGTAGATGTATTTATACTATGGGTTAAAAATCTTACGTGAACAGAGTACGAAATGTCTCACAGCTAAAAGGTCACGGTTTTTGGACCATAATATATTTAAATGAACGTAAGAGAACCGAAACACCAAACAAAAGCTTTGTTTAGTTCGAGCCGAGTTGTTTGAGGCAATGAATGGAGGGTGCGCGTCGTTACTTACCCCTTTCCCCCCTTTACCCCCAAACGAGCGCAGACCAAAACCCGCAAACGATACATTTGCACGATTAATTCTGTTTCACCTCCTCACCTACTTTTATTGTCCATCGTCGTCACTATAGTGTTAATATAATTGTATTATTGTAACAATACCGCTTGTAAACTCACGCAGAAGGGGCACCGACACATTTTATGTCAAACATCATTTCTGGTACTTACTTGTTCTAACTAGTGTCCATAAAACCTTTGTTATATGTCTAGCTACAGTATTATCTTTGCTCTATACAACAGAATGTTATTTTTTTTTTACAACTTGTTCCGAAGTATACAATCCAACTTATTTAAAAGACGAAGAGAAAATGTTCTTTACCTTCAATCATCTTGTCTATTAACTTTCGGACTTGTACGATCATATTAATAAACGTATTGAGTAGATATTAATTGAAAAGCAATCGCAAGTATTTACTTCGACCCCATTGGATTTTTTGTACGCTTGTCCTCGTGTCAATGCTTACAGGATCGCCAAAAATTGGTCGTCACAGAACAATCTAGGGCGCTATTCTCTCGCGGCGGTTTTCCGAGAGGAGAGCAGGCGCGGAGAGCTCTCCGTCCGCCTTCAGATGTCCCGCAAGAGCCGTCCGGTATCCAAA
The DNA here is from genome assembly GCA_024363005.1 of Charaxes varanes. Classification (NCBI taxonomy): domain Eukaryota; kingdom Metazoa; phylum Arthropoda; class Insecta; order Lepidoptera; family Nymphalidae; genus Charaxes; species Charaxes varanes. The sequence continues at coordinate 3,151,508 of JANCMC010009603.1, forward strand.
TATGTAATACAAGCCTGGACCTCTTCCGGCTGCTCACGCGGGCACTAATTTAGTTTTTTTTATATAGTTACTCTAATTTAGACGTTACGTCATTCTTCAGAATAAGTACGAACTTCACCAACAATTCAGTAGCGGTTCCCCTGATTTGAAATTCATCTGTTATCACCTGTGCCAATCATTCAATTTTCCGGTTCCATAGGAAAACCCTATTCTATAAGGTTATAACAAAAAAAACCGTTTACAAATTGTATGAACTGGAGCACATTGAAATGGGGTAACACGGGAAGCATCAGTTTTATGAAATAGAAAAATAATCATGAAAATGTTTTCACCCAGTCGAAAGTCCTGAGGCAACAAACATTAAAAAACAGTTGAATTGAGAACCTGCTCTTATTATGAAGTCGGTTAAAGAGAACTGCGTCTTTTAAACAAATTTGTCTTGAAAACTTTTTACATCCCAGAAATTTTGAAGGATTGAAAATAGCTACTTGTATCTATATAATGTGTCTATATAATAATTGCTGTAATTCGAAGCCAGACTCTTCAATAAATCTTATATAAAACACAATTATACGAATGAGTGGATATACGTTTATTTATTTATATCAAACTGCAGTAGTTTCATAAGTTAAATACACTTATAGGTTACCACAACTTTCTTAATGGCTCCGTGGCGCGAAACAGCAAACTAAAATTGAGTACAATCAAATAAGAGTCTACATATATAACAGACATCGCAGCACTAAGGTTATAAGATTAAGGTAATAGAATTACAATTAAATGATGACGTTATTCTTCAGGGAGACCATTTAAAGGGAGAAAATGGGAACCAATCACCAATCAAAACCAAAATTTATTACAATTTTTAAATATTTCTAATAAATAACAATTTTTACGTTTCGTGTTTCAGGTCTTCTTCTCTATTCTGCAGTATAAGTGTACGACTGTATATATATATGTATATATATATATATATATATATTTAACGAAAATAAAGAATTAAAGTAGAAAAGCAAGATCTAACTTTCGGTACAAGCGAATAAGCTCGTCATTCTCACGAATCTACAGCGAATGAATGGGTGAGTTACCGAGCGAGTGAATGAGCGAATGAGTGAGTGAGTGAGTGAGGCAAACAAGGAACATGATTATGCATTAGTATAACGACAGACTGTCTCGTAAAGTTGTACAACTCGCCCCATTACTGCGGATACACAAAACAGGCAGACGACGAATAGTATTGTTTAGTAGGATTTGCACCGAGGCAATTTAAGTTAACAGGTTTATACCTGTATGTTTAATTTAGTCTTGCTTTCAAACAGTCTCTCTTAATTTTATGACCACCACTGCATACGTATATTGTATATACCGAACCGAACCGAACGGACCGGATACAGCATTACGCAGCAATACGAACAGCGTACTACTGGATGTGCCCCAGAAATATGTTGTATGTACTGCAGAAGTACTTTATGTGGGTTATTCGGCTGAACCGCACCGTAGAATATTCTGCGAAGTATGAGCGGACGGCCAGTGATATATTGATACGAGATAGCGCCCCCTTCCGCAGTCGGGTCGACGAATGCCAACGAATATAGTGAATTTTCTCTACTTTGCGAGTTTGGCGACGCGATACGAATCAGGCCGAGCCCGAAGAAAAGATGTAAGAAATACATTTATGCGCGTCCGAACACGCTCTTTGATATCAATGCTTAATACCTATTTCTTTGTCCTCTGATAACTGGTTGGGCTAGGTTGCGAAACAATAAAGTATTTCACGGTAAGTTGCAAAATGGTAAATTTTTCAACTATAAAATGTAAAATGGTAAACTTTTCAACTATAAAATGCAAAACGGTAAACTTTTCAACTATAAAATGCAAAACGATAAATTGTCCAACCGTAAGATGCAAAACAGTAAATTGTGCAACCGTAAATTGCAAAATGGTAAATTGTCCAACTTTAAGTTGCAAAACGATAAATTGCTCAACTTTAAGTTGCCAAACCACTAACTGTTATTCGCTTCATCCGCCCGAAAAACCCTTAAAGTGTAACAACTTCCAGGGTTGTCACTTTTATGTTTGGATCCTTTTTTATTTTGCTAAAATAGATTAACTTTTTTTATTCCTTACAATATCAGGTATCTGCCAGTGTAAGTTCTGTGAAAATCAGTCCAATCGTTTCGGAGATTACCCATAACAAATAGGCACACTGGCCTATAGAAAGATATAAATATTTTGGTACTAGATCAATATACGCATTTAATTACTTATTTACTACAATGCCTCAGCAACCCAATGTTTTGACATCCTATATATGAAAGACTTTTGGTCTCCGATACATACATTTAGTAAAATAAATTTATTTTAAAGTTAGTTTGGTTAGTATTGAAAGAGCCTCCAGATTTTAAGAAATTTTCCTATTTTAGATCGTGTCACAACTCCTATAGCAATTTCGAGCGGAAATACAGCCTTCAGCTCTGCATTTCCTGTAGGCGTCGGAAGTATTCGTTGAAATGTCTCAATTTCGGAGTCGTTTCCCTTTTTCGGTGGTATTGTTTCTTTTGCGAAATTATTATTAAGTTATAGGCTTTTTTTATTCAGCCTAATGTTGGACTGATACGATTTAGGGAGCTCCAAGACAATAAGCCTACTCATTTAGCAAAGATTCTAGAAAGGAATAGGCAACCTTTATATTAAAGAAGTTACCTATTGTTTATTGCTTCTGTGTCTCTTTGCATTCATCTCCTATAATTCATGGGTTACTGAGACCTCTTTCTGGTTTTAGGATATCCCAGTGGCCACAAAATTTGTTGTCATTTTTCTCCTAAATCCTTACACATATTATACCAGCTCTTCTCGAGAGTTCGACCGCGTATGAGTAGGTAAAAAAGTTAAATTAAATTTCAGCGTGAAGATATACAGCCCATAGCCTTCTTCGGTAAATGGTATATCTAATACTGAAAGAATTTTTTAAATCGGACCAGTAGTTCCTGAAATTATCGCGTTCAAGTAAACAAACTAACAAACTCTTCAGCTTTATATATTAGTATAGAAGAGTGAAAGTTACTCTGTCTCTTACGGTTTCACACCTAAACCGCTGAACCTATTATGATGAATTTCGGTATAGAGATATGTATGTATATATTGGACCTTGGGGATGAACATAGGCTACTTTTGTCAAATTTCATTTGGGGTGGAAAAAGGCTTTAAGTTGAAAAAAATAACGCGAACGAAGTCAGTGTTATGCATGCACCGCTTACAGGTAGTTAGGTTAACAGTATAACAGCTGCGTGAGAAGTCGGTTAAAAGCTTGTATTGACCATATTTTTAGGAAAACAATTTATTACTTTAATTTAATAACATTTCACTAAAATGTCTATTCACATCATAACGTCTAATAGATCGATGAACGCCGACGGCACGCAGGAAAAACCGTGACTCGATCCGCCTGAGCCGAGCGAACGAACAAGTGAGATCGCGGTACAAGTGATACAGAAGCACGATGTTCAGTCTGAGCCCAGCGTGCAAGCGAAAGCGCGTAACGAACAAAAGAGTGACACAATGTTCCGCCTGAGCTGAGCGTGCAAGCGAGAGCATGAAACACGCGATAGAGAGGCACGATATTCCGCCTGAGCCGAGCGTGCAAGCGAGAACGCAGAACAAGGGATACAGAGGCACGATCGACCTAGGCGTTCGGCTTTATCACGTAAAATTATCGTCTGTAAACCTACTTTACTGACAATCAATTTTTTTTATTAGTCTTGTCTGTACTTCTCTACTAATATATAAAGCTGAATTTGAAAAATTATTTCTGTGTTAGATAGCCCATTTATCGAGGAAGGCTATAGGCTATATATCATCACGCTAAAATAGAATTCTGCCTAACTTAACGCTAACGAAATTGCGGGCACTGCTAGTAGAAAATAAATGTTTAATGAAATATTAACAGCCTGATATTATTTTATGGTTACCCTAACAAAACGCAGTGTCATTGTTCAAGAGACGCTGGCATCTGATTAAATTGAGTTCGTCTGAGTCCGACTGAGTTCGACTGAGTTTGACTGAGTTCGCTGAGTTCGACTGAGTTCGACTGCCTGTGACATACATATAGATGGAGCATAAAAAGTTTTACTTCAGTCCTGTTGTCTGAAACATACTCGTTTTCTTCTTTTATTTTCCCTTTCAGATGTCAAGCTATTATGAAAAATAGCGTGTATCATTAGGGATTGAAAATTTTGTTCTCGGGTGGCGTTTTTTGAGTCATTCGTTTCGCTTTGAATTTAAAATCATACCACGTAACACAAATAACTATTAACTTAATTGATTGATATTTTAAGTGATTTATATTTTAAGTGATTTATATATGTTTTAAGCTTCGGCACTTGATAAAAGACGTACTATATTATAGACTAGGAGATCCGGCAGGTGTTGTCCTACCCGAACATTGGGTTACTTACTATTTACTACATAATAGTATCCTATATTATTATTTGCGTTCCCGTTTCGTATCTACATCAGTAGTCTTAAATTTTCTAATTTTTCTTGCAATTTTCTTAATTTCTTCTTTCATAAGAACCTTCTCCTGACAAACAGAATAAGAAAAGAATTACCGAAATCAGTCCAGCCATTCACGCGTGAATGTTACGAATTGCTCCTCTCTGGAAGTTGTCTGGAATGTTTACTTTTGTTTACGACAGTTCCTTACAAACTTAATACGCATATCTTTGTAGCCCGCGTATTAAATTTAGTAAAATAATTACAACGAAACACCATCATTCTTTATCTGTTATAGGTTGCCAAACTGTTGATGTGAAAAATGGTCAACAAGCCTGTTGATGTGAAAAATGGTCAACAAGCCTGTTGATGTGAAAAATGGTCCCAGATAAAAAAGAAGATTCAACCCTGGACATTTATTAAAACTATCCGAAAATAACACTTCATTTACCGCGTGCTATTTCGCCGTCACTGCAGAACCCTCTCTGACACATGACCCAATATATTAAAGGGCGCAAGAATAATATATGTGGGCTATGAGATAAATCGGTCATCCTATAGAGTCGAAACGATATACGTAGCTCAGGGAGAATGCCAAAGAAATGGCACCATTACCAACGGCGCCCCAAGAAGCGAATAAGGGATTGGGTACGTCCATAATATTGGATGAAAAGGAAACCGCCGTTCCATTTAAGTATATCGAAAACGATGGCCGACTAACGGACGGCGAACAATTGAAAGAGAGGGTCATAAGAATATATTTTCCCTTCATTTCGACAATACTAAAAATTGCTCTAACAATTTTCGACGGCTTTGATAAGAATTTGTTATAAATTATTGGTATTCGATCAAGGACATCGGATTTTCGTTTCTATCTACCTCATCATAAGAGACACATGTTCTGGAGAAATATAATGATTTACGGTTTATGAAAGGTCCAGTACTACTAACGCCATCTATTGAAAGTTACCCGAATATGCGACCAACTGTGCATTTTTTAGTACTCTGCAGTTTTTATTCTGCCACGTCTGCGAGCCTCCCGTAAGGTTGAGGCTCGCGGACAAAATAGAACACCGGGCAGTTACGGCTGGTCGTGGGTTCGATTCCCACCTCGAGTCTGGGTGCATTATCCATATGTATGCTAGAAAAACGTAATTTTGTGCGCTTACATTGCGTGCGCCAACTAAACCTCACGAGGTAGGTCAAAATAATGTACTACGGAATTGTAGATCTTTAAAAGATCTATAAGAAAGTCTGCGATGGTATATGTCTATCTCCTATGCATAACCCGCAGTAACCCTTTTTATCGTTTACATAATACAAAAAAAAATAGCGAACTAGTTACGATGCTATTTTAAAGACTGTCTTGTTAATCCCTATTCGTTTAAATACTCTAGATAGGAAGTACGTTTTATACAGTTCAAAATTGCTTTGTTTTTTAAAATTAAAATCTTATAAAATATAAGAGTTTTAAAACACGGAGCCAGAGTGGACGGCCGGCGGGCGGTAGGTGCAGTGAGCGACCAATAGATGGCGCTGTTTTGATATTTAATAGTAAGAGTAATTTAAAAACTTTAAAACAACGTCTGCCGGGTCCGCTAGTATATAAATAAATCAACGATTTAATCCTACTCAATCAAAATTGGGAAGAATCATTTAATGTAAATGTAAATTTGCTTCATTTCTTGGGCTAATTTCACCGACCTATTTTTCATACGACGCTTTTCAAAACATCCAAATGATCAAAAACCGTGCTCATGTTTAAATTTTTGAAGTCCGGCGCGCTGAGAGGAGACGTTGACAAATTGTTATGGGGCCAAAAAGTCGTGTCGTGCGGTACTTTATGCTCTTGGGGTGTAGTAGTTGAGAGGTTTAGTGTAAGTTCTGGTTAAATTTTTGTAGTTATGTAACTTTTTCTGAATAAAGTTTTCATTCATTCATTCATTCATTCATTCACTCAATAACACATATTAAGCAGTTACAAAGGACGCGAAATGCTTATAGACTAATGGATTTTTGCAAAGTAACTTAGTATTTCGGGCGTGTCACAGATTTCTGGTAAGGCCTAATTATAATAAATTAACTAACTGCTTAGTTTCCAACTTGGTGCCTGATTCTCATCACTGAAGTTATACACCATAGGGCGCAGTCAGTATTTGGATGGGTGACTAGCTTTCTTCATACCGGTGCCAGACATAGCTCAGTGTTTGTATATTTTTGTCCTTTCAGACTACAATGTTCTATGAAACCTTGTGCAGCTATACAGTCCCCGGCCACACTATATGATCATTGAAATAAAGCTATGTCTGGCTCCGGCATCATACATACACATACAACTAGATAGTACGCTGTATGATATTGTATACGGATGTGTGCATACTTGTGCTAGATGTATGAGAGTCACACACACAACCATACTTATAAAGGAACTAGCTGTAACCCGCAACTCCGTCCGCGTGGGCCACCCTTATCACTTAAGAGTATAAAAAATAGTAGCTGATTCTCAGACCTACTGAATATGCATATAAAATTTCATAAAAATCGGTCAAGCCGTTTCGGAGTATGGTAACTAACATTGTGACACAAGAATTTTGTATAAGCATACTTCTCATCAGAAAAATCGAAACATGCGAGTTTATTTTTGTGGGGATTAGATTATTGTAAGTTACTGTTTTCTAATGAGTTTAGGTTATGAACCAAACGTGATTTTTTATTGAAGCGAAAAAAATACCTTCCGAAACACTGAAGACGTTGGACATATGAAATTTAGTGTTAGAATCGGTCACCCATCTATTACTCGGCCGCGGTAAGAATTGCTTAACCTAGCGATCGACTCAAATGGCGACCACTGATTCTATGATGTATTCTTGAAATATATATCTTTTTGTGGGTGGTGGCGATAATCTACATTGATATATTATGTATTAAGGCACTTAAGAATTATAAAGTGCTCTTTTTTCCTTAATGTTCCTAAATAGTATGTATTCGGAAATGCCGAAAGTAACAAGAGCTTTATCACAGACCAGCTGTGTCCGCAATTTCTTCCCCGTAAAATTAGCTAAAAATAATAAATTGAATTTTAACGTGATGATATATAGCTATATAGATAGCCTATGGCTTTCCTCGATAAATGGGCTATCTAGCACAGAAATAATTATTCGAATCGGACCTGTAGTTCCTGAAATTATCGCGTTCAAGTAACAAACAAACCAACATACTCTTTAGCTTTATATATTAGTATAGAAGTATAGATTTTTGGATAAACGGTGATATAACAAGATAAAATTCTTTAAATTGATCAAAATTACATAATTGCATTAAACTAAAAATGATATTTAAAATACTTTTTGTATAAAGAAAACACAATTCGTATTCTGGTTTCCTATGCCGTTGACGGAATTTTCACTGCTCAGTAGTCGAACCTAGTACTTTACGTTCCACGCCTTTCCCGTGGACTTTATAAAGGGGCGCCCATGGATATCTGCACCACCAAGAGGCTTGCAGACCACCGTTCAGCTCACCATTGCCAGCTTTTAAGGTTTGGACGACCGGGAGCTCTCAGAAACTGAACGAAAACTAAAACAATATCGTCACTTGAAGTGACAGCATTGCCACCACTTCACGCAAATCCTATGTGAGAAAGAGTGCTGTTACCCGGACGTGTTTTCCCAATTTGGCTGCAAACCAAAAGGACTGCAAGCAGCTGATTCAGCTGAGTGACTACCGATGCCCATGATCCTAATATTAAAGACACACTTAAACCCCCTTCTCTTACTCTTTTCAACTCAACGTATCTGAAAAAGGCACTCCGCTTATCAAAATGCTGACGAAAACAATGTCGCGTTATTATGCAATCTTATTGTTTGATAAAAAATCTTTTGTCGAGCTGGTAACGGCGTCTCCCAGCAGAGCCGAATATAACGAACTGGCGCCGGCGGAAATGAGCGCTTACAACAGTCCCCTCTTACCATTTTAAGCTCGCGTCTGATGATCGTAAATTTATTTTATATTACATACTAGCTGTATCCCGCGACTTCGTGATTTCAGCGATATTGGATTCTTTCCTGTGCGGAACCCTAGTTACAGAACTACTATTTCAATCTTTTTCTAAAACTAAATATAATATAAATATACAGGACTATATGACACGCGGACGTCTGTTCCTAAGGTAGACAACTTAATGCCTGTATTATAGGTAACAGCCGCCTGTTATACACATACTTCCACGGTAGTCCAATATAAATTTTATCAAAATCGGTACAGCAATTTTTGAGAAATCAACAAAATTCTAAAAATTTGTACACATATGATGTTAATGATGTTTTCGTTTATTCCGAAACCTCATCTGTCAATACAGCAGCGCGTTTAGTTAGCGTACTCATATCATATATACACAAAACTTTTTATTTAAAAATTCCTTATTATGTAACGTTTGATCGTCAATTACAACTTTTTAAAATTTTTGTATAATAAGATATTCGTCTTACACCTTTTGTGTTACTTATATCAACTAGAAAGCTTTCTGCAATAGATAGGATAGACTGAAATGAATCGAAATGCTCTACATCTCTGTGGGACCAGCTGCCATCTTTTTTATTTCCATAGTGGTAAGGCTTTATCAAACGCCTACTGTATATGATATTATACCATTTTTATACATTACATAATTTTAAGTATCTATAAACTCACTGACACTGACTTTTATAAGAATTCGGTTCAATGTCTAGCTACTCCTAGCACTTACATAGTTGACTCTGAAGAGGTAATTCTAAAGTATTTCAAATTTTTTTTTTAAGCGAAAACTAATTGAAAGACCGATTCGGCTCTAGCATTAGTTAGGAAACTATAAAAATACGAGTTAGGCAATTGTTGTTCCTGCCGAGGCTTACATAGTGCTTTTCTCAAAAAATGCAAGAAAATAAATCAAATTTCTATAAGAAAGTTATTTATAACATAATTAATATTAAAAGTTATATTATGTTTGTACGGTTTTCATGAGTTTATTTATTTTGACGTGTTTTTGATTTTTTTTAAACTATCATTGGCTCTGGATTATTTTTTATTACTACTATTAAATACTACTCTACTATTATTAAATTAATAACGTCTTCTTAGCAATATTGTATAAATATATCAAATAACTGTAAGTGGTCTTTGTAAAAATCTAATTTATTTAACATGTCTACTAAAACATGCCATGCACTTTGTATAATGCACAAGTTTTGGTCGATTTTTTTTTGATATAATGAAGTGAATTTGCGTCTTATACTTTTTTTGGTAATCATCATGGAGACTAAATAAAGGAGTTACGTCACTGTATATTAAAAATGTCCGTCGAATTGTGTAAATAAGGAGGCGCCGCATCAGCATCATGGTAAATTTTAAAGGTATTATTGGTCTATTCATCTACTTTTGCTACACTAATACCACACCATTTGTCTACACCAGCGCCATTCTGGACGGTTTTTGAACCGCTATCTAAGCTATAACATTGGACACCTTTTAAATTTTCTCCCATAAGAGATGTTACTCCTTATTGTATTCTCCATAGTAATCATATATCCTCTTTGTCAAATTCAGATTAGTGCTGCCAAAACTAATTAAAGCATGCATGAATTGTGTATAGAGGGAAAATTATTTTATAAATTATAACTTTCCTTTATGGTTATATCTCTGACCAAAACATGCTTCGTGTCACGATATAAAATCAATGAAGTGCTGTGCTTGGTAAACGAATTTTCACATATTTTGACAGATTTCCTCTTTTTATTCCGCAAAGTAATAAATTTTTCATGCCTTTTCTTGATAGCTTAGTAAACAGTCATAATTTTTTAAACAGTAGAATAGTAATAGTCTAAGAGTCGATAACACTTTAGTGACCTCAGATGATTCCTGAACTAGATTTAAATTTATTAATTATACAAACGGAATTATGCAATATGAATGTATTTTTTATACATTGTAAATATAAAATTTTATTTTAACTTCTACGCTTCTGTAAATGGGGTCCTTCATTATAATTAAGTACAAACCAAAAATAAAAAAATGTTAACAGCTCTCTTACACACATTCTTATGGTTTTAAGAAAAAACAATCAGTTTTGTAATTATTTTCTATAATCATGACATTCAATTTTTTTTTGTTACCAATTTGATTGTAATTTACTTATTCAACCTGGCAACACTGGGAAATCATTTTAAAAAATCCTAGCCTAGAAAATATCGCATAGAGTAGTCTGTATAAAAAACTAGTACTGATGTCTCGAATTCCCATAATTTTTACGTATTTTTAGATATTTTTTGTGTATTTTCATTGTATTTAATAAAATCTAAGCATAGACGGAAAAATAGTTTTTATTTTATCATTTTATTACAATATAATTATGTACAAAAGTCGTAAGTATATAAATAGTACAAACAATGTAAGATACATTTTTATTTGTTGGAATGTTCAAAATATCGTATTATAAGATAAACATATAGAGTCAGGGGTGGCCAACCTGTCATAAAATTACATCAATAAACAAATAACTTTTGATTAAATATTTTAACTGAACGAGGTTCGTAAAGTAATGGACAATGCTGTTTTTTCAGCACAGTACAATTTTGTTAGCTGATTTGCACGAGATGACGTTGGGTTAGTAGTTACACATTGAGAAGTGACCATAACATATTTTTGTCTACAGAATTTTAGACCATAAATATCTTGTTTTTCATAAATTACGGAAATGGCTATTTTTGAAATTAATAGGCTCGTATATTGAAACTATTTCATTGACAATTTGAACATGTATCCTACCTACCTATTAAGGTAGACCATACTTTCTTGAGTAAACAGAAGACATTGCGTCTAAACAGATTGACCACCCCTGATATGAGTCATATAACCTTTTCTTTACATACACATCAATAATTTCAATAAATAGTTCGAATAAATTCATTTACAATTATGTAGCGTTTGAAAACCTTAACACTATAAAACTTAACTTAAATTTATTCACAATAGTTCTTCCTTCATATCATATTTATAAAGAATTCATATTGACATAGACATGGTTATTTTGTCTCGTTCTAGCGTACCACAGTTAGAAATACAGAAGAGTGGGATAGATATAGCATTTTTTTATTATTATTAATATGGACATATATCATACAACAAACCTAAGATAAGCTCCGTCTACATATACAGGTATAACATAGTATTTTCTAGAATATTCTAAAAACTAATTTCTAGTTAAGAAACAAAGTGCACGCTTATTAATAAACTGACCTAACTCAAGAAAGCTAATTTTTGGGAAATCACATAAAACGTTTTGTCATTTACGATTTAACCCCCTTTTAATTCGATAAAAATAGTCATATTAGTAACAAATTATGATTGAAATATTCTTTTAATGATATTTTATTATTTGTTTGTCTTTTTAACTACAAACTCATTTATGTTAAAATAGCTGTATCTCAATGTTGGATGAAGATATCTAAGTAATTCTTAGATTGGCTGATAGAGGATGTTGAAACGGAGCTGCCTGTATGATTAACTCACTTTATACCTAAAATTTAATCAGTCAGTTTATTATTGGGCGTGTTCAAGGATATTAGAAGAATTTTTGATCTCTGATAGTGTGGTAACTAGAAGTTGTTTTAGAACCGTATTCCCTAAACAATGATGTATGAAACTTCTTTTTTTTGGTACACATGCAGAAATGCTTCTAATTTTACTATGAAAATTACAACAGTATAAAGAATTTAGGATATTTATACTGAATTCACTTACTTCTCAAATGTCGGCAACGCATTTGCAAGCCTTATGGTATTTTCTATGGGCGTTGGTAGTAACTATTACGCAAAACGGCCCTCGAGTTCTATATTAAGAAAACCAATCTAGTGCTACTAATCTGTGTCCAAACTTACATGTAGTGCGGTTGACCGTGGGCAATGGTTGTCACTTATAATGAGGTGAGACGCCTGATCGTTTGTCTTAAATCTGAAGGTGCGATATTTAAAAAAAATAGCAGGCTTAAATTTGTAGACATATATCAAAAAACTTCACTCCGAGAGTGCCCACAGAATGTGAAAACTTTAAAATACAGAGACTACATTCTAATTAGCGATCTCGAGAGGTGTCGGTATGGTAACGGTGTCGCGAGTACATGGGCCTATCACCGTCTCAGAATGTACGCATACCAAATTTGAGCTTAAGTATAATACCAACTGTTACAAATAACTTAACATGGCATGTTTTATTCTTTGCTGATAAACTGTCTGATAGTCATCCATTAGATCAATTCTCTTAGATTTAGTCAAAATTAAATAAGCTATTTTAAGTAACAGTCCAGAGAAATATAAGGAAAGAAAATAAAGAATAAGAGACTATGTTTTTTTAATATTAAAAAATAAAAAAGGCAAGTGAGAGTCAGACTTGTGCACTGAGGGTTCTGTACCATCTGTACTCATACTGTAATACTTTACTAAGTATTGTAAGATTTACACAAGGTGCGGTATGAGCACACTCTTTTTTTAAACAATGGTAAATCCAAAAGGGCTGGAGCTATTGTTGATTTTTTTAAAATGTATATCAGCATTTTTAAGGATATTTTTCATTCTTTTTTGAAGTCACATCTTGAATCATTGTTCTGTTCATTACACTGAGAGAGCAATACAATGAACAGTTATTTAGTAACCATAAACAAATATATACAGGGCTATATGACACATGGGTGTCTGTTCCTAAGGCAGACAACTTACTGTCTGTGTTATAGGTAACAGATGCCAGTTATACACAAATATTTTTTTGTAGAAAAATATAAATACATACATATTATCCATATGTACATCCAAATTCGAGGTGGAAATCGAACCCACGACCCCCGGAGCGGAAGGCAGGGCTGCTCACTGCACCAACAGGCAAGTTGTAGACAGACATATTGTTTTATCTATTTTTATATATTGGCTAGATTAAAATTTATAGTTAGCCTATCAGGCATTCTATCAGCAAGTAAAATGGCCACAAATCCATATCAATTCAACACGAATTGTCCTTGTGTAATACTTATGCGTCCTTACATGTAGCGAACAGTGCCACGCCCCTACACATTGCTGTGGGAGACGACCAGCCATGACAGGATAAAGTAAAACAAGCATATAGGGAACACCGCCAGAGCCTTCTTGCCTTCCGGTTGGCTGTCACCGAGGAACTTTGTAGCCGCTGAAATAGAAAAATATACGCTTAAGATCAAACAGCTAGAGAGTACATAAATAATTATATAGACCACAAACAGAAAATGCAATCCAATGTATCAGGTCCTGGCCAAGCTGCTGATAGTCTGAGCCATTTTTCAAAATTTGAAGGTTTTGGCGAGCCGCAATTATATAAATAGGTATTGTTAGTTAGAATAATAATTGAAATTATATTTTAAAAATTAAGTTATTATGTGGACTCAACAATTATTGTGCCGATAGCTTTGTCAGTCAATAGACATATTGTACAAAGTATCGACAACCACCTTAAGAAACTCTTGCTTGCTAGTTGGGAAGTATGGAAGACATACTGAGTGAATGAATGAATTGATGCATCATGCATTGATGAATGTATATTTCAACAAATACTTCAGAAACCAGTATAAAATGACTTAGGTTAATGCCGGAGCCAGACGTAGCTCAGTGTTTGTACATTTTTGTCCTTGAAGACTACAAAGTTCTTCAAAAGTTTGCGTAGCTACACAAAATCTGCGGCCACACTACATGATCATTCAAATGAAGCTATGTCTGGCTTCGGCATTAGACTAATATACTTATTTTTATACTCCTATACTTTTATCTCACATATAAATACTTACGAACAGTAGAGTAATATCGGAGCCAGATATAGCTCAAAGTGTTTGTACATTTTTGTCCTTGAAGTCCACAAAGTACTACAAAACATTCTTAATTATTAAATCAACGCAACAGTCTTAACTCTATGGCCCATAATAGTACTGTTAACAGTAACGATATGACGGTATAATAACATACTTATGGTGCCATAGACTATGAAATTTATGAAAACTATAAAAGAGCCTGTCAGGTGACACGACAAAAAAAATTAAAATACATATTACTTACTTTTCTCGCGCGTTTATTTTCTTAATTTTGTAATAAAAATTTTGCTGTTTTATTTAGTTTCTGTACTTAATTCAGAGAATAACATTGATGACGACGAATTTACTTATACACCTATAGAAATTTTGACCAAAGTCCAATCAGTTACTGAAAATTTGGCCTTCAAAATCTCGGCACATATTTAACAAGGCTTAGGACTGTTAGTGTGTAACAATCAGATTGTTTCGTCTTTTATATCGAAAAATTTTATATTGCTACAAGGAAGTAAAAAGGGATAATACAAAAATAAAAGAAATGTGTATTGTGTTTTGACGGGCTTAGATATTTAAGGTCAAAGGGCATGAAAATCTGTTTTTCGTGATTTTTAGCTATATAATATTACCACTTTAGAACCCTTTTAATCCTTATGTCTCAGAGACGGTGGCTTTTAGGAAGAAAGTAATTGTACGATATGTTTATGTGTATTATGATAAGAATTATGACCTACAATTCTTATCTGAACGACTTTATGATAAGACTTACCGTTTAGCTAAAAGCCCGCTTAAACGTTGACCATCAAGAATTTTGAGACAATATTTGTAAAGTTAAAATAAAGGTCTATACAAAACACCAGCTGGTTCCGTTCGATTCTTCAGCAAAATGCCTAAATGTATGGGTTAATATAACGTTCTAAGGTTAAGATAACTAAGTTCGTATATCCATAAATCATTCCGCCATTGTCTCGTTTTATGCCGGAGCCAGATATTGCTCAAAGTGTTTGTACATTTTAGTCCTTGAAGACTACAAACTACTACAAAACTGCGCAGCTACACAAAGTCCCCGGCCACACTACATGATCATTCAATAGAAGCTATGTCTGGGACCGGCATTATGGAAAAGACATAAAGGCGATTGGTAAATAAAGGAGTCTAAACTCAAGTAGGACAACGTCTGCCCGCTATTTATATACAAAAATATAAAAGAACATGAGTTCGTATACGTAATATGTAGTATTTCCATATTCGTGGATCAATGCGGTTCCTTTTTGGCATAACGAATTCGCGAACATATCAAAAGTATCGATTATGAATGTCTACCTTCACTATTGATCGTATAAGCTGACAATACAAAGAATAACTTTGTAGAATACCAGAGTCATACATAGCTCAAAGTGTTAGTACATTCTTGTCCTAAAAGTCCACAAAGTAGTACAAAACTTTGTACAGTTACACAAAGTTCCCGGCCACAGTACATGATCATAAAAATGATCATTCAAATGAAGCTATATCTGGCTCCGGCAGAAAAGAAAAATATTGATTGATTTATGAAGTGGAAATATCGTTAGGCGCGTTTGGGAATGTTGATATAGAAAAAACATTGAAATCGCGACACCTTTACCGTAGCGATACCTGTGGCTACGTTCCAGTTTCAACGCAGCCCCAGTGTGTTCAAGTTACCGCTTCTGATGGTATACCAGGAGTAACAGTCTTTTTAGGGTTCTGTAGACCGTACAAGGAACCCTCATACTTTTACTCTTTCTCTCGCATCGGTTCGTTTATACGCTCGAAAGGTGCCCTTAGGATTACCAAACTATTAGATGTAGAGACATGGATTTTTCCATGTTAATAGGACATGCTAAAACCTCATTACGAAAATTATTTTGAATGAAATCGGACAATAGCTTTTGAAGTTATTTAACAAATACCTTTTCACGTATCACATACGGAACCCTTCTATGTAAGCGTGTCTCGATGCTGGCCATTTTTCATTTTATTAAAAACTCGATAGTTTTTTTTAAGGTGAAAAGTTTTCAAAAGGTAATATTTTTAGTTACTTAAAGAGGCATAATTCAATAAACAAAAACACTTGATTGTAAATATATTTTATTTCTGTATTATCACTATGTATGTATTTTAAGTTATAATCTTCTACTCAATGCAACCGGTAAGAATACTTGATATTTGGGAGTATTTCCTCCCCTTTTCACCACTGCACGAACAATGGAGAAAGGATCGAGTTTCTTCTTCACAACCAGGAACCTGTGAGCAAGGATTAATAATAAGATTATTATGTACCGACTGCACGAACTGTTGGACAAAATATAAATCAACAATAGTGGCGAGTTTTACTTTATAGCAGAAGTATATCTGCTATAAGTTAGGTTCTTCATGAACCCATGTTACCTCCTGGTAATTTGTTTCTTTGTTACGGGTGGGGCAAGGACTCCCTCCCTACTTTGTGCTACGTCTTTGACATTTTAGTAACATAGTAGCCCCTTTGTATAGGCACAATTTGACTTTGACTTTGCTCTCACCTGTCCACGTCCCCGTAGCTCTTGGAGGCCAGGCCCGCCCTCTGCGCGCACTGGTGCATGGCGGCGCGCTCCTCCTTGCTGAAGTCGGAGCTGAACACGAGGTCCACGTCGATGGTGTCGCTAGCGATGTAGCGCCGCATCAGCTCGTGTCCGGCGCGCTTCAGCTGCCGGATGTCGCTGGTGTTGCTGCCGAGGCCGGCGCGGTTTACCTGGATTATACAGAAAGAAACAAAGAAACTACGTTTATTCAAACATTATGAACACAGACCTTTCGTTTTTATATTATATCTAGATAACGCATTAAAAATAAATATAGGGAATAATATCAATAGAGTGAATGGATATTATAAAAAAATGCACCATCGACACGACAAGAAGAAGACAGCACTACCAGAAAACTCGCAAATGCGTTGTCGGCCTTTGAGAAATGAGTACTGTAAGTGTTATTTAGAAATGTGTATATTGTTAGCGATGTATATAATACTTTTACCCGGAAACATTGTTAACTTCATAAAAGGTATAAATACGGTCGCACAGAGTTCACGCGTCATTTTTGTTTCAGCTAGCAAACGGTACACACCTTTTGTGAAGTCATAACGCTTGCTTCTTTTTGTAAGAATTACTTAAAAAGAGTAGCTACAAGTTGCTTGCTGGTTCTTTTCGTGGTTTAACTTGTTCGAACCAGTAAAAATAAGTAAGAAACGAAATAAATCTATTAAAAAGCGAAACTGAGCTTTGATTTTTGGCTAATTCCAATAGTTTTTTCTTTACTTATATCTGACTGCGCACGTCTACTCCTTTACTGTTTTTTTTTTATATTAGAAGGGGCAAACGAGCTGGTGATTCATCACCTAAGTGACCACCGACGCCCATGGACATCTGCAATGCCAGAAAGCTCGCAGATGCGTTATTTCTACCTCCCCCAGAATCACTAAGACGTTTATTGAGATATCATTCGCCTGTATTTTACTCGCTCATATATTTTTCAACGCCCCCAGGCAGTTCTATAAAATACTATCTGTACCCCGCGACATAGTCCGCGTTAACAGCAGTGTGTATTGTGAACTTAATTAAAATCTTATTTATAGACTCATCTTTATTTGAATACTAGCTGTACCCCGCAAGCTCGTCCGCGTGAATTCAGTGAATTTGTAAAATCTCGAGGGTTTTTATTTTATGTGCGAGACGTGAAGGTCCCGAAACAAACAGACAGACAGGCCGACAGTCATACAGACAGACAGGCAAAAATATTTTAAATTGCGTGTTTGCTGTAAGTATCTTATTTATTATCATATGCAATTAGTAAACAAATTAATTTCCACTTTACAAACATAGTTTTCAATTTTATATAAATGTACCTATTATGTATATAGATTGACTTTAAGACGCGACACCTATGAAAATGTAGCCTATATCCTTCTCCAAGGTTCACTCTATCTCTATACCGAATTTCATAAAAATTGGTTCAGCGGTTTAGGCATGAATACGCAACAGATAGAGTTACTTCCACATAATGATCACGATAGTAAGGAGTACATAGTAAGCTGTAAGAATAATGTAAAAGGCAGGAAAGAAAAGAAGGAGGTCGTAGCTTAATGAGGGACTGGCTTTTGAATCGATCGCTATGTTAAGTAGCTCATTCCGCGGCCACGTGATGGATGACCAATTCTAACACTGGTTTTCAAAGCCGATCTTATCCGTGTTCTGGAAGACATGTTAATCAATGGGTCCCGATTAATGTAACTGAGTGATATTAGTCGTGAGATTGTAGAGATTGTGGGGGTTCCGGTTCAGACAGCGTCCTTCAGGATCGGTCCTATTAACTCGCCTAGAACCGTCCATGACAGCTAATGCAAAATATAACTACACTACGAATATATTTATTAAATCCTTTTTATAACGAATGAAAAATATAGATAGAAAGTAACAACCTTTACATAACGTATCCTACGTAACGGATTCGATTTAATTGTATAATAATTATGAAGGGTATAGACTCGTTTATCGTACTTAAAAAAAAAAAAATTAACACGTCGAACATATAACCTCCTCCTTTTTATTGAAGTCGGTTAAAAAGGAATCGTAGTCCAAATTAACCTGGTTACAACAAACCTCATGGTAACAAATTACGCGGAGTAAAGAATATATTTTAAGACCGTTATGTTTCGTTATAACAAGGTTGCACTGTATTATGTTGTAAGGAAATTACAGATCTGGTACAATGTCGTGTAAAAACCGATTAAGGATCAAAAGTTACTGAATACAGCTACGAAAATATTCGTATTAATTATGATAGTTAACGATTACACGTCAAGTAGGGATTCCCTAAATTCGAGTGTGATTTTCTGCAATAATGCTGTTTTAAAATTAGGTTATCAATATAATATACTTCATTCGAAGAGGTCATAGCTTAATAAGCGGCCAGCATTTAAGTCGATCGTTAAGGATTTCTTCTGTATTTTATATTGACTCTTATGGACAATTCAAGGGGAATACGAAGAATTTGTTAAATCGAGGAGGAAGTTTTTATATTAAGGTACGTTATATTAAGGTTGCACTGTGTTCAAAAACTATTTTTAAAACTTTAAGTGATAAGAGTGGCACACGCGGAAAAAGGTGGCAAAAGGGTCAATCATCCAACTCCAATCCAAAAACTCAGAAGTATAGGGAGATGGCCAAATCCCGGTTCTTTCAAGAAAATCTAAGTAAGTGCTTTAATTTTCTGTTCATTTCATTTAATACTAGGAGTATTACAGATGACGATAATAATTCCATATAAAAGACAATAAATAATGAGTCCTTAGCAATATATTACTTTAAATATTTTAATAAATGTAACCTGTGTCTTCACTCTAAATATCGATGTTTAACTTTAAAATTTTTATTAGATTTTCTAGTCTACAAGTAAAATAATAAATATTGATAATGAGAGACTTACCTTATTATTTTTTTAATGGATAACCATTGGTGGAGGCGGTAGCGGTGAGGTAGTGCCACTCTTGCAGTCCTTTTCGTCTGCAGCCGAAGTGGTCCGACGCTACCGGGTTCCTGTACCTCTTTCTTACATTAGATCGGCGTGAAGTGGCGTCAATGCTGTCACGTTATGTGACCGTATTGTTGTCGCGTTTCGTTCGATTTGTAAACCCCTTTTACAAGGCCGGCAACGCATCTGCGAGCGTTCTGGTGGTGCAGATGTCTATGTACGTCGGTTAGTCACTTAATGGCCTGCTCGTTTGCCCCTTGTAATATAATAAACACGCCAATCTTATTTGAGAAATTGGTAGTGTTACCCGGACGCGCCAGACTAATTCGCCTGCAGGCCAAAAGGAATGCAAGCGTGGAACTATCTCAACTGTAACACCCTTGCCTATATCATGTTTTATACAGAAAAAAAGTTTTCCAAATTACAGTGGTCTGCGGTCCACCACGGCCTACTTGGGGTGTCCGCCATCAATATCCATTTCCCAAATTTATCACGCTAATAATATTAGCATTATTATCTTTTCGATATCAAGTACCAATTTATATTTTGATATAATTTAGAACGAACACGACACGCCACTCAAGTTAAACTTCATGTTAAAAAATCTTTGGTTTACTAATGACCACCAAAGCCCAGCGAGACCATTCTTGCATCAGCATGATCATTACATAAAAATCTATACTAATATACAAAGCTGAAGAGTTTGTTTGTTTGTTTGCTTGAACGCGCTAATCTCAGAAACCACTGGTCCGATTTGAAAATTTCTTTCAGTGTTAGATAGCCCATTTATTGAGGAAGGCTAAAGGCTATTATATATCGTGACGCTAGAATGGAATCTGTTTTTTTCCACCTAATTTTGCGCAGACGAAGTGGACACAGCTATTTGATAATAAAAATAATATCCGACTGTGCTTATTGAAAACTCTTCTCAGGGCGAGGCGCGAGAAACCCTTACTGGATTTTTAAAGTTAAATATCATCTCGAATCTCGAAAACCGCGAGACGTACAAGGACAAAAATTGATAGGGAGATAGTTTATAGTTAGTAAATATCCCATAATAACTGATTTTTCAATAGGCCCAGATCAAAGTAGTCTAAGGTTTCTCGCATGTTTACCCATAAGTGATAACATTCATAATATAGAATAAAACCTTTATGACAAAATGTCACTATAATATTTGTACTCAATTCTCTTCTTGAAGGTCCCTAAATCGTATCCGTTCGGAAATACCGAAGCTGGCAACTGATTCCACAGAGAAATTGTGCGAGGGAAAAAGTGTCTAGAAAAGCGCACAATTGTGGACTTTAGGACATCGAGGTGATGAGAGTGAAATTTCAAATCTTGAAGCGATGTCTTATGGTGAAATTCAGCTGCCGATATAAGTCCGAACAATTCCTCCGAACACTCCCCACGATACATGCGGTAAAAGATGCAGAGTGAAGCCACATTACTCCGCATAGCCAAAGGATCGAGCCGAACGAATCTGTTTTTCCTCACACTCATAACCTTGGTACCTTTAAGAGAAGAGTGAATAGGTATCTTCTAGAAAGCACCCTTCATCTTAGGTTGCATCGACATATTCTACAAGATACGATTGCCGTCAATCGCTGGTCCATCTCCCATTAAAAAAAAAATACAAAAATAATTGCACCAAAGAGCCAGTCAAATATCGGTATCTACGACAACGGGAACGTGCAAAAAGTTTCCAACTTGGCGAACTCTACCTGGTCACGACGTTTGATTGATAAATGCTACGAAAATATTTCTTTCTCCATTTTTAAACGTTGCTCCCGTAAATATCTGAACGAATAGGAATCAGATATAATTGTGCGATTCCGAAATACAAGTTTTTTACACATTATTTTAAGAAAGTGGTGGACTAGAAAAGTTTTGATAGCTCATTTGTCGTGAACGGGAAACTGATTTGTAAATTCGCAAATAGGCCCAAGTAAATGAACTTATCTTCAAACACATGTACTTTAGATTTATGCTAACTTAAATAAAATATTAGAACGTTTAATAAGACTAAATACATATCTGCTTATTATTTCGTTTTTAATATATACGGTTATATTTATTTCTATAATCATATTATTCAAAAAAGTTTGCTTAGATTATAGCTATCTCACTAAAAATTGAATTTTTAACTGAAATTTAGTGCGACTTTGTATCTATACAGGCCTTTGTTAGTAGTTTATTTAAATATTAAGAATATTTCAGCTGATCTTTCTTATTACCTTATGATTCGATTTTGATGACGGACGTTGAAGGCCTATAGAGAATAGAGTTTACTACGGAATTCTAAAAAGTACACAAAAAATGGGTTTCATTAACGTTGCTAAGATTACATTATCGATTGTATATAAGCCTTGTAATTGAAATTACATTCGTAATCAATATCAAATTAAAAATTGCAGTTGGGCTTTTTATAGAAAACGGTTAGGTGTGACTCTATCACACTATGTCGAGTTCAAATTTTTTTATACAGTTTCATATTATCGATTTTGTTGGTCAGAGTATTTCCGGTTTTTTTTTCTATACTTTTGTATACAAGCGGACCCGGCAGACGATGTCTTGCTTGAATTTTGGCTCGTTTGCTATTAGACAGTTAACCGCTCCGAGGGTCGTGGGTTTGATTTCCGCCTCGAGTTTAGCTGTATTATCTATATGTACCTATGTATTTACATATCGGGATTGCCCGTTTCGAACCCGTCCGGCTTCTTAGCGAGCTCATGAGGAAGGACCCCGGACGGGTTCGAAACTAGTCGGGCAGTCCAGATATAAGAAACGCGTGAGTTTAAAAAGCCGTTTTTATAATTGGTATGAATTCCGCTCACGAAAGGCTAAGTTCTAAATTTACATATTTCTACAAAAAACATTTGCATAACAGGAGTCTGTAATACACAGGCATTAAGTTGTCTACCTTAGGAGCAAACGTCCGTGTGTCATAGTTATAGTCCTGTATATATTTATTTATATATACAAGAATTGCTCGTTTAAAGGTATTATTAATAAAACACAAAAAATCTTCGCAGTCGTTTTTTGTTTCTTTTTATAATTAATCACTTATTTACCACTTAATATTGGACAAATGCTGTCAATAACGAGACGTTGACACGTACTAATAATATCCAAATCTTTTATCTATTTAATAAACTAAATTTTATTTATTTTATTTTATTTGTTAAAGGACACCAACACAATGTACATTTAAACGTGATTTACAAGAGCATAAAAACATAACATATAGATAGATGTCACTGCACTTATAGGTGACTACAGCATGAGTAGGATAGAATAGAATAGAACAAGACTTAATATTAAATAACATAGTATTAAAGGAAATAAGCAAAAGTAAGTGTTATTGTAACAATGGGAAAAGGAAACTCTAATTTACTAATACTAACATCGTGACACGTGAACATTCTTTACATTGTATAAAAAAAATTTAAGAACTTCTAATAACTTTTATTTGTGTATAATGTGCTGTATAATGTACTTTAAATCAATTACTTGTAAGTGATCAATCATGATGTTGCAGAACTAGTTTTTTGGCTTTAATTAATCGGGTGCAGCGCCCTTTTTTGCATATCATTAAAAGTTATTTATTATCTACCATATTAGTATACTTTGTAACATATATTATAAAAA
>JANCMC010009603.1:3175122-3187720 GCA_024363005.1 Charaxes varanes
AAAAACTCATACGTGAATACCATGTGACGATACTTGCAACCAAAAAAAAAAATGTCAGCGGAAAAATACATAGACAATTTTGTGAAGCTCTTAGTTCACAGACGAGGAAGGCTATATAACATGCTAAAGTGTTTCATCTAATTTTACGCGGACAAAGTCGTGGGTAACTATAGACAATATAAGATTATGAAAGAAAAACGAAAAGAAGAATTTCCTAGACAGTATTTTCCCGTGCAAACTTTAGGTAGATTTATCTCTTTGTGTTCTTAAAGTTAATCAGTTGCTGGAGAAACGTGGAGGCATGGAATTGCGAGAAATTGAGTCACGTTTAAGAGAAACCTTAGGATAAAACCAAGGGGTGGCTGGTACTCACGAAATTAAACTAGACTACTTTGAATAGCAACGTATATTAATACAGACACGTGTAAAAATGTAAGGAGAGCAATGTAAGTCAGAGGTTCCTAAACTTTATAGGTAACGGAACACCAACCAAAATTTTCGCTATTTCAAAATATTTGGCGCCATTTGGTGGAACCCTGAAGACTATTCTACGGAGGTACGGACTATTCCCCTAGGTTCCGCGTAACCAAGTTTAGGAATCACTGGTGTAAGTAACTAAGTAGAGCCTCAATGGCTCAAAGTTGGAAAAAGTGTATAGAAAGCTGGACTATTCTAAACACCATATCCTGACGTAAACTATATGAAGAAGTGGACTGAAAGGTGGTCTATTCCACACATCCACTCCTGTTGCAACCCATGTGAATAAAATGGGCAACATCGTGTTAATACCCGCTTATATAGAAGGGTTCCGTATCAGATACACACTAAAAGTATTTGCTACACAACTTCAAAAATTGATGTCTAATTTCGCTGAAAACAATTTCCCTAATGAGTTTGTCGTATTAATCAACATAGAAAATTTCAAGTCTTTGAGCCAAACTATAAGGGATCCTTGTAGACATACGGAACCCCAAAAAGGGGTCTATATGGCTTTCTGCTTATTTAGGTATTAATAATTTGTTAATAGCAAAATATTTTTTTGACAATAATAGGAATCCTACCTAAGGTAGGTCTAATATTTCGTCTTGCTCATCCAAATAATAGATTTGGCGCGTCAACTATTCCTCACAGTCAGTCTTAGAATCGAATACCTTAGAGATTCAAGCCCTCCCATCTACTAATGAGCTAACGGAAGTTAAAAGCCTTAACAAAGCAAAAACATTTCCTCTCTTATTGAGATTTCATCCTTCATAACTGAGTAAGTGAGCATATTGGTTTGTCTATGTATTCAAAATCTAACTCATACAAAAATGATCAAACGGTACCAAGATGTCACTGTTTTAAAATGTTTTTAAAACATAATATGTATGTAAAACCGACTACCGACATGTCTGGCAACCAAAATGCTAATGTCGTCCCAAGCTGAATGAATCACAGCCCTGTCCGCTAAAATTATGCTTCGATTTATTAAAGAAACCCAAAGATCAGCACCTGGCTTCATTTTTGAGTTGTTCTTCCTTGAATTTTTTATCGTGACGAATTTATGATGAACCTAATTAACTATAATAATTTTGCCATAAATTAATCTTTTAGTGTACATTTTAAAAAATAAAAAGATATATCGTAGTTAGTTATTTTTTACATGCAAGTAACGCTATATTATCGGAGTTTGTGAACCGACCCTAATGATCCATTTTAAACGAACAAATAAAAAAGAATTGTATACTAATTGAGGAAGTTCATGATTCTGACCAAAGTTTGACGCTTTGAGAAGTGAATATTGTTTTGAAACTTTGCCCTTATTTTATATCTATGACGTATACGAAAATGATAACTTAATCAAAGAGATTTTAAAGAAAGGTACATTATAATTGATTCACAATATAGGCCAGACTTCCTGAGGATAGACAGACGCTGTCACGTCGCTAATGAGACGAAGACTGTTATGTTATTGTTATTGTCATGAATGTGATGTGGAATTTATGAAGCCGGCATCCAAGTCATAACCTCAAAGCCGGGGCCGTTGAGCCGCCGGAGAGACAGTAGGGGAGCGCGCAGCCGCTCAATGTTGTCGCGCATGCGTTCCGCTCTTCAGCCGACCAGAGATCCATCAACGATGCACAAAGTAGTAACAGACCCGATGACTCGCACTAACCGGGCACAACATTAATGTATCGCGACACTCGCATAAGTTCACCAATAAGTGCCACCTTGATCTAGTGAAAGTACGAGTATGTGATAAAGTTGCACAACCATTTATACAGCGTAGTGTTTCATTTGTGATTAAAACTGCTAACATGTACAAGACCGTGAGGCACGGCGAAAACAGTCTTCAATACACCATACTTCCGCAAACGGAAGAAGTTCTAAGCAACAGTGGGTTGAAAGGAAAGGGTCGGGATTACAGCCCCTCTATTCATGTGAGACGCGCTAACAGAAAGTTCGCTTTAAAATTTGTTTTGTTTATAATAATCGGAGTAATAGTTTCAACAGGTTTTGCATCAATTCCAATATACAGTGTTTTATATGCAAGAAGAGCTCAAAGCCACCAACATGAAGTTATGACTACGGCGCCTTTCTCAGCTGCAGGGCCGGAACTAGTAAACTCGCGGAAAAAGGAATTGAAGATTTGTCCCGAGTCGACATCGACATCAAAAACAAGCGTAGAACCAAGTACTACTTCTGCAATAACAACTAGCATCTCCACCTCAAATCCTATAACGACACGTGGCGACAGACTAACCACACCACTTTTCTGCCTTTTGGTCTTCTAGTATTCGTCTTAGTGGCTTTTTCTTTAAAAAAAAATCTATGACATCTTTTGACAGCACTCAGAAACTCTGTAGGGCATCTTTTAGTCTTTACTTAGTCGCAGGGATGATTTTAATTGTGATTAACAAAAAATCTAGTTTGACTTATAAAAGACAAATATTTGCGGGAGTGTTGACCTTTGACTTAACAAGTAATATTAAATTGATGGTTTTTAAGTTTTTTGAAGAGCCCAATTGTTTCTTTTCTTATACTTTTCTCTGACGTCAAGGTATATTAAAAAATATGTAAATTGGTCCAATGGTTTTGAAGTTAAGTCGTGACCAAAGACAATGAGTATACATTTTTACGTATAATTGGGTCAATGTCCCTTTTTCCTTCTTAAGCTAGGGATAAAAGGGGCCTTGCGAAAGGTTTTTAAGAAAACCAGTTTAACCGCGGACCTTCGTGTGAGTCTAAGACGAGGTAACCGGGGATGCGCTTACCACAGTAAATCTTGGGGCAACAAAATATCTCTGAAATTGAATTAATTTACGCGGCGTTAGTAGATTTGGTTACAGAATTTATTTTCATTTGTAGTAAATTTTCTGGGTATAAACGTGGTATTAGCGTCAAATTTTATTAACTAAATTTCGGAATATATTTATAATTCTTCTTCTTTCTAGCGCCATTCCAGTTTAGTGCCATGGTCCACTTAGATTGGTGAAATTGAGATGTGGCTGTGAGGTGAGTTAAGTCTGACGTCAGCCTCGGAACCCCCACGACTGCCTACCGCTGCTGAGGTCCTGGGTTCCATTTTCCACCTCAAGTCTGGACGTATTATCTATATGTATGTATTTATATATTTCTACAATCAAATATGCATATATTGTGTATAACAGTCGTCTGTTACCTATGACACAGGCATCATTAAGGAGCAGACGTCCCTCTGTCATATACTCCTGGTATATATTTATTTTGATGTCAATAATGTTACTAATTTTGTATGCTTGACTTACCTTCCAGCAAGGGCTGCGGCTGAGACAGTACTGAGTCCCTGGACGCAGCCCTTCTCACTGGTTTCGTAGGCCTGGCCAAGGACTTGAGGCCTCCGCTCAGGATTAGCTCCAAGGCCCTCCTACCGCCGGGCCCATTCGCGCCTGCTCCCATCTTTATGAAAAAATATATATTCATTAGTAATGTTGCTAGTGACCTAGATAGATTAGTCATTTATATTTACTCATCATCACCATTTATTTATTATAAGTTTAAATATTTTATTAAAGAAAACATTGGAATAAATTATAATTTTTCTG
Source organism: Charaxes varanes (assembly GCA_024363005.1). Lineage (NCBI taxonomy): Eukaryota > Metazoa > Arthropoda > Insecta > Lepidoptera > Nymphalidae > Charaxes > Charaxes varanes. The sequence goes on from JANCMC010009603.1 coordinate 3,179,187, forward strand.
TCACATATTTGTTTATCTACAACTAGCTAGTTTTGTTTTTTTTTTTTTGTTAAGAAACCTAATGTTTTTCTTTTAATAAGAACCTTCCCGGGTCTTCAAGTATTATTAAAAAATAACTAACATTGGAATAAAATAATAGAAGGCTTAGCTAAGTTATGGCATGACAAAGTGAAATAGGACTCATTTTTGGGGTTCCGTAGTCCTTCAAGGAACCTTTATAGTCCCGTCCGTCGGACTGCCCGCAAGGAGGCTAACGGAAAATATAGAATCACTTCGTTATCCGTTTGTCTGTCTGTCAAGACCCTTTTCTCATGAACGCGTAGAGTTATAAAGTTGAATAATAAATGAAATATTACCAAATGTCTTTTGAAACTGTAATCGGATATCTTAACTCGCTTCACACCCACATCCTCTGCAGTCTAGTACTAACCAGAGTCCGCATAGACTGCAGAAGATGTGGCTCGCGGTCTAGTGACCTGAATAACACTTGGAAGAAGAAAAAGTCGCAGGAAACAGCTAGCACGAGTTAAATACAAGTGGATATTGTTTATTCCGCAGAAAACCAGCGGCAGTCCCATCCCCTCTATCCTGCACTGCGTGCCCACACGGGAGACGCCGCCAACCTTCAACCGCACCAACAAGTTCACGCGCGGCTTCCAGACACTTATTGATTCCTATGGAATCGCTAGCTATAGGGAAGTTAACCCAGGTATTTAGAACATACGCCTTTTTTTATTATATTAATTTATTTCTTTTCTCAAACATCTTTACAGAATACTTAATCGGTGTTTTCCTGCATATATAATAATGTACTAAAACTTAAAAGTAATATATAATTTATACCTAATATATACCCATATTAACCAACAAGACCAAGATTGAAATTATAACTGATTACTTGAAGCGCGATTTCGTTTCTGTCGTTGAAAAACTGTTACGGACAGATGATACAGGAGCGGTATGGCGGCGTCTTCGATCGTGGACGCCGTCGGACGGACTGATCCTGACTGGCACTAGTACGTAACATAGCGAGCAATTAATTAGAACATAGCACTATCAAATGGCACGGGCATTAGCCTGTGGTGCAAATTGATGTTTGAAAAAAAAAAATATACCTAATGTACCTTATCAGGAAGTAATTGGGTGCCTACTGTATATATCCCAGATAACTAGGCCAGACATCAGTTTTGTTACAATTTTTTTAAGTAAATATAATAATAAGCCCGAGATGTCACATTGGATTGCCTTAAAGAGAGTTTTAAGATATTTAAAGGGAACTGAAGACTGTAGATTGAGTTTTAAACAGGATATCACAGAAAATATGGTTCATGGTTACTGTGATGCAGATTGGACAAGCTCTCAAGATGACCGTCGCTCCTGTACAGAATACACTTTTTTGTTTCAGGGAGGAACAATTAGCTGGCACTCTAAACGCCAGTCTACTGTTGCTCTGTCCACAACGGAAGCAGAGTACATGTCCTTGTCCTCATGTGTCCAAGAAGCTATGTGGCTAAGACAGTTTCAAGAATGTTTTTGGCCGCATTTAAAAAATGTACCAGTGGTCATTTACAGTGATAATCAAAGTTCTATAAAACTTTCAGGTATTGATGGGTTTCATTCCAGGACCAAGCATATTGATGTGAGGCATCACTTCATTCGGGATAAAGTCATGGAAGGGGCCATTGATGTGAAGTACACTCAGACTGATATGATGGTAGCAGATATCCTCACTAAAGCAACGTCACACCCGAAGTTAATCTACTGTTTCTCGAGGATGGGGTTACTTTATGTTTAAGGGAGGATGTTGGAATATTAGTTGCTGTTGCTGCGACAGGGTGGTAGACGGGTCACCCATTCTAGCACTGGTTCGTATTTGATACCCGACCTCCTCCGTGTTACGGAAGGCACGTAAAGCAGTGGGACCCGATTAATGTCACTTTGTGATAATAGTCGTAAGGTTGTAGAGATCATGGGTGTTCCGAGGATGACGTCAGTTGGCAATCGGTTATCTTAACCCTCCCCCACAGCCTCTACAATCTAAGCGGACCCTGGTATTTAACCGGGATAACGCTAGGAAGAAGATATGTAGAGACTTGAAATTTTCTATATTGATTGGACATGCTAAAAACTCATTTGGAAAACTATTTTGAGCGAACAGTACCTTTATCGCGTATTACATACGGAACCCTTTTATATAATCGTGTTTTGACACGCTCTTGACCAGTTTATTTATGCTAGTCATAGTAAAGCACTAAAAGTAACTGTATCTTATATTTATTTTTTATTGGTACCTTTTCAAACAATTTTTAGAACTCTACTAACAGTGTTTTATTACATCAGCATACATTTTTTCACTACAGTTTTTACACTAACTCTACCGGTTAGATTTTTTTACATTACCTTTACGAATTACATTTTTTACACTGTAAAAGTGTAAAAACGTATGCCACATTTTTACACTATACTATATTTATACGCTACTCTACATTTTTATACTATGCTACTTTTTTTTATTAGCCTATAATGTCCCACTGCTGGGCAAAGGCCTCCCCACTCTTAGATCACTCTCCTCTATCTAGAGCTAAACCAATCCACTCTTTACAATAAACACTCTTTACAGCGGACTTAATTTTAATGGCTCGATTAATCACTAATCGCAAGAGCCTTGAACGATCCAAAAAAACACATACAAATAAGATATTGAAAAAACTCACTACTTGTCGATTTTTCTAAATAGCGCAAAGTACTTCGTCTTATTCGCAAGAGGATTGCCGGAAAGGGAGGGTTAAGGATTATGTAACGCTCATTATGAAGATTTTCGACTCTCTCTCCCATGTAACGCGCAATAACATTTTTCTTTACCCCCCTCTCCCTCCCTAAGTGTAACCTCCCTAAGTGTAACACCAAGTAACCATTTCTAGAAGTAACTAGTACCGAATAGTCTGTAAAATACATTTTACATATATGTACTCTTCATTGCGTTTACGACAGTAACAATAGTCCAATGATTTGGTTCGAAAAACAATTTTCATGTGCTCTTTCCGAATTTCGTCTTTGTCACCTCGTATTTCTGTCCCGCTCGCCGCCATATTGGAAAAATGGCGCGGTTTTTCGACAATATCCCCTTTTCGACTAATATCACGATAAAAACAGTTACATACAAAATGAAACTAGAGACAATTGCCGAAAATTTATATCTGAACCTTTTTTTCATAAAGTCAATAGTTTAGGGACATGAGCGCCGCAAAGTGCACTACAACACGCGTTTTGGTCATCATATTCTTGCATGAAAAACTAAATTTCTTTGCTTTAATCCGCGAATGAATACGAGGGAAATTCGGTGTAATGCTGCAACCCGAAAGCTACACCACCGAATCCGAAATCGTTGTGAAAAAACTGTGCAGCTTATTCGACAACGATTTATCACACATATGTATGGATAAAACTGTACAGTTTTAACTATACAGTTTTTTGGTAACGATTTATCATAACACGCTATTAGACGTGAATTCTTAAGGCCGATTTACATTAGACGAGTAAAAGCTCATTCTACCCTTACTCTATCAAATTCCTTTAGTTTAAACAGATGTAGAGCATAATTTCGTTGTTCTGTCTGCGTTTACAAAGATTCCAATTCTTACTCTAGATTTTTCCTCGTTGATATTTTGGTGTAAACTGTAAAAAGCTAGCTTTCTTTTACACTAAAACATCAAGAATAAATGTTCTTGTTCTAGATCTATCTTGTTAGAATAAGATAGACTAAACGATCTCGTTCGTTTGGTCTAAACCCACCGAATCGCGAGGTGCTTGTAAAATATCCAATCTGACTAAAAAAAATCTATTTTTAGGGTTCCGTAACTTCAAAGGGAAAAAGGAATCCTTATAGGATCACTTCGTCGTTCGTAAGTCTGTCTGTCTGTTTGCTTGACATTTGGATGTCTTTCAGCAAATTTTGAAAGCAATCTTTCGGAATATCTTTTTGGTAATAATAGAAGACTGTGACATTTAACGACACTGTAAATTCAATAGAAGCGGATATTTGATGTACATATTTCAGTGAATTTTGATGGTTCATATTAATTGCCTTCTAGGACGAAATATTCGCTTAAATGGAAGGTAAACTAGAATATCATTTCTTGAAAGAATTTTTAGTATAGCGTTGGTCGGCATTTGAGTCGATCGCCAAGTTAAGTTGCTCTGGCTGCGACCGGGTGATAGATGGCTGACCCAATCTAGCACTGGTTTATATTCGACCTCTCCCTGAGACGACTCTCCTCTATCCAGAGCTACCCCAAACCACTACTTTCCCGCAAAGGCGTCCAAGACGTCGCGCCACCTCTTCCTCGGCCTACCTGGTCTTTGGCGGGAATTGGTGGGAGTCTGTATAAAAGTCCAAAATTTTTTTTATTGTTTAATCTTTTGGTCCATCTAAATCATTTCACATTTTGTTCCTAAACTGCAAGTCTAAAAAATTTATTGTGTGTTTTTAGGAAATGAAATTCCGCAATAAAATGGTCGAATATGTTACTGACTGGGTGTTGGGAACTTCACATCAAATCGCGCCGCCATTGAGAGGAGACGCGTCCTCTATAACCAGGTAGACTTATGCTAAGCTATTTACCTGTACTAATATTTTTATATTATCATTATTCAAATTTAAAATGCGTTTATTCACTTAGGATTCTTACAAACACTTGTGAAAATCATTTTAGCAAAATATTGCGTACAATGACATATATTGTTTTATTTACGGAAAAATAAAATTTGATAATTAATATAACATACGTTTGTCACGGATTGCCCTTTGAGATTATCCAATACATGTGTGTGTAAATGGTACATATCGTCTGGCTTTAGTGTGCGTGAGGTTTTATTTTAATCATTTAATATATTAATATTGCATATTGTAAAAATATATTAGCATTTGCATAACTTCCTCTATAAGTCGGATATTTGAGAAATTAGTATGGATCAGCCATCTTTCATCAGGCCGCAGTAAGAACTTCTTCACCTAGCGATCGACTCAAATGCCGAAAATATCTATACTCCCTGAATACTAATAAGACATGTATTATGAAGCTTGTGATGGATTTATATGTCAAAATAACCCTGTTGGGTTGGAAATTGCGCGTAGTGCCTTCAATTTATATGAGATGGGAAATTGAGTCTAGTGCTCCTCTCCACGCTAAGCTATTAAAGTCTAGGACATAGCTTAATATTGTGTCGATATCCAAAAACATCGATATATATCGGACATCACTAATGTCAGTCCGTAAAAAGAGGGCCAGCTGTTTATAATGCTGATTCACCCGCTGACTTATGACCTTATCATCAGGAGCATGGAGTTATGATCTTTAGCTAAATATTGATAGAGCCCATAATTACTTAACGGAAAAGTGAAATGGTGCTTCTCGGTGGACATTTTAAGGTTTTGCTCTCATGGAATCACGATTTATCATCCAGCATAAAGGTTGCGTACAATTACCGCAGATAGAATACAAGCTGTTGCTTTTGAATTCCGTCTGCTTAAAAACCTCAGCGATATATACAAATTATATACATAGAAAAACATTTTATAATTTTCCTATTTCTAATTAACTAGCTGTTTCCCGCGACTTTTTCCGCATAAATGATACTTGCCTTTAGACCTTGTAGCGGCTGCTACATAACTAGATGGCAATGATGTCAAGTGGAAAAGGTTACACCAAAGCAAACTAGATGGCGCTTGAACCAAGCGAAAATGTCTAAACCAGGAGTAGACATGATATATTTTCCGTCGTTTTACGTCTAAGCACTATGATTAAACCATAAGCATTACCTCTTCAGCAAAGATATTTTTATGCTAGGAGTGGTGACGACAACTTTTTGTTACTTACGTTCAGGCATTGTGTTGCGTTTTAGGAGTATCCACGACGTGAGGAGGTCGTAGCTTAGCCGGCATTTGAGTCGACTGCTATGTTAAGGAGTTCTTGCCACTGCTAGGTCATAGGTGGGTGATCTATTCTAATACCGGTTTCAAAAAACCTCCTACGTATTTCGGAAGGCACATAAAACTGTGAGTAAGATTAGTGTCACCAAGTGAAATTAGTCGAGAAATTGTGGGAGTTCCGGGTATGACGTCAGTCGGTCATCTTAAATCGCCCCACAGCTACATCCTCTGTAACATAAGCAGACCCTGGTACTAGACCAGGATAATTCTAGGAAGGAGCGGCCACTGCGCGACTAATTTTCGGCGTTTTACGCCCAAGCACTGTGAACGTAGGCCAAGCGCTGCCAGTTTCTTACGTCACGATGTCGTCAGCGGTAACGGTTCTGTCAGTTGTCGCTTTTGTTTATAACAATTTGAGGATACTTGTCATATTTGCGTAATTTAAAAGAGGTTTGCTTTGAGCTAGCGACCTTTAACCATTCCACATTTCTTATTTGCTTACATACTCACAATCGCATATAATTTAGTCAGTTAATTATATTATATTTTTAAATATAATAATAAAAACATTTAAAACTTTTGTTTTGCACAGTAGATTTGTTTATGTATTTTATGTCTAAAATTGTAATCTTAGCGTATATTTGGCCTTAGATGTTGTTTGTTATTTATGTTGTAACTCTTTATAGCTGATCGTAAACTGTTTTATGACCTTAATGTAATCTTCGACAAGTTTAAACAAGAACTAGATTCAAGTTTAACAGCTAAAGTAAAATTTCTGCACAGCATTATATTATATGTAGAATTCGTTCGAAACCGCTTCATGCTTTAATTACAATAAATTTTTAACGCAACTGTTGAATTGTTGATAATTGTCGATAAATATTAAATTGGTTTAACTATCCGTTTATAAAGTTATTTGATTGGATTTAAATGTAGTGAATGATAAGTTCCTTTAAAAGTTTATTTAATATAAATAAACAATAACAAAATGGCTACTATAGAAAGAAATGTTTACTTATATGTTTGGAAAAATTATAGAGAAACGGATGAAGAAAGCGAAAGTGTTTGTGCCGGTGGTGCAGAAGATGAAGCCAAAGAGATCAAGAAGGAAGGCACGGACAGACAGACAACTGGCATCAAAAGGAAGACGGAGAAGTAAGTGATAGTAGTTTTCAATAGCTATTTTTAGTATATTAATTGGTACTAAGTAATAATATCTTTATTAACCCAAGAAGTATACAAGTAACAATATAGAATATGATACTGTGTCCCACACTAGGGTTATATTGCCCTCCAAGTATAAATTTAGCCTACAAGAGCCTCAGTTAGGTTACAAACTGATACAAAACAGAACAGTCAATTATTTTCAACTGTTTAATGTCTTCTATCTTTATCCCGGTCTAGTACCAGGGTCTGCTCAAATTGCAGAAGATATTGTCTCTGTGGGTCGAGTTAATATGACAGATTTTCGTCTGACGTCATCCCCGGAACCCTCACAATCTCACGACCAATATTACTCAGTGTCATTAATCTTCTACTGTACGTGCCGTCCCAATCAAGGAGGAGGTCGTATATTCGTAAACCAGTGTTAAAATTGTTTTGGTCATCCACCTATTATCCGGCCGTGGTGAGAGCTACTTCACCTAGCGTACGACTCAAATGCCGGTCGCAGACCACTCCTTCAGCTACTACCTCATACTTTAAATGTTGAATAGTTGATAGAAGACGTAAATTTTGCATTCCGCGGGCGTTTCAATGTTCATTTCGTTATGCCGGAGCCAGACATAGCTCAAAGTGTTTGTACATTTTTGTCCTTGAAGACTACAAAGTACTTCAAAAGTTTGTGCAACCATAGAAAGTCCTCTGGCACATTACATGATCATTCAAATGAAGCTATGTCCGACTCCGGCATTATAGTCGTTCTTTCCAAATGAATAGAGCCCCAAAAATTTACGTTATTTATTTTAAAATAATTTGTGTCAATATGAAATTATGTGGTATTATTCGTAATTTGATGATTTACGGTGGCATTTTAACTGTGTATTCATTAATTTAGACTGATGCACGCAGAACTTGTGAAGTGTCATTCCCAAGACAACATAAACATCAGGTGACAACGGCTAAAACGCGACTAATTGCGATGCTTGCGTTTTTCTTTGCCGAGACATTCTAATTGTGTGCAATCACATTTGGTTACATTATAACGCCTAAAGCCAGTCGCATAGTCAGACCGTTCTGTTCTTGTTTTCTCTTGTTCTTGTTGAACAAACTAGTGGTTTAAAACCCTCAATTTAAAATAGGTTTTTATGGTAGATTATACGATTGGTTGCCTAAAAGTATAACCATATAACACTAAAAATGTACAAGAAATAAAATATCCGATTTTTTTTTTTTTACAATTGTCTAAAGGGGAAAGGTTGGTCACGATCAGCATTTTTTGAAGTATTATTCAAAAAAATTTTTACATTCTTGAAATTATTATGTTTTATATATTTATATTTAAAAAATACTGATTGTGAAATCGAGCTTAATTCATTCTCGAATTTTCCGTAACAGTTGTTTGATTTGTTTTCGATTTGGTCTAATTAATTTATATTTGTAAGAA
>JANCMC010009603.1:3187820-3224879 GCA_024363005.1 Charaxes varanes
TAATTCATTCTCGAATTTTCCGTAACAGTTGTTTGATTTGTTTTCGATTTGGTCTAATTAATTTATATTTGTAAGAATAAAAGAGCTGACGCAATTTGGAACATTGCTGACACGCGCAAAATCTTTTTTTTTGTGTGGTTTGAAATTTACTTATCGTTTTCCGTTCAACTCATAGGTGTCGTCCTAATGGAACGCAAACGCGCGATGCGAGCGAACTTAGTTGATACGAACGTCTGATCAAACACAAATGTCTTAGAAGTGTTCTAATTGAAGTACGATGCGATCGCGCGAATTCAATTAGGACACTTCTTAGACATTATGTTTGATCGCACATTCGTACAAACTAAGTGCGCTCCCATCGCACAATTTGCCGTCTTTTAGGACGACGTCGTAAGAAATTTTTGGGAAGATTATGATTTATCGAAAAAAATTGTAGATTAAAGCGGTTTTTCGGGAGCACGGTTAAAAAGACTGTGGATGCTGCCAAATCTCTGGCGCAGGAAGTGTCCCATGCGCGGCACAAAGAGGACGTTGCCGATATCGTGGACGACGTGCGCGGAGAGCACAACATCAAATTGAAGGCATCCAATTCGCACAAAGGCCCTTACGACTTCGACGGATGCGTGAGATATGTGCAGGTCTGATTGTTTTCTGTAAATATTTTGGGTCAATATGAGTTGAAATTCTGTGAACTGACTTTATCGGAGCATGGTTTCTTTTACTTATTTATGGAAATCCTTTTATACTTTGGGATTGCTAACTTTAGTAAAACAATCTGCACAAAGTAATGTGATTAATTGAAAATCAAATGTTTAGGTCCCTTATAAAGTGTAAAAGTTTAAGAAAAATTGTCTGATATTTCTCATATCTGACACCAGTCATTCCATTTACTTCTTCTTATCAACCAAAAAGGGCTTCAGTTGGCGATAATTCGCAACAACATCACGTTCATTAATGCTATTATGTCAAGACTTACGAATTAAGTATTTTATATGGTAATCTTTAATATGATCTAGACTTCTTTTAGCAATTAAATATCATTCAATTTAGATCATATTAGAGATGACCATACAAAATACTTAATTTGGAACAGTCTTAACATAATCGCATTTGTAAACAAGACGGTGTAGCGAATTATCGCCAACTAAAGCCTTTTTGGTTGGTAATGAAAAGTCAATATTTTATATTGGTCTTCAACAAGGGCAAAGCAGGTCGCAGAAACCAAAAGAAAAAAAAAATGTGCGTGTACTTATGTACACACGTAAGAAGTGAAACTTCTTTATGATCTTATTTTTTGAAAAATAATAACAATCACACCCAATTATTAGAAAAAAAGATATAATAATTACTTACTTTTTTTGAGAAATTCACTGAATTTAGAATTAAAATAAACCCTTTAATTTTACTGATCACTTTAATATTATCACGTCACTATAGAGTATTAGAAGTAAATAAGCGTGCAATAGAAAAATGGTCAAGTTTAGTGGTAGGAATAAGTGTGCTTAAACCACATGCTATCCCTACTCACTGGAGAAAGTACTCTTTGAATCAACCATGGTAGGGTTAAGAAAAAGATGGCGCGTATCGGAAAAATGTGACGGTAAATTTTTTCCAACGCCGATAAAGAAGTTTCACTTCAATAACATTTTTTTGTGTTTTTTTGTTTACCTATTTCTTTAGCAAAATTCGTTATATTATGTAGGAAATGGGCTCAGGACATTCGGGCGCAGTGTGGTGCTGCAAGTTTAGCGTTTGCGGACGACTATTGGCGACGGCCGGACAGGACAGGTTGCTAAGGATCTGGGTCACCAGGGATGCATACCACATGTTCCAGGTAAGGTCTTTTGGAAAAAAAAATAATAAATTCTTTAATTCCGATTATCATTCATATTGTTTTTTGAAAATAAAACTGTCAATAATGTTTAACGTTGTACCGTTATTGTGTTTAGGTAACAATATAACTGAACAACTATACGAATCGAATTAAAAACAAAACGTAGTTTTCCTTTTTACTACTAATATTCGAACAACTTTTTTTTTTTAAAGAATATTAGGAATACTTTTTAGGTATGTCTAATATTTCCTTTTTCCCCTCTTACTAAGCTTAAATTAAAATTAGGAGTGGGTACGACAATACCCCAACGGCTATGGGGTTTGAAGAAAATCAAAATTGATTGATTTTTATGCAAAACTATAGGGTTTTTGGTATTTTTAAGGGTCGCAGTAAATAGCGGCTAATAAACAATTTAATATCATGAGAGATATAAAACTTTAGAGGAGATCGTGGCCTAATCATTGGTCGGCATTTCAGTTGATCGCTAGGTTAAGTTGCTATTGCTACGACCGGGTCATAGATGGGTGACCCATACTATAACTGGCTTATATTTGATATCCGACCTCCGTAAGAGTGTTTGTTATGGCCGGTGTTCTTGGAACCAGTTTACAGCTGCAATCAATTTTTGAGGCAATGGCCAACTACGCTTACCACTTTGAAGTCCGGCACGAAGCGCTGCATCTCCTGCTGCCAGTTGTGCAGCGTAGAGGCGGGGGACACCACCAGGAACGGCCCCCACACGCCGAGGCGCTCCGCCACGTGACACAGAAATGCTATGCACTGCACCGTCTTGCCCAGACCCATCTCATCAGCCAGTATACCGCTGATACCCTATTATCAAATATTTAAAATTGTCAAACTTCTGTTAGGAATGTATGAATTAGATTTAATGAAACGAAAATCTATAACATCAACGAGATAAAATGGATTCTGTTTACTCTGAACTCTGCGTACCATGGAGAATGAACTCCATGCTGTATTCTATATTCCTAAAACCTTCCAAGCGTAATGATAATTGTAGCCACTGTAGACGAAGTCGCGTGTAAGAGTTCGTACTTTTTAAAAAGATACTTTAAGGTTTACTTAATATTATAATTTCCCCATTTAGTTAAGTTTTCTTTTAAAGTTTGCGTTACGAATGCGCGTGACGATATTCCAGCGGTGTTGTGGTTTGAAATCAGCCCTCGATCTATCGAAGCTTCTAATATTAAAAAAAAAAATAGCATTTAAGCTGTATTCTTTTCTTTTGAGGAGGTCGTGGCCTAATCAGCGGTCGGCATTTGAGTCGATCGCTAAGTTAAGTTGCTCTGGCTGCGACAGGGTGATAGATGGGTGATCCATTCTAGCACCCACATGGCGGAAGTGGTTGGCATAGTCGATACAATCAACTCCTATAATTCCCTTCATTGTTGATAACGAACAATCAGTAGAATGGAATTTAATATAAAAATAATGATTCAACATACTGTTATGTTGACGATACCCATGGAATCGATGAGTGATCTTATGCTTAGATACTCAAAAAAACATAATATGGACTAGTAAAGTTTATCAAAATAAATTACTTTGATAAACTTTACTAGTCCATAATTCTGCATCAACATAAAAAACAAGAAGAGTCTTTTGGAATTGAATTGTAGATTTTTGTAATATTAGTATAGTGTATTCTATAAAAGTTGTCAAAGAACCCATTGTGATTTTCAACTTAAGCTATTTATAACTAGTAACATTTAAACGGAAATAAATAAAGAGGTACGTAACTCAAGCGATAAAAAGTAATAAAAACTTCAATTCATTTTAAAAACATATTTTTACTTAAGAATAGAATAAAAATGTTTCATATTCTACTTTATTTGTAAATTTTACATATACTGCTAAATAGTTTCAGTTGCGGGTGAGTACAAATACCGACTCACGTAAGTTTTTAGTACCTACCGTCCACGTCAGACAATTGATCACTTTGGATTATGTTATAAGTTCTTATAGCATGATCTAAATTAATTAGTTGACTAATTTTGTATGAGGAAGACCAGCCTACCGTAATACTGTTTTTACCGTGCAGATGTCCATGGGCGACGGTAGGCACTTCGGTGCCTACTGCCTGCTCGTCTGCCCCCTTGTAACATAAAAAGTTCACTCCGCATACCCTCACCCTGGATTCTCTGACCAGAACCGAAACAGGAAAGATGACATTTCACTTATAAGGCTCGCAAAGAGGGTTAGGTATACAAGTGAGTATGAGTTTACAATTTTTTCAGATATAAAATAGGTGGTAAAAATGATATTCTATACCCAAATAATTCTGTTAGGTTTTCGACTTTCTTTTTGTCGTTTCAAAAGGCCATTTTTGTTTTCGCCAGCTTGATGCGAGCTATATGTTTTTGGCCCAAAAAAGCCCTTTACAAGATTTTTGATAATTATGGTTGTTTCTTTTACGAATCATTCACCAATTTCTAATCACCTTCACGCGTGCAAAGTTTTAAGTCTACACTGCATCTATTCTTAAAATTTTTCAAAAAACTACTGATGTTTCTATTCTTACTTATTCTATACTTCATTATTGTTATGTCAAACGACACATGTCCTTTATATTAACCAAACCTATTGTGAGTTAACTTTTTTTTTAATTTCTTTTTTGCAACTAGGCCACTGACGATCCAAATGTGCGATATATTTTTAAATGTTGACAATTTTTTCGCAACAGTTCAACATGTTTGTTCTTGACCTTTTTTATGTAAAATGTCTTATTTATGTTAAAGATTACGTGAAGCCTATCTGCTTAATGGACACGAGATCGCGTTTGAGCGCAGGCGATGACGTATTCGTCGCTGGCTGGGGTAAAACCCTGGAAGGTGAGTTTTTGCTTATTGATTTTGTGCCTCAACGAAATTCCCGGAATATTGTTACGGTCAGCCCTTCCCGCTTCTATGGATTGGTTATTGGATGGATGATAGATACGTAGTTCAGTTTAACGTCTTAAACTTCGTGATTATGCAATTATAATATGTTATATTTATTGACAAGCATGTTTCAAGTTAAAAATTAGTTATCATTAAAAAATTACATAATAAATATAAATACTAATTTATTCTGGCCCGTTGGCGCAGTGGGCAGTGATCCTGCCTTCTGCTCCGGGGGTCGTGTGTTCGATTCCCACCTCGAGTCTAGGTGTATTATCCATATGTATGTAATTTATATATTTCTACAAAAAATATATATTTCTGTACAGCAGGCGCCTCTTACTTTTAACACAGGCATTAAGTTGTCTACCTTAGGAACAGACGTCCGTGTCTCATATATATTTATTATATATATATATATTCTATATCGTCATTCATCGATATCATTTCACAAAAATTGTATGGATGGAGAAGTATAAAATTTGACTCTATTATAGTTTATGTAAGAGTAATATTTGTAAATATATTAACCTATCAAACGTCATTGGTTTTATACACACATGTAAACATTTTGCAATAAAATTGTGTCAAAGCGTACTCATGAGTTCATGATATTAATTGTCAAATATGACAATAGATGTCACTAAACAAAGAAGTAAAATTTTGTATACAGATTATGGTACGCCAATTTAAAGATTTATGGCCGAATTCGACCAGCCGGTAATCTCCGAGTTTTATTAATATCTATATTTTTGTAGACCCCACATAAGTGATTCTGCTGTAAGTTAAAAAAAAAAAGGGAATCTGAGAATTTTAGGTTTCGTGCCAGGTTTATTTTTGCATACCTTTAATATGTACCACTTGTATTCTTGTGCACTTTATAAGAAATTTAACCCTATTCGAACATATTTGTGTATTTGAGTGTACCCTTGGTCGCTTAAGATTTGCAATTGGGCGCAGCAGAGCTGCAATCGGATTCATACTGAATTTACTTTCTGCGTTCAGAGGCCCTAGCACGAACATTTCAAAGCGTTCGAAGTCGGCGATTTGACTGTATAAATGTTCGTTTAAGGCCCACAGGAGGCAAGCCTTTATCGTGTCACGCTTTAAATCAATGTTAATGCAACCTGTGTTGAAACTAAAGAGGGTACGCTGTTGTCCCAGCACCAATATTTTTAAAGTCAACTCTTCGACTCGATCGGTTCGAAATGTTCGTGCTAGGGCCTCAGGTATAGTATCTGCCGAGTCCATTTGTTCATTTCTAAACACTAGAGATCGCCGGTTGGTCGGAATTCGGCTACAAAACTTTAGATTTGATTCTATGCTTATTTAAAGCTGTTGTACTAAACATTTCTATTTTTAGTACAATGATATTTTACAATTTAAATACAATAAATGTCATTATCAACAAAAATATTTACACTGTTATTTTGTCATCGTTGTCATGACTTCCCTTTGACACCATCCTCTAGTAAAATGTATGAATATGTGTGTAAATCGTATGGCACTGTAATATACACATGTGTAAGGTTTTATTTTAATAATTTAATATATTAATAAGGCATATTTTACAAAAACGCCCCATAGAAGAACTCGTTCTTAGCGAATATCTTCTTCAACAAACTACAAACTAGCTCTCTGCCAAATTTCATCTTTGTATGTCAAACGGTTTTCGAAATTCCATGATAGGTGACGTTTCGTTTTTAAATATACAGATCAAGGCAATCGAGAAAAGAGCATTTTTCATTTCTCGAACGCCAGAAAGGCATTTGCGAACCTTATGCCCGTTTGCCTCTTGCCCTTAAGTATGTAACAACTAACGGTCCCTTCATTATCTCTTTTGATAACTAACGTCTTAATTCTCCTCTCCCCATTATACTCTACACCAGCGGTTGGCAACGCGTATCCCGCGATCCCTCCCTTGTGGCCCGCCGCTTTTTGTAAATGGCAATTCTTGTAAATTATAGTTATTTAATTACCTTATGCCAGAGGCAGACATAACTTCATTCGAATGCTCATTTCAATGATCATGTAGTGGCCAGAGACTTTGTGTAGCTACACAAAGTTTTGTGGTACTTTATAGTCTTCAAGGACAAAAATGTACAAACACTTTGAGCTGTCTGGCTCCGGCATTACACAAATGCAATAATTTTGTCATAGTGTACTAAAATTTATTATTTTTAATATTACCTACAATGTCTACCTACATAAATACATAACTAGACACCGATTTCCAAATAATTATTTTACAATTGTGGCCCGTCTACATCTAATTTCTTAACAGTGTGGCCCGCCTGCATCTATTTGTTTAAGGATGTGGCCCTTGCCTACCAAAAGGTAGCCGACGTCTGTGATACACAGTTTTTCTTTCAACTTATACCGATCAATCTCCTCTATTTTGTCGTCAATACGTGACATTGGCGAAATCAATTGTGCTCATAGGCCATAGATAAGAGCCATAAACTAAAAATTTACTTCCTATGTACAGTTAAATTGTGTGTCTGAATTGGCAATTTTTTTCCCTAAACTTATGTACTGACTGTAAAATTACGTCTAAAAGTGATTGGTAATAATAATAATGTTGCCAACAAGATTTTTTAAACCGGCAACGTAACTGCGAGTCTTATTGTTAATATTGATAGGCGATGATTAACATTTTTAATCAGTTGGTAGACATTTATAATCAGTCATACCTTCTGTCCGTTTTCCTTGTATGCCTCTTTTTTGAGGGTAGCAAAATCGTTTCAGTTGGGATGCTCTGGAGATAGCAACATGTTTCATAGAGTGATTGTGCGAGAGAGGTCCTCTTGTACGTAGCGTTATCCAGGTCTAGTACCAGGGTCTCCATAAATTGCAGAGATGTGCATGAAGTGGCTATGGGGCGTTAAGAAAACCGACTGCCGTCTGACGTCATCCCCGGAACCCTCACAATCTCTACAATTTCACGAATAATATCACTCAATGACATCAATCGGCACCAACTGAATCGCGATTAATGTCACTGTATGTCACACAAAATTTTTGAGCGTCTTTCAAAACATTGAGGAGGTCGGTTAGATTGGGGACGGCAAGTCATAGACAATAAACAGGAAGAGACTAATGAAGTTTAAAATAGATCTGGGTGGGTTTAAAATATGCCGAAAAAAAAGGCCTATCCCTAATACAGGCATAACTAGTATCTATATTGCACCCGTGCGAAGCTGAGGCGGGTCGCTATTAATTAATATGTTTAAAAGTACACCCTACACATAATTTTATAATACCCATTCATAGTAATCTCGTGCCACAATAATCCTTGTATTCAATTTTTTCCTTGTATTCTAAAAATAATCCTTGTATTCAATTTTTTTCCTTGTATTCTAAAAATAATCCTTTCATTCTATTCAAATTCTACGGGATACAGCGGCGGGAGTCGTTAACCCGCAACACTCACGTATTACATACAATTACCGGGTCGTATACTCCTCGTCTTTTATCTTACGCTATTGTCTCTTGGATATACCTCGCTTCGTGTTTTCAAAAACCAGTACGGAGAATACATTTTATTTTTAATTTACATTACAAAGCCAAATTAAACCTTGAAGTAACTCCAGAAATTGAGAAGCGTTCTACGGTTTACAATGTAATATTGCCAAATTTTTTATTATTTCTGCAGAAATTAACGTTTAACGCAAAAAAAAAACATTAAAAATTTAAGGTTACAATTCACTCCAAAACACTCCAAGTTGTCATGACGTCACTTTATGTTAACAATGCATTCCACTAAGAGTCATCTCGACGTTTTCGTCGCGACCATAACGATTGCAGTCGTCAAATAAATATCTGAATGAACATTTTAAAACGTTGCGATCGCTTATTGGCACGCACTTATAAAATACGGTAACGTCATACTTTCTGCTGGGTGTTTTAACTGTCACGGCGAAGTATTGTTACCGCGTGTCGTAAGGTTTGTAAGACTTCCCGGTGGCCTAATCTCGTCATTAAATACCGGAAACGCATCTGCTAGCCTCCTCGTGGTGCGGTTGTCTATGGACGTCGGTAGTCACTTATGTGAACCGCCTGCTCGTTTGCCCTTTGTAACATAAAAAAAAATGGGCTTGTCTAGAAGACATATTGTATAAAAGTTACCGTTTAGGCATTAGGGTTCACAATTGATATAGCGTTTCTAAGTTAGAATGGTTCGGCAAACGCCGTGGGTTCGTTAATATAGTCTACGGAACCCTATAAGTCACACCCATTTCGATTTGTTTCGTTTATGTGAATCTATATATGGCACTTGCGATGACTCAGTGATTTCCAAGGTCGCTAGAGTCATTAGTTGGGATCGTTTCGCACGAAGCTTTGTTATTTGACGTTTTGTGACTAACAGGAAATCAAAAGTGAGAGCAGCAAACAGTACGCGGCGAGTGACCCACTGGACTGCATCCAATGCACACAAAAGTGAACATTGAAAAGGTGAAAACGCTTTGGCCTAACTTGGCACGTTTGGTAGGGGGTATATAATTTAAACGGTAGGTTAGATACTTTTATTCTTGTCTACGGGAAATTATATCCGGTCCGCTAAAGTCAACAACTTAAACATACATTTTTAATATTATATATCTGCTACATATAGCACATATATTACATATGTGTAGCAGAGACTTATAAACAAACGAGTATTGATTAAATTTGACATTGACTGGTCCGTTCGCGCAGTGGACAGCCATTTCTCTTTCTTCTTAAGTCTTTAGCCTAGTGGGAAACCATTTAATTATACATGTAATTGTTTTTTTTATATGCCATTGTAGCGCTAGTGGTTTCTGTTAACAGATTTACAGCGAAAGGCCTCAATTATCACGTTAAGAGGGTCTCTCTAGACTGTTATAGAAAGGGTCGGATTTCATACCTGAAACGGCCCTCATTCTGAGAAAGTTTCTCACCCACACCATAATTACTCTTTTTATATATCTTTGCCCTACTGTATGTAGGCTACTTATTTATAGTAGAGAAATTGGGCAAAAAATCTTTAGACTTACGTACGTATTTAAGTTATAAACAAAATGTACAATTAAATTCTTCTTATAACGATATTGCAAGTATATTGACAATTAATGTAGTCATGAATACGCTTTGACACCTTCTTATAGTAAACTTTAAACATGTGTGTATAAATCGTTTGGCATTGGTGTGCGTATGGTTTAATATTAATAACTAAATATATTTATAATGCACATTTTATAAGGATATTAGCACTCGCACCCCCTTTTCCCCTCCTTCTATATGAACTATAATTGTAACAAATTTTTAAATCCTCCTTTTGCCCAATTTTCGTAAAATGAAACGGAAACTTATCTTGATATAATATACAGATTTTCATTTTTTTTATAGTTCTACCCGCTTTGACTTGACATCGTTACAGTATTATAATATATATAGCCTCAATAGCTCAACGGTATAAGGTATGGACTGAAATCCGCAAG
The DNA here is from genome assembly GCA_024363005.1 of Charaxes varanes. Classification (NCBI taxonomy): domain Eukaryota; kingdom Metazoa; phylum Arthropoda; class Insecta; order Lepidoptera; family Nymphalidae; genus Charaxes; species Charaxes varanes. The sequence goes on from JANCMC010009603.1 coordinate 3,198,017, forward strand.
GTACCCGGTTCAAACCCCACCGCCGGCGACAACAACACCATCACTAGACGTGACAGCATTGCCGCCACTTCACGCCGATCTCATGTGAGAAAGAGGTACTGTACCCGGACGCGCCGGCCCAATTCGGCTATAAGCATGGCGCTACCTCTAATTACGATTAATATCACAATTTTCTTTCCATATCGCAAAGAATATATATAAAATGATTATGACTAAGTGTGCGATATATTCTTCTGTACTATGTTCACAAGGTTGTGAGTAAGAAATTACCATATTGATGTTAATTACGAAAATATAAGATCACCTTGCGAGCCCCTACGAATAATATCACATACATATAATTGTTTATTTATTGACACTAGAGATCGCCAGCTATTCGAAATTCGGCTACAAACCCTTATTAGCGTATCACATGCTTAGTACGACATGCTTTGAAAATTAATATAACATCGGTTGTCATGTTTACCTATGACGTCATCCAATAAAATGTATACATGTGTGTATAAATCGTTAGGCATTCGTGTGAGTGAGGTTTAATTTATAATTTCATGTATTTGTAATTTATATTTTATAAAAATATAAACATTCGCACACCATCCTCTATGTAAATCAGTTAATTTACTGAGTAGGTTCCCTTTTAGATTTATTGCCCTCCTTAGTATTTTGTATGTTTTATATCAGTTTGAAGTCTATAGCTTAATTAGAGAGTTAGTTTTCTCTTTTATATCTATTCTGTAAGACTGCAGTGCATTGATCAAAAATAGTTTTTCTTATTCTTAAACTAAAATTTTGACAAATTTTATATTCCATCTTCGCAATTTTCGTAAAATGGCTCGTAAAATTTTCGCTTCACTACATATTGCAAGCAAAGAGGATATATGAGGTTGTTAGTGTCTTTGAAACAACTGGACCGATTTGAAAAATTCTTTCACCACTAGGATCCTACATTAGCCCTGAGGAACTCAGGCGATGCAATTTTGTTAAAAAAGTTAGTGAAACGTATGAAAACTTCGATAATGTAAATACTCGTGTGAAGCCGGGGCGGGATGCTAGTGGACAGATAAACTGATAAAACTCAAAACGATGCATATTTTATTTTTATTTAGTGAAGTTACAGTTTGACTTATTTGCTAATTAATTCTTGAAGGCGTTTAATCTATAAAGAATTGACAAATAATTGTGTATGTTGTTACAATACAATACTGTAACTTAACCTTAACAGATAAATGGTAGAAGTGACCCTTAAATTCAAAAGGTTCGAACAATTACCGGACGTAATAAAAAAGTAAGCACTTCCTTTGTAAGAATAATCATTCTCACAAAGAAGTTCATGTTAAGAAAATTACTAAGAGCACATTATTTTCTTTCAAATCAAATACATACTACGCAGCAGCAATTTGATTTATTTGAAAACATTTTCTCACACGTTTTGGAATTAATTGTAAACAAATCTTTCATAAGACTACGTAATGGTTTATGTCCCCAAATATCGTTATATTTGCGTACTTAAATCTTGTCTTTTAAATAGTTTAATGAACCCTGAATTGGAGATATCTGGTTAAATCACTCAACTCGCTGATCAACAGCCATGCCTAGCCAGCTTTATTCTTACTTGAATAGGAAGCAGACATACTAAGCTTGTTAAGACATTCCCTGCCTTGTTAGATTAAATTGACTGAAGAATTTAAATGCGAAAGAAAACGGAGCTCGTAGGAACCACCAAGCAACATCAAGTGTCATACCTGGGGAATCAATATGTAACGGCTGCTCCAAACCATCGTTATGAGGAAAATGGAAGGCATAAGAGGGGTAGGTAGGCGTAGAAAGTCCTTTGCGCAACATTAGGGAGTAAACCGGAATGAAAACGGTTCAGGAACTTTTCCTGCTGGCCAGGAACAAGGAACAATTAAAGAAACTGACTGTCAATCTTCATTAAATGGAGAGGCATTGGTAAAAGAAGAAATCTACCTGAGAAATAAGACCTTATCTTGGACAAAGTCTGAGAGTCTTATAAATAAGGGCGATATTGGTGGGAACTCCGCGGTTGCATGGATTCGTTAATCTTCTCTTTAAGGGGGAAAAAATCTTTTTTCTTGTAATTTATTTCGCGAGTGTGGTCTTTTTTCACTCTACTAAACAACTACATCCGGCCCTACAGACATGTTTAACAAGTAAAATCGCAATCTCTCTATCATAGATAAACAAAATTCTAATAAGCTAATTACATTATTGTTACACATATCGATGACAAACAACGCATACCTGCTATGATAATGGCGAAAGAGGTTTAATCTGTTATCTTACACAAGTGTGATAAGAGCATTCCGTCCACGTACTTTGCCGTGTTGAGGCAAACCTTACCTAAAGTGAGTGTTAAAGTGACAAAAGGTGTAATAATAAGTGTAAAAGTGTATGATTCGAAGGATAAAGTGTGAGTTTTCCGTCAATAACATAGAAATGTACGTGTAAAAGTGTTTTAGAAAACACGTGCTATCGACTTGAAAACGTCACAGACGTAATTTAGGTAAAATATTTATTAATGGTTGTGTAGAAACATTTCCAAATAGTGTTAAGTAATCATTTTTTAAAATAATAGATTTAGATAGAATCAAATTTATTTCCAATATTAGAAATCCATAATTACCCGGAAAACTTAGTTACTCTGCGTAAATCCGCAAATGAAACCGGTAAATCGGTAAAATTCGTCATCTCCGATCGAATCCGATAATCGAATAATAAACTCGAAATAGATAAATATTCATAAAAACTCACAATAACATCAAGACAATCAGTACCTTAATGTACACTCGTGTCGATAATTCTAAATTTATTTCATACCTTTTTTTAATCCTGGTTATCCTGATCAGCGGATTAACGATAAAGTTTTAGATTATAGTATCCTCAAGAGTCATTCATACGAGTGCAAATTTTCAAAGCAATCGGACATCTAAAAGTTGTAAAAGTTACATTAACAGGTTCCTTTTATTCATCGTCCTGGTGATATGCTGATCAGGATGTTGGGATAAAGTTATTCAGGACATCTAAAAGTTGTAAAAGTTACATTAACAGATTCCTTTTATTCATCGTCCTGGTGATATGCTGATCAGGATGTTGGGATAAAGTTATTCAGGACATCTAAAAGTTGTAAAAGTTACATTAACAGATTCCTTTTATTCATCGTCCTGGTGATATGCTGATCAGGATGTTGGGATAAAGTTATTCAATTACTGTATTGTCATCGATCCTTGTTACGAATGCAAATCGTCGAGATAATGGGTCATCTACGAATTTGTCAAAATGTCATTTTCGTATTCCTTTACAAATACCTACATAGTTCTTTTAATCAATGCTGCTGGGGGAAAAAAATCCCCAGTTTCTGCTCAGCTTTAGGAATCGCTAATATAATTAATATAACCGCTACAATTCATAAAGTATAACTATTTAATTTGTAATAAACTATTATAATGCCGGCGGCAGACTTAGCTCAAAGTGTTTGTACATATTTGTCCTTGAAGACTGCAAAGCTCTACAAAACTTTGCGCAGGTATACAGTTCTCGGCCGGGCTACATGATCGTTGAAATGATAATTAAAATGAAGCTATGTCTGGCGCCGGCATAAGCAAAAACCTACCTAGCTTTCCTTGATAAACTTGAAAAATAAACAGTATCTCTAAAAAACAGACTATATCTTCTTTAACATTTCCGAATTCTTTGGTCCATCGTCTTGAATCTACTCATATCCTTTATCTATCATACATGTATAAAGTATTTTATACAGAAAGTGTTATATTGAACGTTTTTCCTCCTATACAGTTCAGTAAGCACATTAACCAATCTCGTTAAGAATAAATATACACAGGGCGCAGATTTTTGTGTGTTGAAGATAAGTGCGTTGTGCAAACGTGCGCTTACGCACAATTAACACTACGGATTTTAGTGCCTTTTTATTGATACACTTAAATCTTCAGATGCTATGACTCTTACAGTTGCCGGAAATCTTGTACAAATGACCTTGATTGCTTAGAATAGCGGGACATAGGGAATGTATGACCCGACGGTCACATTGAACTCCTTGGCAATAACATATCTTCCTCTGCCCTTTCTTCTTCTTCCCATTGTTATTCTGGCCTAGAACCAAGGTCCGCTTAAATTGCAGTGCCTGTGAGGCGAGCTAATTTGACCAACTGCCATCTGACGTCATCCCCGGAACCCCCACAATCTCTACAACCTTACGACTAATATGACTGTGGCATTAATCGGTAGCCACTGTTTTACGTGCCTCCCGAGTACACGGAGGGGGTCGGATATTTGAAGAACCAGTGTTAGAATGGGTAACCCATATATACAGGACTATATGACACGCAAACGTTCCTAAGGTAGACAACTTCATGCCTGTGTTATGGGTAACAGACGTCTGTTATACACATTTTTTTTTGTAGAAATAAACAAATACATACATATAGATAATACACCCAGACTCGAGGCGGAAATCGAACCGACGACTCCCGTAGTGGAAGGCAGCGTCACTGCCTACTGCTCCAACGGGCTAGTCACCAGGTGAAAGATCTCAAGACAGACACAAATTGATGGAAAGATGTAGAGTCTGGCCTCATGTATAGAGCATTATATAGTCCAACCACTACAAAAAGGCATAAAAATTGTCCCCCAAAACATATGTGGGATACATTTTTGGGGACTGACGGATACAATCTGTTCTAAAAGTCTAAACGGCGGGCCCAAACTCGATTCGCATATCAACCGTTGTTCACGTAACAAATACACCAATAGCATTTATTCGAGTGATGTCATCCCACTGGTGTGGCGCGTTAGAGCGAAACGGAGAGTGTTTACCAAATTCAGCACACATTTCCAGACTCACCTTGAATGTTTCTAGCATGTTAGCAATTCTACACTAAATATGGATAAAAACAAGTTGACCGTTGCGCTAACTAAAACATTCTATAGTATTTTAATAACAAATGTGACATGAAGTGGTTTATTTCGATCATAATATAAAAGATATTATATAACTATGATTCAAATGGAGCCTCGTTAGGTCTATGGTAGAAGGATGGCTGAAATTTGCCGTTGCTAAGCTATCGTCGTGCCCACTTCTAATGCCGGAGCCAGACATACCTCAAAGAGCTTGTACATTTTTGTCCTTGAACACTACAAAGTACTAGAAAACTTTGCGCTGCTACACAAAGTCCCCGGCCACACTACATGATCATTGAAATGAAGCTACGTCTAGCTCCGGTATAACACAAGCATATCAAATCTTAACTGGAGCCTGACAATTCAAGACTTAATCAATACGTCTCCGCTAAACCTTCTACTCGAATTCACCGTTGTCTGAAATGCCATCGCCTTAAGGTAAAACCCTACACACCCTTAATGGGAAATTTGCCAGTGTCAAGATTTGAACAAGGACGAGCCTTTATAAATGTCGGGATTGATTTCACTGGTCCTTTCTCAATCCGGGAATCCTCTCGTCGTAAGGCTGCCCTCGGTAAAGCGTATGCCTGCTTGTTTGTGTGTATGAGTACAAAGGCGCTGCACATTGAGATTGTGTCGCAATTGACAACAGTTGCTTTCCTAGCCTGTTTGGACAGATTTATAGCTCGAAGAGGACTACCCAGCAGAATATTCTCCGATAATGGAACAAATTTCGTTGGCGCATCACGGCATTTAAAAGAACTATACTCATGGTGGAACACTTACTCCCAGAAAAAAGATCTTGAAAATTACTTCATCAATCGAGAAATAGTTTGGAGTTTTATCCCTCCTTTGGCGCCTCATTTTGGTGGGTTATGGGAGGCTGGCGTGAAGTCATTTAAATACCACCTTCGGAGAGTATTGAACAGCCAGCCCCTTACCTTTGAAGAACTCTCCACAATAGCAAGTCGCATAGAAGCTATTTTAAATTCAAGACCCATGCATCCTATGTCATCATCTCCTGAAGACTTAGATGTGCTGACGCCTGGTCACTTCCTGATTGGTGCCCCTTTGGTTGCTCTTCCAGAACCAGAGTCAATAGAGCCGTCTCGCCGTCCAATCTCAAGATGGAACCTCATTCATCACACCATAGGCAATATTTGGAAAAAATGGCGACGGGACCCTGTTACCCTCTTTTAATGAGAATAGAAGTTTTATTTCGACTAATAACAGCTATATAAACAATTAGAAGCCTCAAAATATGCATATTTGTCATCTCAAGTAGGATTGCAAATATTATGTAAAAATGTGTGTTGCGATTAAACAACAATGAGTAAAGCCCCTGTTACCCTCTTTTAATGAGATTAGAAGTTTTGTTTCGACTAATAACAGCTATATAAACGATTAGAAGTCTTAAGATATGGATATTTATCATCTCAATTTGGATTGCTAAAAGTACGTCAAAATGTGTGTTGCGATAAAACATAATAGAGTAAAGCCCCTCGAAACCCTCTTTTAATGAGATATGGAGTTTCGTTTCGACTTTTAACAGCTATATAACCGGTCAGAAGCCTTAAAATATGGATATTCATCATCTCAATAGGATTGCAAAAAGTATGTAAAAATGTCTGTTGCGATTAAACAACAATGAGTAAAGCCCCTGTTACACTCTTTTAATGAGACTAGAAGTTTCGTTTGGACTACTAACAGGTATAGAACCGATCAGAAGCCTCAAAATATGCATATTTATCATCTCAAGTAGGATTGTAAATAGTATGTAAAAATGTGTGTTGCGATTAAACAACAATTAGTAAAGCCCCTGTTATCCTCTCTTAATGAGATTAGAAGGTTTGGTTCGACTAATAACAGCTATATAAACCATTAGAAGCCTTAAAGTATGGATTTTTATCATCTCAAGTAGGATTGCTAAAAGTAGGTAAAAATGTTTGTTGCAATAACACATATTATACCTTTCAGCCACTGCATTTTCTGCCACATATCTGTTACAGTTGTATTTTCATCCACACTATTACAAAATTTATACCAACTATCAGAATTAGCCTGCTGAATTAACGATCTGGCTTCTAGGATTTTTTGTTCTAATTTAACTAAATTATCAGGAATTGGATTTCGTCTGAGATTTTTAAGCGCTAACCGTCGTTCGGCAACAATTCGAGAAAGATTTTGATTCCAATAATGTTTAGGTACAAATTTATGCTTAGTATTCATGCATATTTTACTTAGTGGAATAGTTTTATCTGCGACTTGATTTATTTGTTGAATAAACCAATTATACTTTTCTTGTATATCATTATTCAAGTGATGACACTCTGCAAATATTTTATTTAATCTTTCTTTATACTCATTCCAATTTCCGTACTTGTAATTCCTCCTCTCACTAAAAACTAAAGATTCATGATAATTAAAAGAATATTTAATAATCAAATGATCACTTCCAAGATTTTCATTGGTAACATTCCAGTTGACATTAAGGGCAGTATCTGTAGAAAAAAAAGTAATATCGGGCGTAGATTCTTGTAGTGAACCGTTTACGAATTTAACTCTAGTAGGGCTACCATCATTGACTGAGATAAATCCATATTGAATAGAACTATCAAATAATTGATTCCCTCTATTATCAACTTTATTTGACCAACTGGTATGTTGTCCATTAAAATCCCCAGCAATTAATGTAGATTTTGGAAACAATGAGAATAAATTATCCCAGTGGGATTGATTTGTATGAATTAGATACGGTTGACCTATTCTTTTGAAAACCATGTTGATTTTCTGTAATTAGAGGTTTTAGATGCCACTTTATAGACTCGCATAGTATGGACTCAAAAACTTTTGAGAAAATTGACTGTATACAAATAGGTCTATAATTGGTTATATCCTTTTTGTCACCATTTTTGAAAATAGGAACCACCCTAGATTTTTTCCATATTTGAGGGTATACACCTTCGAACAAAGAATTTTTGTATATTATGTATAAGGGTTTTGATAGAATTACAGCACAATTTTTTATGAAAATCGGAGGAATGTCATCTGGTCCCGGCCCTTTATTACCATCTATTTTTTTTAATTTATTGATTATCTCATCTTCACTTAAAATTATATCTCCAAATTGGGTGTGAGAAATATCATTCATTCTTTCAAATTGAGTACTCAAATTAGTCTGTCCTTGATAGTTGGTATAAGTGCTAGAGAAATATTCAGCGAACTGGTTGCATATTTCCTCACCGTCAGTACAAGGTTTATTTTCGAATATCATCAATGCTGGATAGTCACATTTATTATTACGGATCTTTTTAAGGTATGTGAAAAAAAATTTAGGATTAAGCTTTATATTATCTTCTACTCTGTCTATGTAATTTTTATAATCTAGATCTATTAATGTAGCACATCTTTCCCTGAGAAGTATAAACTCTATCTGATCTAAAGGATTCTTAAACTTTTTATATTTTATTCTGTATTTATTTTTTTCAGCTAACCGTTTTATCAAATTTCTAGAGTACCATTCTGGTAGATTAGTAACATATATGTATATAACTATGTAGACATTAAGAGCCTAGGCAGGAAATATCAAACAAGTTAAATTAACATAATCTAATTCCTCTATTATTTTCTCTATCCAGATGTATAGAATCATAGAAGCACTCAAATCATATGCCCCTATAATAATACTATTATTATTATTATTTAAGAAAAGATAGTAAATTATAATAAAAAAATATTAACAAAAAACAATTCTATTTCTAATAGTGTCTAAAATTTAACACATGCATCAAGACCTTGAATAACATGTATTACAGAAAAGCCATTGGCTAACAGTTAAACATTAAAAATTGAGAATGGCATTAGCGATTGAGAATAGATGACAATCACCATTATTTAAAATAACCCTATTATATACATATATGTTACTAATCTCTTCGGACTAAGCGGCTCGTATAATTATGATAGAACTTCACTTATGGTAAGTTCGTTTAATCAATAATTATATGCGGAATTAGTCGTGAATGACAGAACGTTTTTTACGATCGCTCAAAAATCAGCTTTTTTGAATTAGGTCACTTTATGACTAATTGTGCGATATTAATAGCTGGCAATGAGGGTCTTTTTAATTTGATATTATATTTATTTGTTTATTTATTATTCTATCTAATAATAGTATACTGTTCTGCAAAAGTTTATACGTTTATAAACAGGTCTGTAATAGGCAGCCTCGCATTTCATTGTACACAATGTATGTAATCTCTACTAGTAAGTTAAGGAACATCACCTTCTGTAGTACCAGAATGCTCCCGCCCGTTGCCGCGAACGCCACGATTTGAGTGCGCTCCGCAAAGTAAAATCGTGAAAAATCGAAAAGTTTGTGCCACAAACAAGTGTTACACATCATTTTGTGCGCGCTAACGAGTGCTACTCAAAAGTGAAAAAATTTTCAAATTCGGACCATTTTTGGGCAATTTATGCCCAAAAAACTAAAATAGGGAGGTTATTTTGACCTTTGAGTGCGTGCGGCGAGAAATCCTATCGAGTGACCCATAGTTTTTGGACTGCACAAGGAAGTGTCTCAGTGAGGAGCAGCTGCAGTCCAAGTTTAGGATTTTTTGGACAAAGATCCCCGGAGATACAACTCGAATTCCCCAAAACCACGTGGCACGTGGTTTTGGAACCAGGCGCGACCGGGAAGCGCCGCTAGTCTTAATCGACTGGCGAGCGCGCCCTGAGTGCGCCGACACCTCTGCCACGTGCCTCCGACGGAAACTCGAGGATCTACGGCCAAAAGAAGGTTTTTTGCAGTTGGTTTCTCTAGACATTAAAATTGAAATCCCCATATTTGGGGATTTTCAGTGGCAACCCCTAAGTTTTAATTATCAACATTTTAATATACCTTTTTACCAATACTGTGATACCTTCAGAACCCGCGCGGAGCCAGAACTTTTTTAGTTATAGATTTTTAAAATTTTGACATCAAATAGGTCAACTACCGAATAACGTTGTTGTCCAAAATCAACAGGTTCCTGGTGTCGGAGCCTATACTTGAAACTACTGAACTTATTTTTTCTATCCCCATTTTCAAATTCACTCTCAGGACTCCGAATCGCTTCTTTATAGAAACTTGGTTCCTTATAAGCATCCCATTGTGTATTCAGAACGTAGTCATTGAATTTACTTGGGGGTTGAAGTAGTGAACGATCACGCAAAATCCTATCTCCATGCTCAAGGATTACATGTTCAGGTAATGAATCACCAACATTAATATCCTCAGGATCTTCTGCATCCAGATCTTCATTAACTTCTTCAATTTCTCCCTCTAAATTAATACTATCTTCTGAAATACGACTTTGTGCATCATCAAATACATCATTATCTACAACAGGAATATCTTCTCTAACCAAGACGTTTTCCTTATCATAAACAACTTCATTGTTTAAATCAGTTGTATTCTGCTCTTTTAAGCGTTCTGTTCTTATTTGTTTTTTAAACGACAAATCTAAAGGAATATCAATTTCCTCTTGCTGCAAAGCTTTTTCTGGAGCTTCTAAATCTAAGGGTCTTTCATCAAATGTGACATCTCTTGATCTTACTAAAGAATTACCTTCTCGATTCCATAGTCTAAATCCGTCATCATTGTCATACCCTATCAAGAAACATTTCACGGCTTTCTTGTTGAATTTTTTTCTAGTTTGTCTAGGTACATGAGCATAACAAGGTGATCCAATAATCCTTAAATGTTTTATTTGTGGCTTTTTGCCAATCCACAATTCATAAGGAGACTTGTGTTCCACTAAAGTTGGTCCCGTTCTGTTTAATATATAAACAGCAGTATTTACCAATTCAGCCCACAACACCTGAGGTAATCATGCCACTTAGCGTGTCACAAAAAATACCACCTAAAATATGAAAATATCCAACTCATAGCAGGTAGGTCTTAACGTGGACATGCCGCCTTGGTCGTATTTTTAATACCTGCTCTACTTTTGTCTCTTCTGCAGTAAAAAAGTCAACGTAAACAATATTATTAATGTTATATTAAAAGTAAAGTAAAGAAGTAATATATTTTTTGTATTTTTCAATTCGTATTACCCCACCAAGGCACTTAGCGACATAGACATGATTAATTATTGAATACTCTACCTACCACCACATGGAAGGGACTTTTTTATTAAATTAATTTTAATTTAATTTGCTATATTTTTAATTACTTGTACGCCTAATTTAGATACCAATACAATAGAAACCTTATAAAATAATTTTCGTTAATTATTTTATAAGTTTTTTAATGTATTTTATTAGTTAAATAATCCTATTATTTTTATAAAAAACAGAATATATAAAATACTAACAAATATATGAAACTTTAATATCCAACTATGATATTACGTCACAACTTAAAAATATATCGTAAAATGGAGAGATCCTGTATATTTCCAACGAGGTACAATGTTTTCCTAGGTCAGGTACTCTGCGCCTGCGCACAGGTACCGTGGCCGGCCCCCGCGCCCCACACCTCGCTCCTTAAGAGTTTGTTTCCTTTTAACTTTTTCATACGATAATGAAATAACATTTCGTCCACACTAATGTAATACGTGCTCGCGGGAAACGTGAAAAAAAGGTGATGTTTATTTGTTTTAAAAAAAACACGGTTCTATTTTTAAATATATATAAAATATTATTAAGAAGATAATAAGGATCCGCCAGATTGTCAAATACATATTGAATAAAGGAATTAGATCAAACAGTAAACTTTATTGTTTTGCGGCCAAATAATATGAATGAAAAAATATTCGAAAGCATCTTAGTTCAAGATACTATACTATACTATTATGAGATAAAAGTTCTAAAAACACTCACTTTTTAGGGTTCTGTAGTCGTACAATGAACTTTTATTGTTTCGCTTTGTAGGTCCGTCTGTCCGCCCGCAAGGATTTCCAAATTATCAGATCTAGAAACTTGAAATTTTCCATGTTAATAGAGTATGCTAAAAACTCATTAGGAAAATTATTTTAAGCGATTTCGTTGAAGCTGAACAGGTTGTTTGTTTGTTTACTTAATCTCAGGAACTACTGTTCATATTTGAAAGATTCTTTTAGTGTTAAATAGCCCACTTATCGTGGAAGGCTGTAGATCATCATGCTAAAATTGAATCTGTTTTTTTTACCTAACTCTATGCGGACGAAGTCGCGAGCAGAGCTAGCTATAAATATATAAATAAAAGTGATTTAAAACAGATAGAAATGTTAGCTGCTGAGTTGTTTTTAGAAATTACATGAAACGTTCGAATGCGGCGTGAATGTGAAAATACATTTTAAAGGCGAATAAATGAATAACTAATTACCTATACAAATGTTCTGCCTTACGGGAACATGTTCACTCGTGTGTCCCCTACCATGTATGTGAAGCTTTAAAAAAGATATGAGGTACGCTCTGCCGACCATCACCAAAGCGTACTGCTTTACTGCATATCGAGATCTAGTTGTGAAAATGCCTAGCTAATTTTAGAACTGATATTTCACACAGAGTTTGGTAGTGTTGTTTCACAAAACTATCTCGGTGCGGAACGATCTCGGCCGCGGATTTTCGTAATTTATTGTAACATGTGTAACGAGTGTTTGTACAGCGAGGACGCTACGGTTTGTTATTCGAGACACACCAACAGTGCGCAGTGTTTGAGTGTCGTTCGAAATCGATGGCCAAAATTTGCTATTTATTTTGCTTCGTGGAGAAAGTTGTGAATTCCGACGCCTCCTAGAGCTCGAGTTGTTTACGTAACTTATTTTTATTAATTTGTCATTTTTTACTATTATAAAAGCACTCCTCCAATTAATATTAATTAACGTCAAATGTTGAAGTGACTAGAGCATTGAGACGGCGTTAATCTTTTTAATTTTTACAATGTCAAGGTTTCGCGCACGGACCGGACACATGGCGGTACATGATTGAATGATGCGCGCATAAAAGCTTGTTGCGACGCTTACTGTAAATAAATAATGACCTAATTGTACCTTTCGTCTTCGCTATTTCGGTCCCTGAATGATACGCGCTATGCCTGCCTAATTGTGAATGTCAAACAGTGTCGTGCCGCAAGTTGTACCGATAGTACAGGATTACATCAGTATTCACGAGAGAAATTTTGTCGCGAGTGCAGTGCCTACTTTCCAAGTTTTCTACAGGGCACACCCTTTCTCTACCGGCCGGCGTCTAACCATTATAAAACAGCCGTTACCGTTTAAAAGTGTACAGAACTGGGAATGACTTAATCGTCTTTAAAGTTTTCTTACCTTAAAGAAAGATGGACTGAAATAGTCGTGGCTACTCCTAATACAAGCTTTAAAGACAAGTTTAATCGGAGGGTAGAACATTATATTAGGTATACCTAAAGGTATTCCTATTATTCTGAAAAAAAAAATCAAGATGTACTGTGCCGATATGCCACACTATGACGACAGCTTCATACACGACGATAATCAAAATCAACGCCGAAACAAACGCAGCTATCGCGTTTACAAAACTGGCCTAAACCCGCTGGGATTCTTCGAACCGAACGAAGTTTTTCACACCATAGAGGAAAGAGGTACCTCCGTAATCAAGCGGAATATAAGAAATATTAAACATCGTGGTAATCGTTACAAACCCGACTCCAATTCGACGCAATCCGCTGTGATCTTCAAATGCAAAACGCCTGATATATTGATTGATCACTATCCAGGCATAAGCGTTTTTGACCCAAACAAATTGTACGATTTGAGAAATAACAATGTCACACATTTATCGCCTTGTAAAAGTTTCGATAATCTCACGTTGAAGCAAGGAAAGAAGAGTTACGCGAAGGAGAAGATCAGAAACGGAATTAGCCTTCAGAACTTGGTACCCGAGGATAATTTGAAGCATTTTGTATCTCCCGCTGACGAATGCGTCTCCTCTCGGAAAGGGGAAGAGAGAAATTCCTATTCGGTGGTGGAAGCTCGTCGAAGACCTGTGCAACGTCGTTTCTCGCGTAGCACAGCGGTGCCTGGTGTTGGTATATACAGAAAAATATGCGGAGATGGCGCCTACAGAAATTTGAATGGTATGAAATATTAACCCTTTATTGTACAGAATTTTAGTCAAATTATTATTATTATTATTTATAGTAATTATAAGGAACTAGCTTCAACGAGACTTCGTCCGCGTTATTTACTTTGACTTTCATACAAACTGTCAAACATTATTTCATACCTAACAAACTTCATCTTCGCGATGAAAAGTAGCCTATATTCTTCTCCAAGGTGCATTCTATCTTTATACCGCAGTTCATCAAAATGTGCTCAACCGATTAGGTGTGAAAAAATTACAGACAGAGTTCTTTTCACATGTACAGTATCAAGTATACTTAAGTATACTAATTTAGAGTAAAGCTTGTACTATCAACGAGTGCAATAATAGCCCGTTGGACCGGGCCCATACGGATCTCAGTCTAACCGTCCCACCGTTGACCTATTGAGGGTATAATACTAGTAGTACGGACAAAGTAAAGTCGCTTTTCCATTTAAGTGCGTGAAGATCTTTACAGAGGCCCTAGCATGAACAGTTCGAACCGTGCGAATTCGAAGATTCGACTGTATTTAGGATGAAAATATTCGTACTAGGCCCACAAAAGGCAAGTCTTTATCGTGTCACGCTTTTAATGAATGCTGATGCAACCCGCGTTGACCCTAAGGAGGGTACAAAGTGGGTCCAACACAAATATTTTCAAAGACGAATCTTCGACTCCAACGGTTCGAAATGTTCGTGCTAGGCCCTCAGTCTAATATATAGATGTTGTCGTGGATAATGATAATTATATTAGAAATGATTTGGACAAAAAAATTGCGGTTCTATCTTTTGATGTGTCAAATATTTTAAAGTTTTTGGTAAGGGAAATTGCCAGAATTCCGATATCAGCGCCATTTACCAGATCCAACTGTGAATTTAAATTATTCTACGATTTTTTTGGACCCGACAAATGAGAATTATATCAAAACCTGAATCAGCCGTTTAGGAGTTTTACTATTAAGCGTAAAACTAGTCCTGGCGGTGTGTCTAGGGACTAGAATTGAACCGGGTTCCTAACGAGTTACAGTACCCATCCTTTCTATCTTAGATCTGACGGAGTTGTTATTCACAGCCTGTTTCCTCAAGTGAAACGGGAGACAATGTGATGCGCTTTCGATTTTTCTTCCTCTATGAACTAAACGCATGGAGTTGTTATGTTATGTTATGTTACGTAGCCACCGACATCTATACAGGGTGACTGGTGAGGACTTAGAATACTTAGAAAGGGATATCAATAATAAATAAAATAGTTCGGTTAATTTCTTGGCTATATTTATTAAACAAATAAGTGAATAAGGGATGAGTGAAATAGGTATTTTTGCCTGTCCTAAGCCAGGACTAAAGTGTGAAGGGTAAACGGACCATCATCGTGCTTCCACGCTAGGATGTCTATGCGTTCCGTACATAATTAGTTAACATTCTCTTAATCTCACGTAGTAGTTAATTGATATTTACATTTAATGTTAATTATTTTCGTCTTATATGATCATCAAATATCAGGTCCCCGAGTATCGTAAGTGTCTCACCAGTCAACCTGTATATATAAAAATCTATAGTTGTTCGTTAGTCTCGCTAAAACTCAGAAGCGTCAGAACCATTGTTCATTTTGTTCTTTCTACTATACTCACTTTATTTGAGGAAATTTGAGGAAAGGTTTAAAAGGGAAGAAAGAACGGAAAGTCGAAAGATTATTTGAAAATACTAAAAAATGCAAATTTAATCGCTACTTCAGAATACTTCAAATAGATGACGTACGTACGTACTAGATATTTTTACTGACGTGCCATGTAAAACTATTATTTCACAAAATATTCGGCCAGTGTCACGTTTCAGGGTAAATACATAAAGGATATTGGTTAATCGGCTAATAGCAGACGAGCCTATATTCGGGCTATACAACGTCTGCCGGGTCTGCTAGTTCCATAAATAAAATGTGAAGATTTGAGCATTTTATTAATAGACAATTGACTATTTTTATTGTTCCGTAGTACTACAAGGAACCCTTATACTTTCGCTCAGTCCGTCCAACCGTTCGTCCGTCTGACTGCCCTAATCAACATCTACAATTATGAATATAAAAGCATGAAATTTGGTACAGTTATCTGTTGCGTATAGATTTTATTTTTTGAACAAGGAACGTCAACAAGCTAGACATCATATGACAGATTTTCTTAGTCATTTTCTGTAATAAGTTTAATGTCTATTGTTGCAGTTATTTAACAAATGCCTTTTTCGCGTCTCAGTCTCACTCTTCTATGTATAAGAGTGTTTTGACGCTTTTTTGACCATTTTATTTTAAGTTGTTTTGTTATTTATGTGTTGTGAATTAAAATGCCGAATTTTAAAAGTCGGTGGTATGTTAATGTATGTTATGTTAATCTACTTTTTGACAAATACATAAATCCGCTAAATAAGTATAAGTCCACATGTGTATATATATACCTTTAAAAAAATTATAATTATTTCTAGTTTGTAATTTAAACTTCTTCATAAAAATGCTATACGAGTAAAGTTTCTATAATATAGGTGCAAAATGTACAGTTGTAGTATAAAGTAAAGTTAACGTCAAGACAACGTCTGCCGGGTCCGCGTCGTTGTATAATAGAACGTAAGAGACGCGGGAACCTAATGGTCCATTGTGTGTACGCGTCTATTGTTGCAATGTTAAGGCCGTGCTTAAAGTAACATGTGTTTACCGGCTTTTTTGTGTGATAACAAAAATAACTGATAATGTGTCTTCCGTGCTACGGGACGATAACTAGTCTATTGATGTTCTATAGTAGGAGCCCCAATAGCTCAACGGTATAAGGTACCTTTTCGTAAAACTCACCCTATTTTTAAAATTATTAATGGATCATTGATTGATTTACCAACCTTGCCTTACTGCTGAAGCAATTTTGATGAATTTCGGTATAGAGATAGATTAGAGCTTGGAGAAGGACATATACTGCTTTTTGTTTTTAAAATAGAATTTGAAATGATTGAAATAGGAGTCGAAAGTTTGTATGAATGTCGAAGAAAACAACGCGGATGAAGTCAGAAGTTGAAACTCGTTTACCATAAATAAAAGACTTCATCAGAACACCTATTGTCCTCGGAGGCTCGTCTTGAAACTTATAATATTGCAGTATCCATATCGAAATCCCATTGCAACTTTGCACAGCCAACTTTTAATCAAGTCCTGGAGAAACGATTTACTATGACCATAGACTTATGAACCTTACAGACATGTCTGCGTTTCTTATTATAATGGCCCGGGAAACTTAAATTATCATTTTTTTTTCGGTCAAAGAAATTAAATCTGTTTTAGCAATGGCGTTGTGTTTGTTGTATGCTGTGTTGAATTTGACATTTTCTTACTATCTATTCTGAGAACGAGTATGTATAAGAAAATGAATTTTCTTCATATTTTTTATAGTTCAGTTTTTAATACTTATTTTGCTATTAAGGACGAAAGTACAGTCAACAATGTAAATTAAAGTCATAAAAAGATGGTATTATATACTATATAATAACTACCGGGTCATTATATAGTATATAATAAGTCATATTAGTTGGGATGATGAGAGTATTA
This sequence comes from Charaxes varanes, assembly GCA_024363005.1. Classification (NCBI taxonomy): domain Eukaryota; kingdom Metazoa; phylum Arthropoda; class Insecta; order Lepidoptera; family Nymphalidae; genus Charaxes; species Charaxes varanes. The sequence goes on from JANCMC010009603.1 coordinate 3,215,610, forward strand.
GTATGATAATAAAATCTTGTGATTGCTAATGTATTTAATGTTAATTAATGGTTATGGGCAGGTGCCCATAACCTTTAATTAACGCATACGAAAATTTAATAAAAAATCGCGGCTGCACAGTTGTATGAAATTTCATTACTGTCGCCTCCTTTCAAATTTTGAACTTAAAACGCGCCTGCAATCTTGTAAGAGTTATCATAATGGTCGTGTTTTTAAAATTCGAACACGAGACACAACTTATCTACAAAAAAGAATTGATTCTGAAAATGGCGGCACTATTTCATATAATTAGAACTATTTTATGAAATTAATAGTAAAACGAACATACTTAACGTAAAATAAAAGTAAAAATGAGCACGTTCGTTTTACCTTTGCCTTATGAAAACCGAACAAACATAACATAACTTTTAATATTAATTAATTTATAAACGATCTTCTTATAGGATTTTGATTTATCTCCTTGCATTTTTTTGAGAAAAGCACTATGTAAGCCTCGGCAAAAACAAAAATTGCCAAACTCGTATTTTCAAACTCTACTCGCCCGGCAATTGGTCGTGTTCTGAACCTCGAAAACAATGTACTATTTATATACTAGCTAAAATCTGCTCTTTCGTCCGCGTTGAATTCAATGATTTTGACAAAAACAACAAAGATTTTTAATTTTTTTTTAAATAAACTCCAACTTAGCTTTACTTTTCCATAAAAACCGTCCTTGGAGTTTGGAACTAGGATTTCAATGAAAAAAATACTTAAATTGGTCTGGTCGTTCTCGAGATATGGTGTGAAAAAGGGGAATTTTTATATATAAATATAGATATATCATATTTTATGTTCATAACATTCGTATTCAGGGAGACCTTTGCCGTCATCCGTACAGCGCCATCTAGATTTTGCTTTGGTGTAACCTTTTCCACTTGACATCATTGCCATCTTGCTATGTAGCAGCCGCTACAACCTCTTTATTTTCTTTCGGGCTTCGGCCAAATGCGAGTATGAAGTTGTGATCGGTGTAGTTCATTCCTCCAAAGTATGCCTACAAAAGATATGTCTATAAAATATACGATTTTATACGTTTTTTTTTAAAGTATTGAATATAATATTATCAGGCTTATCTTTATATCTCACAGGCTATCTGTGAGACTGTGAGAGTGTGACGTCACAGGTCTATTAGGGTGGAGAGCATGCCCATCGTGCCCACTATGGCGGATCCGCACCTGATTGGCATATATGCAACACAAAAGAAGTTGTAGGCAGTTATTTATTTTATTGTAATCTACATTTTTATTGCGGTGACTTGCATTAAATTTATACGTAAATAAAATTTATATTTGTACTTTATTTTTTCACAAAATGTGATATTATTTCCGTTTTACATGACCAATATGAAATTATTTATTTTAATAATAGTTGCAGGTCGGTTTCATTTTATTTTACAAATAAACATTAAGTAATTTAATATTCAATATAAACTGTATCGATATATTATCTTATTTTTAGTGCTAGTTAATTTCAACACGGCGCATGAATGTGGGTAAGTAATTATACAAATCATTCATTGCTTTTATTATTTTATTGCTTTTATTTTTTTTTAATTTTAGTTTTCTGGTGTGATTCGGAATAAAGATATTTTCATTTCATTTCATTAAGGAAATTCTTTTACTGAATGTACATGATTATAACACCTATGGCAAAACCCCAAGACAAAACATTTTTTCTGCCTATCTGATTGTTACTGATAATTTCCAAAACGGCTGGACCAATTTCAACGAAACCTTCACTGGCAGATATCTGATTTTACAAAGAATAACAAAGGCTACTTTACTTTTATAAAAAATATTAGGGCATATAAAAAATCTATATAAAAAAACAAAGGTTTTGTATTTTCGTGTTTCTTATTTAGTTTAGTTATAAATTTGTTTATATTTGTTTTCATAAGACTAAAGAACATTCCCTATTAAATATTTTCCAGAAGGTCTTCTATCTATACATATAATAGAAAGGTAGAAAAACTTAATCTGTACATTTTTTTAAATAATAACTTTAGGACAAGAAGAATGTAAACTAAAAATACGATTTTTGAAATTCTTTTCTGTTTGTCTCTTTGTTTGCAGAATTAGTTTAATCAAAAAACTAATAACTGAGAATTGTTAAACTAAACTTCAAGTAACGTTTAGTTTTTGTTTCATCAAAATTGGTCCACTATATCAAAAGATATTTAAGTAATTGCATATTTCCTGCATTTTCCTCGTTTGCTAATAACGTAAAGACTAATAATATTATTAAATCAATAGTGCCTTAATTCCTAGTCTAGAGCCTCAATAGCTCAACGGTATAAAGAATAGACTGAAATCCGCAAGGGACTCCGGTTCAAAACCCCACCGCCGTTGGGGTATTGTCGCACCCACTCCTAATACAAGCTTTTAATTAAAAAAAGTTTTGTAAAATACAACAATGTTTTAAAAAAATGTATATTTAAATCAAAACAGTTACAAAGTAATAAAATATAAATAATCATCAAAATAAAAGTAAAGCAAATTGGGAAGTAATTCAACATAATTAAAAAGTAAGTAAGTAAAATTATACAACATAATGACGTTTCTTTAATTAAAACTATGACAGGAACATGTGATAATTTGTGAAGAATTTAATAATCATTTTGTCGACCTAGATAACAATATAAATGGGCCAAAGAAGGTAAAAGACAGATTATATTCTAATATAACTAATGAACATACAATTTTTGTTGCTCCTACAGATTCGTTCGAAATATTAGGAATAATAAAATCCCTCAAAGACACTAAAGCTGTGGGTTATGATGAAATCAGGACAGACGTTATAAAAAAATCTGCAAAATACATATGTGGTCCACTAGCTGATATAGTGAATAAATCATTTGGATATGGAATATTTCCTACTAATTTGAAAATTTCAATTATTAAACCTGTATATAAAAAAGAAGATAGCTCTGATATAAATAATTATCATCCTATAACGTTGGTGCCAATACTAGCAAAAATATTTGAAAAAGTGATGGTAAAACGTCTGACCAGTTTTTTCGGCAAAAACAATTTACTGGTAAATGAACAATTCGGCTTTCGTCACAATAGCTCAAATACCGAGGCTTGCTTATATTTGAACAAAATGATCAATGATAGTCTGAATGACAAAATACCTATTAGTGCTATTTTTCTAGATATGACAAAAGCTGTTCCGCTAATTCTGCCGGTGTGTATAGATGTCACTTATAATTGTGTTTTCATCAATCCTACCAATTTGGAGCTGTATGCTAATCTATGTAAACTCGAAGGCTTAGATTGACTACGCTACGTTTCATCTAGAATACAGGTGCGCATGGATAAGAGAACTACCAGAACACAGAAGAATCAAAGATGCGTTCCCGTCTTTTAAAACTGAGTAAGTAGAATAGGGTACCGTTTATTGAGAATACTTAAGTAGTATTTCTAATATATTTTTCTAACTTAGTTTGAACTTACAGTGTAAGGAGCATGATTAATTATAGTTAAAATCTTGTCTCTAGAAATGTCATTAAAACTTCTCACGGTAATACGAGAAGTCTCATCCAGTACCCGCAAAACAGTCGCGCTCTGTTGCCTTCGTCGTTTCCATATCTTCTTATTCTAACTTAACATTCACATACTCGGTCATGAAAATCATATAGAAATTCATCTCACAAACTCTATTAAATAAATTTCGAGATGTACTGTAAGTTATAATTATAATATAAATTATATAAGTAGATGTATTGACTTATCTTCAGATATTTGTAATCTATGTTAAATATCTGTCAGTATCGCCACCTTAATAATCATAACGAATGTTATTGGCCGGTCGCACTGGCGGCATTAGTGATATATCACGTTAACAGTGTTACCATCATTAAAAACAGTATCATGAATTTATTTATGTGGTTATTATGGCGGCAATGATATTGAAATAGAGCCTATTTAAGAAATGTTTAAAATATATGGTAAGGCGCCTGAAGATGCAATACGTGCTCACAATAACGCCGTTAGGCTTTGGCAAGATTTCGGGAGAAATTGCTTTGGTGAAATTATTGAGCGTTTGCATATCGATGCCCAGATTTCCGAATCTCAGATAATTGTACAGCAAAATTACAAAAATCTCCCCCAAAACATTGTACGAATTTAAAGTAGGCAAATTCACGGTTGAATAGGAATTGAAACGATTTTGTAACGAATTTTATTCTGTTAAAATATAATGTTTTAAAACTGATATACAGGTATATAAAGTTTTAAACATTCTAACAAATAAATTTATAAAGTTTTAAACAAAAAAGGTCATATTGTTAATTTTTAAAAGCAAATTATAAAAAGATATTAAAATTTATTTTAAAAGAGTTTTATTAAAAAATCCCACGAAATTATACATTAAAGGTGATTAATACAATGTACTAAATACAGAAGCAGAATATTTGCTCCCGCATACTTATAGGTCAAATATGTAGACATAGTTCATGGACAGCCGGAATTCGGATCCTACTATAGCATAATTTTTCGTATTTTGTCGTTATTTAATTACGCAGGTGACACCTTAAAATAAAAACATAAAAGGGACACAAAGAGACCATTTAGAAACTCGAATATCTTGCTACAAATATATTTATAAAACGAGTGTTTTTTATGAGTCGTTAACAAGACGTTCGAGAAAATTTGTTCAATCTAAAAGCAAATAACAAAAGCTGCCTCGTGTATGATATTTATTTTAGTAGTAGTTATTGATGTTTGCTTGGTCCCAGCTATAGCGATATGGTATCATATATATATATATATATATATAGTATTATATATTTTTAAAAAGATATGCCCCGCGACTTCAAGCGCTTGGACCACTTTTATCACTTAGGGGTTTAAAAAATTGGTTTTGTATAAGGATCCATATGAGGTTTATAAAAACACCATCGAATCAAATAATTCATTATTTTAGAACAAATTTGGTTAGCATAAAAAGAGTTATGGGGAGCCAACCTTAAGAGATAGACATATGATGTTGCGGACTTTTATTCAGAACTTTTAAAGGTGAACAATTTCGTCATAGATGATTTTTGCGAAACTTTAACCGTTTACGCAGCGCACGCAGCGGAAGCTCTCAAAAGGGGGATAAAACCGCCGATTTTGAAACATTGTTCATTGGTGCTCCGCTTCTATAAGTCTTAGCGTGATGATATATAGCCTATAGCCTTCCTCAATAAATGGGCTATCTAACGTTGAAAGAATTTTTCAAATCGGGCCAGTAGTTCTGGAGATTAGCGCGTTCAAACAAACAAACAATCTCTTCAGCTTTACATATTGGTATAGATAATACAGTTAAACAAACGTATTTTACTTTAGCTGAATTGTTATGAAATTCTTTATTACATCGTTAGCTTTTCATCATAGTTCATATTTGGCAATTCATTACTTATAAGCTATTAAAAACTAATCCACTAGGGGGTATGAATGGATTATTTATAAAATAGAAAAACAATTTTATCTTTCACATGAGAACTATAAGCTAAGAATAATGTGTTAAGTGGGACTCCGCCTCCTAGTGGAGCCCCACGTCGCGTTCTATTTAATTAATTATACATACTAAATGTAATTTTTTTAATTACCGTAAGCGCTTGTCTGTAGCCTAAATTCTAGTTGTACAGTACGATCGAGGAATGTGATATATTATTATTCCAATCTGTATTCTGTGGTTTTATTTTTTTTTTCTTAAACTGTTATTGGTGTTGATGATTTTTTTATTTTATTCCTCTTTGGATTAGCAATGTAACCCTAAGTCCTTTCTTTAGTCTTACTAAAACTCAAAAGCCGCTGGACCGGTTTAAATTGTTTTTGTTTCATTCCCCTTATTTTAAGGAAGGTTTAAAAGAAGAAATGAAAAGTCGAAAGATTATCTAATAATTCTATATGTCATATAGAATTATTATTACATAAAACATTTCGCTAGTGACACGTTTTATGCAAAAGACGCAAAGAAGATTGGTTGATGGACTTATATAAGACAAGCCTAAAATCAGGCAAGACAACGTCTGTCGGACTAGTGGATAGTTTATATACATACAAAAATAATAGTTGTTCGTTAGTCTCGCTAAAACTCGGAATCGGCTGAACCATTTGGAATTCTCTTGCTTTATTAATTCCTCTTACCACCGGGAAGGTTTAAAAGAAAACAAACAAGAAAAGTCAAAAGATTATTTTTTAAAAAGCAGACTTGGTCGCTACTTCAGCATACTTCAAAGAGATGGCGGTCGTACTAGATCTTAATACCGGACCCAGACATAGATCAATGTGTTTGTACACTTTTGGGCGAGGGTGGGCTAAGTTGGGCCAATGTGGGCATTTGGAGTTGAATAACTAAGGAACTTCGTTTCTGGCGGGGGTCCCCTGACCGCATATTTTTTTTAAATAATTGATTAGATGACAGGATGAAACGTTTAAAGTATATACTTAGTCGATTCGGTTGTCTTATCAAACTCAATTATAACTTATTTTTTTTTTCAAATTTAAAGTTGCAAGCTTTTCGAACAGTAGAAATCAAAATTTATTGATTCAATTTTACTATTTCACCCTCTTTATATAAATTAATTTTTATTGCTTCCTGACAAAAGTCTGACGAATGGCGACAATGTTTTTTTAACTTAACACCTTTCAATGTTTTCTTGGTTTATAAAAAACTAGTTGTTTCCCGCGACTTTGACTGCGCTGAACTCAAGGATTTTGCTAATTTTTGCGTTGTATTTTTTGCTCGGAAATTTTATTATTTTGCAAAAATAAACTACCTCTGTAATATAATATTTCGGCTATCTTCTAGTGAAAACACTACCAATCTCAAATCCCTGTATAAAAATAACTCGCAATAAACAAACAGCAAGACAGACAGAAACGGACGGACGGACATCCAAAAAATATACATGTTTGTTTTTGACGTTGCAAACAAACTTACTTACCGGGGTGTCACAGCAACCCAAAATGAGTTTTGGTCTCCGACAGGATTTCACGCCACTTGTCTCGTCCTACGCTCTCTTGCCAGTTTCCAGCTCGAAGATCACGCAAGTTCGATATATCGAAATCACGCCACCGATACCCCTAATGCCCGCTACACAAGTATCGATAAATTGTTGCGATTTATTTGTTTTATCGATAAGTGTGTTTGAATTGCTATCGGTTACGTTGACGGTTAAACGCTATCGGCCATTTCGACAGTTCTTCACGGAGCTATTCACAGTTAAATCGCAACGATTTGTCGATACATGTGTAGCGACTAGAAGCGATATTTTCATTAAAAACTTCATTCAAAGTGATCAACAACTTTCTTTGCCAACAGTACATGCAAGCTTTCGTATTGATCTTTGTGTTGGCTTAAATTAGGAGTTAATTTGAAACTCTTCATTTTATTTATAATTTAATGTAAATAGCTAGTTAATTGCAAGTCTTCTCGATGTTTCTTGGAATTCCTTTAGTGCAGTATACACTATCGATTCTTTATTTTTTTTGTCACTATTATAGAAGTCGAGTTTAAAAATAAAATAAAAGGGCTGCTTGAGTTCCTGCCCCGCTGCCGGCGGACATCTATTTTTCATATATTTTTAAGTATTTATATTTTGATATTAATATTTAAAAATGTATTTAGAATAAATGTGTTAAATAAATGATAGAAATAATAATAAATACCAGGTAAAAATAACTAAGCTAGTTTATGTCGTTAAGTGTCTTTAAGTGGTTTGAACTCCGCTGGGCAATCGTCCGCGTCGTGGTGATCCCTAATAAAAGCTTTTAAAAAAGCATAACTGCAATGGTGCCGAAAATATTAGGCATTGCTCAAAATATTTCTAATTTTTCTTTTATCCCTTCCTATAGTATACATACATACACAGGACCATATGACAAACGGATGTCTGTCCATAAGGTAGATACTTAAATGCCTTTGATAACTAAATGCCAAATAGCTGCTATACCTTATATATACGTATATATTGGTATTTATTTATGCTTATTTGACTGTTTATATAAGTGTATGTATTGTTTTAATACTCTGCTTAATGTTTCTTCATGTTATTTTTTTATATTAAATATATACACTGCCAACTGCGCGAATGGGTCAGTCAAAAAGAAACCGCCAACGGGCCTAAAAAGATTTCCAAGATCCTTTCGCTCGTGTGCGCGTTCTGGGCTCGCGTTGTCGTCAGCCGATCTGTCAGTCGGCGCGGCAATTCCCGGCGACCTGTAAATGTGTCTGCGCTCGCGTTACTGTTTCCGACGCTATTTACATTTGTTGGTCTTCCTCACTTTCGCCACCGGCCTCGTGTTTGGCATGTGGTTGCACGCCGTTGCATATCTGTTTTTCGTTTTTGTCGCGTTTTTTTTTAACGATTATTAATTTCTTCTTCTTTCGCCATCTTCGGTGGGGCAATTTGGATCTTATACACAGTACTGGCTGACTAGAGGAGGTCTGCAATTCTCTGTAGTTGGCATTTGAGTCGATCGTTAAGTTTAGTAGCTCTTGCTGCGATCGTGTGATGTATGGGTGTCCTATTTTAACACTGGTTCACATTTGATATCCGCCCTCCTCCATGTTTCGGAAGGAACGTAAAACACTGTTATTATATATGTTATTTTATATAACATTATGTTATTATATATAACACTGTTACTGAGTGATATTAGTCGTGACGTTATAGAGACCGTGGGGGTTCCGAGGATGACGTCAGACGACAATCATCTTAACTCGACCCACAGCCATATCCTCTATAATGTAATCGGACCCTGGTACTGGACCGGGATAACGCTAGAAAGATGAAAAAGAAGACATACTTAGAATGTGAAGCAATAACTAATATCTAATGCCGGAGCCAGTCATAACGCAAAAAGTTTGTACATTTTGTCCTTGGAGACTATAATGTACTACAAAACTTTGCACAGCTACTCAATTTCTCCAGCAACAGTACACGATCATTGTTGACCGTTAAAAATAAAGGTATGTCTGGCTCCAGCATAGTAGACACATTGATTTGTCATATTAACAGTTATATACAAATGACAAATTTAATACCAAGCATCAAGCCACATCAATCAGCAATTGGCATCTGGCTTAGAAATCGAGCCGCAACAAAAACCGTGTAACATAATCGCCTCAAGCTAATCTCGTCAGTCATCACGTCGCAGCTTAACCACGAAACATCAATCAGCAAAGTATTTATGACGATGACATTGCGACAGATTTATCGTATACGGTACCGCGTAATTA
>JANCMC010009603.1:3224979-3284870 GCA_024363005.1 Charaxes varanes
CCACGAAACATCAATCAGCAAAGTATTTATGACGATGACATTGCGACAGATTTATCGTATACGGTACCGCGTAATTACAATAACCAGTGTCAGTAATAACAAAAATATTCGTCATGATCTATATATGTATATTTATTTATTCTGTAAATAAACTAAGGTACTGTACTAATAAACTAAACCACTGTAATAAACTAAAGTACTGCGTAATTATGCAGTTTGAAGACTTTTCCAAAAATGCATATTTTTGTTTTTTTTTTTTATGCTCGAAGTTGTTGATTGTTCTACTGAATGATAATTGATAATTTAAGGAAATAAATAAATATACGAATTTACTATTTCTTTATATTATTGGATCATTGAAAATGTTTGAATGTCATTTATATATGTTCTATATACAAAATAATTCTGTACCATGACAATTAAACAAAAATCAATTCAACTAGACATCGGTAGATCTATAAAATAATTGGGTTTCACCTATCTACTTTACCTTAGTTATCTCTAAGAATTGTCTAAAACTGCTAAAGCAAAGAAGAAAATCAATTGGAAATCGTAGGAGAAATTTATAATAGGCGCTACACACGTTTCGATATATTGTTGCGAATAAACTGTACAGTTTACACTGCACAGTGTTATCGATACGTGTTTATGAATATAATAGGTGCTACACACGTTTCGATATATCGTTGCAATAAAACTGTACAGTTTTATCGATACGTGTGTATGAAAAATCGTTGTCGATTAAACTGCACAGTTTTTTCGCAACGAAACGTGTGTAGTGGCTGTAAGTGATCAGACAATATATTTAACAATATATTTGACAAAACATAACCTCCAGCATTTCCTAATTCAATGTCCTATAATAAGACATCTTTTATAGAACACGTATTCTGAAATGATAGATTTGTTTCTCCTAATGGTGACACAAAAGAAGATTAACGAAACCACTCGACCTCAGTAACTGAAATGATTTAAAACTCAAATGTTTGCTTTTATACCAACGCACAATGTGCAACGCCACTTTAAACGAGTACAAAACAACGGATATTGTTTTTCTTTTCATAACGTTTGCAGCAAAACATAAAAGCCCCTAGAGAAACATATTATTCAAGTCCTTAGCATGAATAAAAGTACTCTTAGCGCTGAGAGTTAAAAATACAACTCCATTACACAAACATTTGTAAATTAGAATAAGTGAGAATAGTTTGTTTTTCCACGTAATAAATACTGCAGTCAGGTGATTTCATTAAAACGGCTGGTTGAATCTATAGATACATATAGGTAACGGCTTTGAGAACGCCATACGTTTTCTACGGCTAAACATATCTGATTAAATTGTCGAAGAAAGAATATCAAAAATTCAGCTGATTTTAGCATATTCCTATACTTTAATACGAGATTTGTGCGTCACTGTTCACTAACGAAATTTACGAAGCAATATCATAAAGAATGTCTATGTCACCTGTGTTTCTGTTCAGAAACCAGTCAGGATTCAAACGATGTTAAATGTGATTAATAACTAGCTATGCTCGCGACTTCTTCCGCGTGACATTAGATAAAAAATAGATTCAAATTTAGCGTGATAATATATAGCCTATAGCCTTCCTCGACAAATAGGCTATGTAGCTATGTAACACTGAAAGAATTGTTCAAATCGGAAGAGTAGTTCCTGAGATTAGCGCTTTCAAGAAAACAAACTCTTCAGCTTTATATATTAGTATAGATAATAATTCTTACAGCCAACTTTCTGTATTGCTACAAATAACCAGCTATGATAATAATATATCAATTTTTAAAACTATTTATGAATGCGACATTGCAATTATAATATCTAATTTATAAACGAAACATAATATATAACCTATGACGAAAACGAATTTATGCATCCGCTGCACAGTCACTTATTCTTAGAACATGTTTGATTTTAAGCTTAAAAACAAAACATATGCAAATAAGAAATCACCACCCGTCGTGACTTTGGCACCATACGGTGAGTCTTGTGGTGTTGCCACACAAGACGTTTTTATCGAGCGATCTTTTGTGACAGGCTTAAGAAAAAATTAACCGGGTAAGTGCGAGTCAGATTCGCGCACTAGGGATTCCGTACTATAACGTAATAATTTACCAGGTTATTTAAAAATTATACTTTTCATAAGATATCTTTTAATTTGACAAAGTCATCGCAATTTCTTTTGGTGATGGAAATACCAGTTTACGGTTTTCGGAATCTGGCTTATACTTCTGCTTCAAGATATAATTTCTTGCCAAAATTATTTTTTTTATATATATTTTTTATTTATATATTTAATTGTAAACAACATTAATTTTAGTTTTAATTGAGGCCCAAAAGGAGTAAAATGGTAACTCTCAATTTAACGAAATTATTGAATTTGAGCGGACGGGTTTAACAGGAGATAAAATTAATCTTAATTAATAATCACGTATCGCGAAGTCAAAGGATAATGAAAGTATCTACATTCCAGGGCGATGAAAGGCCAACTATCAAAGTAAGCAAAAACGTGGTCGATAAAAGGCCAACGAAGCGTCACAATCAAATGCCCTGCCCTGAACGATTGACCTACAAACACATTTGGGAACAGAATTTATTTAAGGGGATGTTCCCGTCGGCATACTTACAAACTATGTAGTTATAAATTTCGTTGCGAGATTTGTTAATAGCGCAGAAACACTGTATATATTTCACTGTATATGTTACTCCTGTATATATTTATTTATTTATTTATTTATTTAAACATTAACCTACATTCTAAGTAACTGCGTAAAAAAGCCGTAAAAAGTGGGTACGACAATATGCTGTCTGGGATTTGGTTCGAACAAAGCACATATTTGTAGGTCCCTAAATGGACTTCACCTGTGCGCTTACACAGAACTAATTTTATCAATTTAAATCAAAATTATCTATATATATATGAATAAAAATGATGAGTCTGTTTGTAACTTCAAAATTATTTCTTTTACTAATTACATATACACGATACCTATAATAAAAACACAAAGTAAAACATTTTTTCTGTCTGTTTGGTCCAGGTTTTTGCGCGTCAACATTTTGTTGACGACTGCTTCCCAATGTTCACGATACATTGCGCGCTCAAGAATGGGACGAGGACGGCAATATCTATAACCTCTCAGTTCCGAGATGTATGATTTTTGTGATTTTATTTAGGACATTAAAAGTAGCCTTATCGCAAAGTTTGCGGTACGATGTCTTTTACTGTGTATAAAAAAAAGTCAAATTTGTATACACATATAAATTGTGCGTAGAAGGTAGTTCATGGTTAGTAAACACCCAATATGAACTGATTTTATCTAAGGAGATCTAAGGGCTCTTAAAAGTTAAATTTTACGTAAAGGAAGTCGCGGGAAACATGCTAGCCTATGAATATAACTTTACAATGTACAAGTCAGATGACACTACAAAATCTTTATTTATATCTGTACTAATATATAAAGCTGAAGAAATTGTTTGTTTGTTTGCTTGGACGCTCTAATCTCAGGAACAAACTGGTTTGATTTGAAAGTCTTGCAGTGTCAGCATTTATGGGGGAAGGCTACAGACTATTACATGTATATGATCTCGCTTGGATGAATGATAAAAATGGATTTTTTAACCTAATTTTAGTATATTTTTTTTTTGTTGACTGGAACGTCAATTCCTTAGAGAACTCATTAAAGTTTCAGTCAGTGCCAGGAATGTATTCCTCTTTATTCTTTTTTCTTTTTTAAAGAATGTTAAGAATACTTTTTAGGTATGTCTAATATTCCCTTTTTCCCCTCCTACTAAGCTTAAATTAAAAGCTTGTATTAGGAGTGATATTCGCTGATACTCGAATTGGGACTAGATTCTTGGTTGGTTATACAATTATTTGTAAACTAGACTATGCTATCGAAGGCTCCTGTTCTAATATAATCTCAACTGTCAACCGTCGTAGCTGACAGCAAACTTTTAATGTGGATCGGAGTAAATAGATGATTTATCGATATATTCGCTGATACTCGAATCGGGACTAGATTCTTGGTTGGTTATACAATTATTTGTAAGCTAGACTATGCTATCGATAGCTCCTGTTCTAATATAATCTCAACTGTCAACCGACGAAGCTGACAGCAAACTTTTAATGTGGATCGGAGTAAATTGATGAGTTATTGGTTATAGCTTTCGCTGATACCTAAATCGGGACTAAATTCTTGGGTGGCTATACAAACACATGTAAACTAGACTATGCTATCGACAGCTCCTGTTCTAATATACTTTCAACTGTCAACCGACGTAACCGACAGCAAACTCTTAAGTTGGAGCGGCGTAAATAGATAACGGCAATAGCTTTGGCTGATGCTCGAATTGGGACTAAACTCTTGGTTGGCTTTACAAATACATGTAAACTCGACTATGCTATCGATAGCTCCTGTTCTAATATAATCTCAACTGTCAACCGACGAAGCTGACAGCAAACTTTTAATGTGGATCGGAGTAAATTGATGAGTTATTGGTTATAGCTTTCGCTGATACCTGAATCGGGACTAAATTCTTGGTTGGCTATACAAACACATGTAAACTAGACTATGCTATCGATAGCTCCTGTTCTAATATAATAATCTGAGTCTTTTTTCGTTATTAATTTTACCCATCAGAGGCACGAATCCCGTGCCAATTGTTATATTATATTTATCAGTTCATAGTTCCACTTCTTTTTCTTTTTTTTTTAACATTTATAGGGGGACAAAGATGCAAAGTCTGAATCTCAAGAGTTCAAAGTTTCGAAATTCAAAATATTAATGAAACACTCTATGAACATTATCTCCTCACACATTTTTAACATCGCAGCAATGGATTAGGTGGTATTTCTAAAGCTGGTTCAAACGCTTCCTTGCAATACATCTCATTCAGTTAAAGCAAAATGTTAAAAATGACTTACCTAAATGCAATTACTAAATATATATATTTCAATAATCAAAGTCTTAAGTTACATTCTAATTATAATAAAAGTTCATTTGCTCAGGAGTCCAACCAGTGCGTCATTTCATAAAAAAAAACTCATTCAGCTTAAAATGACATTTACATTCGAAATTCAAAATATCTATCGAATAGTCCGTGAATGCATTCTCTCCTCACATATTTTATATTCACGTCGTTATACGAAAAAATCAAAGAGAATTTCGGATACAATTTATCACACGTGTAAAAAAAACGACACTTGGCCACTAAAGTGTCGTTGTGAGTAAATTGTAAACATTAACGATAATTTTGATAAATGTACGTTACAATGCTATTGTGGCACGTTTACATTGTTCTTTTAACGTTGTAAACAGCTTTTTAAACATTATTACGAGAGTTTCGTATTCTTTTAAAGAGGAAATTAGCCTTGGATGATTGTATTAATGCCAAAACATGTTAATGTAATTGTTGTTTCGTGTTTAATTATTATTTGTTCAAAAATAAAACTATTTTATATTCTTCCTTTTTTATGCTCCGTTCATTTTTTCGGTAGATATATTAATGTCAAAATGTTAATTTAATTGTTGTTTCGTGTTTAATTATTATTTGTTGAAAAATAAAATAATTTCATATTCTCCCTTTTTTATGTTCCACTTAATTTTATCGGTGTGTATATAATGGCTACATCTAGTGAGTTTTTACTCCGGAATTGATAGTAATTTTGGAATTGAATAGTCTACTCAATTAAATTATTGACAGACAAATAAGTCCTTACAGGTTGAAACAAGTATGTAATGAGTTCAGAAAAATTCTGATTAATTAAAATGTTCGATACATTTAGATTCAAAGGCGACCCTTAATAATTGAAAAATTGTCAAAACGTGGGGGGTTATTCGGCTGTTAAAAATATCAACAGACACATATATTTCAATTTTAACTTGAAATTAAGAGGACGTTATCAAATAATAAAACAATTGATTACGTAAATATCATATATTTAACATAATGCTTCTCTTAACGCCTACACAAAATTGTACATTATAATAGTAAAATTTTAACATTGAATACTGCACACTGAACGTGGTTTTCGTACGGATTCATTTTGATTAAGTTTCGACGAGAAATATCAGTGGCATTTAATTTAAATAATTGTTTGAGGTAGAACTAATGTTACATGCATTGTGTACCTTTTCAATGGCTTTATTCTAATTTAAGTACTCCATTTAAAAAATTCTTTCAGTTTTAGATAGCCCATTTATCGAGGAAGGCTATAGGCTATATATCATCACGCTAAAATTGAATCTAACTTTTTTACCTAATTTTACGCGGATGAAGTCGCGGGCATAGCTAGTATTTTATAATTATAATAACCCATCTCATCTACACCCATTTATTAAGCGCATTATATACACAGATTCATCACAATAAAAATTCATAATGAATGTCCTTTTACCTAAGGGTCTTGGGACGGGACATCCAGAGATCCTAGAACGAACATTTCGAACCTTTCGACTCGACGATTCGACTTTGAAAATATTTGTGCTTGGCGCTCATCGGCCACTCCTTAGTATCAACGCCGGTTGCATTAGCATTTATTAAAAGCGTGACACGATAAAGACTCGCTTCCTGTGGGCTTAGCACGAATATTTTCATCCTAAATATAGTCGACTTTACGAATTCGAACGGTTCGTAATCGTGCTAGGGCCTCAGGTAAACTGACGAGTCGAGAGGTCGATTCGAGCTAGGAAGAGAAAACTTTCACATAATATAATAATCAAAAAAGCATATTATACAATTCTTAATTTACAATAAAGTTAATCTAACGTTTCATATTCTCACTCGTGGTAATGCAGCTATATCCGATGCCGTATCTACGAATTAATCTCGAAAGTGAGGTCTTTGACAATATACTTTAGCCGACAAAGCGACTGGCACAGACCTCTGACCCTCTTTAATCGATGTCCCTCATTAGGGGAATATAAGAAGAGGCGATTTTGACACCCGATTTGAATTAGGAACAATTTTAAGAAAGGAATGCTTAACGATTCTATTATTTTAGTAAATAAATGCAAGGGTAATGTGATCTACACCTACTTAGGAGGGAGTTAAACAAATATTAAGTAAAGAAAAAGGGCTAGTAGTATAAACAAAGAAACATAGAATTGGGAGGTATGAAGCTCAACTTAGTATAAAATATTCACTATAAATATATTAAATTATTGTACTAAAACCTCGTGCACACCAATGCCAAACTATTTACACACACATGTATATACAATTTATTATAAGATTGAGTCAAAGCGAAGTCGTGACGATGGTATGCATTAATCGTCAAATATAATAATGTAGTTGTATAAAGAATGTTTTTTTAGTATACGGTATGCAAATCTACAGATTTGTGACCGAAGAGCTCTAGGAAACAATACTAGAAATAGCTGTCTGGTCGAAATTAGCCCATAAACCTTTTTGCGTACAACGATAAATATTGTTCTTTTAACAGCAAAAGAAAATTTGACAATAAAAATAACATACGGTTGTCACGATTACTCTTTGACATCATCCAATACATGTGTGTGTAAACGGTGTTAATCGTTAACCATTGGTGTGCGTGTGGATTTTATTTTTTACACACGCTTTAAAATATTTTTTAATTTGCAATACTAATATATTTATTAGTATTGCAAATTAAAAAATGTGTATTAGTATTTTTTTTAAAGAATATTAGGAATACTTTTTAGGTATGTCTAATATTTCCTTTTCCCCTCCTACTAAGCTTAAATTAGTCGGTACCAAGCAATAGGTTCTCCGCTAAACCGATGCAGATGGTACCGACTTCAACACATAAATGTGTATCATCTTAATCGTATGAACGTAGGTAGGTAGGTACATTTTTAAATGTTAATATAAAAATAAAAAATTTGAATGTATATTATCTACAAAATTCTAAAAATATATATACGTATATACATTTTTATAATTTTGTTGATATCTCAAAAATCGCTGATCCGATTTTGATAAAATTTATATGGAACCACCTCTAAACTGTGGTCTACCAAAAAAAAAGAGAATAATCAAAATCGATTTATGAATGTCATAATATACTTACAAAAATACAATTAATAAAAAAATGTTAATAATATGACAACCATATAAGTTTTTATGGAAATTATTGGCGACTATTTCGAGCCAAACTAAAGAGGAATCACGTAAATCTGATCTTTAATTTCAGCGTAATCAGTTTACATAGATAAAAGTACCATCATCATCAAGTACCATCATCATCAAGTACCATCGATCGAAATATATACCAATTCAATTGAAAACCTCATCCTGTTATTTGAAGTCGGTTAAAAATATTTTATTATAACAATTTAATTTTCACATTACAAACAGACACTTCAATTTTATGTATGCACAAGTATTATCTTCTTTATTCTTAAAGACAGACGGACTAACAGCAAAGTGATCGTGTTTTCCTTTAGATGGCCACGGGCTTAAGACCCATGCCATTTTTATTTTATTAGGTATCTTCTTCATTAATATAATGTCTGTCTTTTGACTATCCTAACACCTGCACGGTGAATTCATGGAATGCTAAGAATTTCGTCTCAACAAATGTACATGTAAAGAGCTAATCAATGTATTTTCCAAAAGAAGAGCTAGAAATAAAAGACAAAAATCCTATAAAAATTGAGTTGTTTTTTTTAATGAAATTTTCCGCACGGTTGCAGACAGTGATCTTCTCGGAAAACTTGGTTCGACTGCATTTCCTTAGTTTTTGCAATGCGACCTTCGTCCCTTTATTGTGAACTATATTTAAAAGAAAAATTAATATTTCCGTCATCATTCTATTCCGGTAACCGGTTCTCGTTACAATAATGGCTGCAATCCGTAAAACGGAACTGCATAAAGGTACTTATTTATAAATAATTTTCAACCGACTTCAAAAAGAAGGTTCTCTATTCGCCTGTGTTTTATATGTTTGTTACTTAAGAACTGTCAAGTGACTGAACTATTTGATGAATCTTTTTTTTCATTTAAAAGCTGATGCTTTCCGTGTGGTCTTTAAAGTCGTTTTTTTCATTAAAAATTTATTGCTAAGTACTTTTTTCTTACTTTGATTGTATGGCAGTGATTAGTGTCAATAAATATCCTTTTTTAATTTTATTAATAATACAGTAATTTGCAACGCCCTGACTGGGCTTTCATGTATAATTATGTGAACAATTTTTTTTTAAATCTAAATATAGATGTTTTGCGATGAGAGTTTATTTTAAGACGATTAAAAAGACCTTGTAAAAGTGTACTAATTTTGAGAATAGAAATGAAGTTTAAATTCTATTCAAGTCGAATCTTCGACTCGAACGGTTCGAAATTTTTCGTGCTAGGCTCGCAGTTCTCACATAAGATCGGCGTGAAGTGGTGGAAATGTTGTCACGTCAAGCAATGGTATCGTTGTCGCGTTTCCTTCGGTTTGTGAGACTTTTCAATGGCCTAATTTCGTCATCAAAGGCCGGCAACGCATCTACTAGCCTTATAACGGTGCAAATGTCCATGGGCTACGGCATCCATATTTGTGAAACGCCTGCTCGTCTGCCCTTTGTAACATAAAAAAATATATATATTTGGCCAGAATTTCTTGCACAGCAAATATCTTCAAAAATGATTCATTCGCAGTAATAGAATTAAAAATAGAATGAAACGGAAACAGTATAAGTGTCCGAAAATTAAATGACGAGCCTAAATATACTTTATTCATTTTGGTAATAAAAACAGTGTCTGAAAAATAATGTTCCTCAAGTGTATACACACCACAAAAGTCTCGAATAAAAGACTTACAAGGTAATTAAAGAAAGAGCTACTTAAAGGAAAACGGGAAAACCTCGTGTTTTAGAATTAACTAAATAGAGTTTTACTAAGTGCGATTAGGTCGCTGTTAATGAATTCGTACCTAATAAAGGCACCAAACTCTTAATCTAACTTAGTTTGCCAACCCCTCCACCTCAGCTTGTAATAATGACCAATGAATAATAGGCAAAGTCCTGAAGAGATTCAGAGTAGAAAGTTACGGGAAATTACTTAAGAAAGAGTAGTGATTGTATACACTCTCTGTAGTATTATGGATATTGTATGAAAAAGTATGAGATTATCGGGAATATGTTACCTAGAAGTCGTAAATAGGTCTATATATGTATATAAAAGTCATAGGTCACTTGACATAAAACCTCGAGAACCACGGGACTTTGGTTAGGGAAATTTGGCAACTTATTCTTCTAAGAAATCTTAATTAATTTCCTTACTCAATAGATTGAGGCACTTCGGAGAATAAAATTACAAGGGGAATATTCTCCTTATAACCAAGTGGCACGAAATTTAATGCCACAAACTTAACCTACAAGTAATTTGCCATGAGCATATTTTAAAGTACCAAATACCAATAAGTCAAGGCACTAAGCACATAAACTAAGTTATTCTTTTAATCCTTGAAACCCAGCATGTATTAGTATAGTAGTATGTCGGGTGAAGATACAATAAAACTTTCCCTCATTCTGTACAAAGGGAAATCTAATTTGAATATTAGGTATATGAAGCTGTCTGGCTGAAAGCCGTTAGCACATAGCGAGCGCGATAAAGGAATTAGTCGGTAGTAATTTGGCAACAATGAGGTTGAATTAGTACGTGGTACGTGCTGCTGTAGTCGCACATAGTAATACGTATACTTAGAATTAATCACGTTAATATACAAAGCCACGCAGACGCTTAACAAACATATATTGATTGAATTTACTTATATCGTCTACGTAGTCGATTGCCAGACTTAAAATAATCGATTCTGGTGTCATGTCATTTGTTAGGTACATCACTCGGCTAACGAGAAACCCATTTAGCCAGTACTTTATTTTATTGCGGTGAATTAATACATGGACAACTAGTGGACCAGAAATATCGAGTTGTTGCCATAAATATGATTGAATTATGATTGAGATATGACTGAGATAAGATTGAGATATCGTTCAGATATGATTCAGATATAATTGGGATATGATTGAGATGTGATTGAGATTTAAGCATACTCTATTTTTTTAATATATTTAGATCGTGTCCCTCGTGGCAGTTCTAAGCAGTACGTTAAAATATTGTATACATATATCCATTTTTAACGTGATTTTAATTTTATCATACTAGATGCTAGTGTAATTTTAAAATCTTAATTGTATTGACTGAGATGCTTAGAATATAATAATAATTTGTGACGGTGAAAATATTCATCGATTTGAATTAAGGTTAGAAAGGTTTCTACCTTCTGAAAAGAGCCCAACACAAATTCAGTCAGGTATTGTAATTTTATCAACAGATATCCCACAGACGTTTGTACAAAGATGGCCGCCGAAGCGCAAAATCCACATCCAGAATACGTAATCCGCCGTTTCATGGAAGACTGATGTTTTGTGTGAAAATGTTCATGCAGTGTTTCGTCTATTCTTTATTTCAACAATCATAACCTGGGCATCAAACTTTGAATACAAATAGGCACCAACTCTTTATTCCGTATCTAGAAGCTATTCTTGGGTATTCGTTTATAGAGCACTTGCCGGATCACATTGTCATTTTAACTATTTCTCGTACTTACAAAAAGCATTTATATGGATCCAACCGCTTAAAGGTTCTAAATCCTGTATAATTTTAAAGATAGTTAATGATATTTTTTTGGAACAAACGTTAATCATCTAATTTTTAATTTTTTTAACAAGAAGTAAACGAGTAGGCGGTTCAACTATGTGACTACCAACGCCCATGAAAATCTGACTCGCCAGAAGGATTGCAAATACGTTGCTGACCCTTAAAGAGGAGTTTGGGTCACCGGGAAAACGAATTTAAACAACTATGTATCCAATAACAGCCTTCACACACGAAGCCCGGAGATGGACAAAAGGCTTAGTTTGGACGCGCGAGACCCTCGCTCAGAATACATAAGTATCTATTACGCAGTAAAGTGATATTGTGTTTAAAAGGGTTCCCTTGTACTGCTCCCTCTGTCGTTTTGTTACTTGATTTCTGTATCATATCTCGAGTGTATGACCTAGTTGCAACAACGTAATAGAGCAGTGATTCTTATTTTTTGGCAGCCACGATTCACTGTCAGCATTTTAATTCCGCTGATCCCTGGCAAAGAAATTAGAAACAAAACGAACTTAGGGAATAAACACAAATCTTGTTTTATGACTTCTCTTAGCATAAAAATTAAACTGCTTCGCTTAAAATGAATTTATTAGCAGATTTAAACAAAGCTGTTTAATTTTTCATACATGTCATAGATTTTAACAAAGTAACACCTGATTCTATCAATTACTAATTACTAGATTAATCAGATGGGAACAGTTTATATCTATTTGTTTGAATAACTAGCTCCTTAGACCAGGGTTCGGCAACCTTTGCAGTCGGAAGAGTCAAAAATAACAATTTACAAAATTTCAAAGCTTTTAAAGAGCTACATTTTTTTCTGGCCAACATTAGATACTACTCGCATAAATAAAGTTTTTTTCATTAAAAAAAAAGTCATTGTAACGCGCAAGTATGTATTTCACCCTTACCCCTTCGTCCTGACCGCGCGCATATATGTTGTGCACATGCGACGGTACCTGCTTATCAACAACGCCACGCTGTACATATAGCCCTATGTTGTATATATACTGAGTATTAGCACTTTTAACAATAAACTGTACTTCTCAGTGAGTCTACATTGTTCATTTATTTATAAGAAATATATCTACATGTGTTTTTTTTTAATCAAATTACATATTATAGCATTATAAGATAATCACATATTTGCGTACGGAATTAAAGAGCCACGGCTTCACATCCAAAGAGCCGCAGGTTGCACCTGCCTTAGAGAACTATATAATGAGAAAGCATACAGATAACTAATATGCTTTTTCCTTGACGGTCTCTAAGTCGATACGACATACGAACGGAATTAATATGAATATATGTCTGAAATATATATGTCGGTGCAAGATTCTTCTTTTTGCCTTTGTTGTTTTTGTTCTTGTTGTTGTTTGTTGTTGTTGAACTGTAAAGTTCGTTCTAGTATAGAGGATCCTTGTCTCAAATCTTTGGATGTGTTAAAGTGCTACAGTGTTGTCATGGTGAGAATAAAATAACAAGAAAAATGTGATAAACGTATAATAAGAAATAATTGTTATAACTGTAGTATCCACTGATACTAAGTAAATATTATTAAATATTTACTGTAATTATAACTCACCAAATTGGTGTATGCACGCGTCGTAATCACACTGATCAAAATATACTTAGATAGTTGTTACCCAGTCAACGGTCGTAACACAACTCGCCCGCATAACCGATTGTTTCTGTATTTATAGTCTTATGACCAACTACCCTCCTCCATGTATACACTACAATAACCAGCTAGACTTTGATATATGGAGGCCTCCCATAGCATAGCAAAGCAGGATTTATATAATAGACTAGCTGTAACTTCGTCCGCGTGGACCACCCTTAACACTAAGGGGCTTAAAAATTATTTTACGATCGATTCTCAGACCTGCCAAATATGAACAAAAATTTTCATAATAATCGGTCAAGCCGTTCCGAAGGTGTTTAACAACAAACATAGTGACATGAGAATTTGTATATTAGAATATAGCTACATGGCTACAAATTAATAAAGTATTGTCGGATATGCATCTAAAAATGCAATACTATACATCCATTTCAATGAATGAAAAGTATCCTCCAAAAATTGCGACTTTTGTACGTACAACGGACGAAGTCTGCCGACAGCGAAATCCTCACCCAGAATACATAAGCAGTAGTTGGGTAGCAAAATGCTTTGTATAAAGGCATTTTCTTGTTTTTTTCCGTCAGAAATTATTAAATCCTTTTTAGTTTTTTCCTTTATGCTGTCTTTTTGAAAAAGGTTTTTCAAAAAGCTCTTTATCGAAGTCTTTTTCTCCGCCATTGTTTCTTGTATCATGCAAGTCATTAATTTTACCATTATTGTAGGATTAATCTAGCCCCTCGAGATCTTTTGGCATCTGGAACAAAGTGTTCGACATCAGTACAATAATACTTTTAAGAGTCAAATACGAATACTATTAATATTATAAACGCAAAAGTTTGTACCCATGGATGTATGGATATACATCCATGTGATGCTTGACGCTGTTTTAGGGAAAACTACTGAATGCATTTTAATAAAACTTTACAATAATATACTTTATATATCAGAATAACACATAGGTTATAAATTATAAAGATATTGTATGAATTGTCTATAATATAACGATAAATGTCAGATAAGTACAAGAAAATTCTATCATTTGCGAGGTATTCTGGCGTGCGCTACAAAAACCGTTAAAGTTACACGTAATACATTAAGTATTAAAATTAATTCCAAAACACTTGAAGTTGTCATGACGTCACTTTATGCTAACAGTGCGTTCCTCTAAGCGTTACCTCGACGTTATCGCCGCCACCGTAACGATCGCAATCGTGAAATGTCCAATATCTAATTGCACGCATTGAAACGTTGCTTTCACTTATTGGAACGCAGTTATAATATACGGTAACGTCATACGCTCTGCTGAGTGTTTTAGCTATCATGGCGGATTGTTATATTGTGTAGTCTCGTGCGTACAGATACACTCTACCCTACACCCCACCCATACTTGTAAAGTCACACTTTCCCGGTCTATTGAGATCAAAAGACTGATAGTATTATATCTAATAACTTACTTACAAAAAACAATGTATGAAAGTCAAATTTTAAGAAAATAAAAATTATGTCAACCAAAAGAAGATTATTTTAGTCAATACAATCAAAATTGTGGAGTTTTTACATCAATCTTTCAAAGTGTCAATTTTTGACGTTTTCCCATTCGCCCCAAACCTTTTTTTTTTGCCAACCGGCCACGGCACTATCCGTTTGAAGCAATAGTTATTAAGCAATATCATACGCCAACTCGCAATTGACCAAAAACTGAGTGACTGTGTTCAACACCTTTTATGAAGGCTGGAATTGCGCCTGGTCCCAACGGCACAACGTAACAGTTTGTGAACTATATAATTAATCTCCTAAATTGTGAATTCGTCTCACGGCTTATAATTTTAGTTAAAAACTTATGTAAGCCTGAAGTTACTGAAAACTGAGCCGAAACTGATTTTACCGCAACTAGTTTTGGGAACATTCGTATATTATCCATCAAATTCTCCTTACTTTTAGTGTTATAGGCAAATGATAAAAACTGTAGTAAATAAAATAAAATAAAAAAATAAAAAAGCCTTTTATTTCATGCAAAAATATTTTTTACAATAATACAAGTTTTTAAGTCTATTTTTTTTTTTCTAATTTATATGTGTATCTATATTATATGTTTTATTTTCAGCATGAACCCCAGATTGGGTAAAGGCTCCTAATACAAGCTTTTAATTTAAGCTTAGTAGGAGGGGGAAAAGGGAATATTAGACATACCTAAAAAGTATTCCTAGTATTCTTTTTAATAACAAAAAAGTTATGAATGAAATAACTTATTATTTACTATTATTTTGCTTTCATTTGAATTGCTCTCATATTCATTATGTGTATATTTGCTAAAATTTTGCTTCTTAATTGGTCTTAGTCGTGCCTACGTTCGCTCCACTTACCAACAAAAGGTCTTCAAATTGGTCCTTTGTGTTCAGATCGTTAAAATGGGATCAAGTGCTCTGTCAATTAAATTCGCTTATTTTGTGCTTCATTCCGTTGTTCCTCTTTATTTTTAGATATTAATTAATAGAGCAATTTTGAACAAACGCACCCTCGAAACAATAACCTTCTTTCATTTGACAAACAAGATTAACTATATACAAATTATTTATACCCTATATGTTAAACAAAAAGAATACCAGAACACAGTGTTGTTTCTGTGTTGTGTTCAACCTATAAAATTAATTATTGTGTGCTCATCGTGAAGTATTTTTTTTTTTCAGAAATTAATTAAGATTATCTCTTATCTCAATTGCACCATTAAATGAACATAAATAGTCATTGCGATGCGGCTCTTATCTTACTTTACAAATACAAGACGATGCACTATTCGGTTTAATTTTGGATCTCTTTTAAATTTTGTTCATACCTTGTAATCATTTCAAATACATCAAGACGAGTTTATTTCTTAAACAGTTTTAAAGATAAATGTATCATAGGAAGGTTATAATAATAATAATTTAAAATAAAAATAAAAGTATCATTATCAATTTCTAATATTTGGCGCCTCCAACTTTAATACCGCTGTTTTTAAGCCTATTAGGTTGGTAAAATGCTAATGATCGAGTCATCGAGTAAAAGTATCAGTCAAGTAACAAATTTAATTATTAATTAATGTTATCCGGTCACTGCGGAAAGCTGAGTCTATTTTTACTCATGACTTTTAAATTAGCTTAATGAGATAATAAATAGTCTTTTAAGAATCATAATTTAAGTCAACTGTACATTATTGTACGGGCATTGCGGCTTAATTTTTTTTCACTAATAGAAGCAAAGACAACTAATAGAAGCACGTACAAACTTTCACCGCCTGGAAACGTATCCATAGTTTCGTCAAAAAAATATTTAAAGTAACAATTTTCTTTGTAATTTTAAAGAGTTTTGACCCGCATTTTCGGTTTTCGTCACGTAATTCAATACCACATTTCACTTTAGACCTGTTTTAGTTCATATTGTAACGAAATATGATTATTTTATTGACGAAAACGATAAACTAGCTGTGTCCGCGACATCGTCTGCGTAAAATTAGGTAAAAAGATAATAATTTCAATTTTAGCGTGTTGATATATATGTTTTAGCTTTTCTCGATAAATGGGCTATGTAACAATGAAAGAATTTTTCAAATTGGAGAGTAGTTCCTGATACGTGTACGACCAAACAAACAAACAAACTCTTCGGCTTTATATGTTAGTATAGATTACAAATTTCAAATTGATGTTTACGAGTGATTACCCGGTCTCGTTAAGAACTGCTTTTCGAGTTATAGCGAGACTAAGGAACAAGGACTGAATTTTATGTATATTAACATCCGTTCGGAAACACCGAAGCTGGTGATTGATTCCACAGATAAATTTTCCTTTGAAAGTTTGTTTCCCGCTCTTCAAAATGGCTGCTTAATTAATGATACCAGCTAAAGTTAACAAACAACAATTAAATTGATCTCCTTAATAAGACTTTGCTCTATAAACAATTAAATTGCACTGTATCCCAAAGATTATCGGCTCCTGAACAAATTAAACTCCAGTTGTAGCTAATCCCTGATGAATCCCGTTGTTTTTGAGCGTCAATAAAGAAAATTGAGTTTAAAATAAAACAAACGTTTGAATAGTTAAGAAAAACAAATTTTCGATAGAAATATTCTATGTCTAGACTAATATATAGCTGAAGAGTTCGTTTGTATGCTTGAACGCGCTAATCTTAGGAACTACTGGGCCGATTTGAAAAATTCTTTCAGTTTTAGATAGCCCATTTAACGAGGAAGGCTATAGGCTATCATTATGCTAAAATTGAAGCGATTTTTTATTTCCCCTTCCTTCGCGGATCTCTTAAGTAGTGGACGTGTTCTCTGTTGTTTAAAATTTTAAATAAAATAATAAATTTTTAACAAAATAATCCAAGTTAAAAATTAGGAGTGCATAAGTATATAGAAGACCGCAGCCGCAAGTACACGTAACATCGCGTGGACTTTGTACCGCCGCAGCAACGCCGCTATTGTCAACACCGCGCGAATTTTAATATAAGAAGCCGTCTAACTTAGTTATATGATGCTCGATCGCGATGGGTTTGTACGTTTGATAAATATTGCAGATAGCCAGGAAGCTACGAATCCATATCGGCTGGCTACAACTAGCTACGAATAGCTACGAATTTTAAAAAATACGGTATATTCGTGATTTAATAACTTTCGATCCAATACAATACGATCTTATACCACGAAATACAAATAGTTTTGATTTTAATCGATATATGAGTTCAAATCGAAATGGGGAAATTTAGATAGTCAGTCAGCTACGAATGCGCTACGAATTGTAAAAGAATGTGTAATAGTCGTTCATGGACGTGTATGGAAAGTTCACTGTGGACATTACTACTGACAATAAAGTACGACCCAAAGACTTTTATAGTTTATTTTTTTATTTATCTATATACTGTAATGTCATCTGATTGAAAATATCGATTCAGGAGAGACGTAGCGTGTTATATAAAAGATACAATTAAGTATTAAAGGGATCCAGATTGTAGGTGTATTTTAACAGTTAATGGAGCTGATAATCTGGATACAGGAATAAATACAAAAGTAAAGTATGTAAGATGAGAATTGACAGTCATTAATTTGATAAATGAATGAGGCTGACGGTCAGTGTGCAACAACATCAATACTTTTTTTTTATAGGTTAAGCGAGCAAACGAGCAAACGGATCAACCGAGATCGGGTGATCAGCGTCGCCCATGGACACCTGCAGCACCAGAGGGGCTGGTAGTGCGTTGCCGGCTTCTAAGGAATTTATTGAAATCTTACTATATAATATTTATATAAATTATGGCGAATTAAAATGTAATTTTCACAGCTCAAGTGTTATTTTTTTTACGTAACTGCTTCGCGTAAACCAGATATTTGGAATCGATCATCCGACGGCCATTTCTTCTGTTTGCAATTTTTATGACATTTGATAAGTGCAAAGATTAATACAGAATTTCTACAAAAATATCAGACTCCAACTATCCGACTTAAGCGAAGCGCTTCAATTTATCAAGTTTATTATTATCTACATGGTAATATTTTTAATTATATTTACATTTTTTGTAAACTACAAAAATTTAAAAATTCGTTCACTACAGAAAATAGATAAATTTAAAAAAAAATGTAAAAAAAAACTTCTAATAAAATTTCTTGTAAAACTTTTGATCTACAAGACAAATTTATATATATATATATCAACTTAATATATATTTTTTTAATATTTATATTTTATAATATTAGTGGTGCAAAAATATAAAAAAACCTTTAATATTAAATTATTTTTTTTCATATTTTTGAATCACTTTTTATGTAGATCTTTAAACAGTTTTTACACTTATGGTTCCTACGTTTATGATAATATGTTTTGAAAAAAACCTGACAAACGGTTACGATAAATGTTATATTACCCATATCTGTTTTCGAAGAATTTTACAACACCCTTAGTCCAATTGTTTGGTTCGAAAAACAGCGGTTTTCCGGGAGTTTTGAAAATTGGCAATTTTATATATTTTGATGTGCTTTTTCCGAATTTCGACTACCACCTCGTATGCAAATACGTTGCTGACCTTTGAGGGATGAGTATGCTCTTTTCTTGAAGATCCCTAAGTCACATCGATTCGGAAATACCGAAGCTGGTAACTCAAGAAGGTAAGAAGTTTCTAGAGAATCGCATGGTTGTGAACTATAAGACATCGATGTGATGGGGGTAGTTAGCTAAGAATTTTCGACTGGCACAACCGATTTTGATGACTTTTTTATTATTTTAAAGTTGATGCTCCCCGTGTGATCTCATATCAATTTGATCCAGGTCTGAAAGTTTGTAGTTATTTTTTTTAAGAAAGAAAGATTATTTATTTCAAATTATTTGCTAGTATTTGGTTTATGTGTTAGACAATATTTATTGTTCGTTTTAATTTAGTTATTCTTAGTATGTAATAAATATTATGTATTAAAGTTTGTTTATTATTTATCTTTGAATCAACATAAGTAGATCCAAGATCATATTTAGATTTTAGTATATTAATAAATTTTTCTTTATTTTTATTCAAAACTGCTAAGTATTCTCCTAAGTAATTTAACACATGGATCTATGAATAAAGGATTTTTTCAATAACCTTGCATTCCGTATATACCTATAAAAGTCCAATGATTTAGACATTCATTTCAAATTTGTGACAATTCAAAAGAGCTGTTACACATATATTTAACAGCATTAATTCAAAATAAAGGAAATTTGATGTTGTAACAATGCTTTTTTCGATTAAGGCACTTCGTTCCAGTAGATACGTCTAAAATTTTGCCCGTGTACATTGGCTGTACGCAACGCAGAGATTTATTTTTCTTGTAGGACCTGATTATTAAATAATAATTAATTAAAAGTATGTTATAGACGGCAAACAATTCATTGTATTGAATACTTTGAGTGTTAAGGAATTTATGTATTTTTATTTGGTCTCGAAAAGACGATTAAGGAAACTTTGTGTTTGCGGTAAATAAGATATAAAATACAGTATCAACGAAAAGATTCACATTTTACCTATTCCTTAGACAATTATTCTATATTTATTTATATATTAATACGTGAAGCGAAATCTTTAGCGAAATTGCGCGAACGGAGGAGTATGAAATTTGGCACAATTATAATTTATACAGATGAGGTATGAATGCTAATAATATTATAAAATAAGCATTATCAACACATTAAATTAATATAATAAAACCCCACGCACACTAATGCCGAGAGATTTACACACACATTGATGAATACATTTTACTATAAGATTGTATGTCAAAGCGAATTCATGACAAAATAGCAATGTACTGTTTAATTAGGATATTTAACGTGATTAAATTGTAAAATAAATGTCGTTATACTAAGTGTAAAAAAAAATTATACATTAGAATTAAATAAGCATATGGTAATTGATAGAATCAAAGCAAGCCGATGCCAATTTAACGGCTTGTTAAATGACCAAATAAACATCTCAAGCTCGCCATTGCTTAGAATATTTGAAGGTAGCGCTAATGTGGTGGGGGTGCCTGAGATATAAATTATTTCCTGTGTTTTTACTAATCACTTTACGAATAACCTTTGTAGAGTCTATCTCCTGGAGATTTTATTTTAATAATTTAATATTATCATATAATATTGCATATTATAAAAAAAATATTATCATTCGCATACCCTTTGACACAATCTTATAGTAAAAGGTATACGTGTGTGTGTAAATTACGTAAATCGTTTGGCATTGGTGTGCTTGAGATTTTATTTTAATAATTTAATATTATCATATAATATTGCATATTATAAAAAAAATATTATCATTCGCATACCCTCCACTGTATAAACTATAACCGTGCCAAATTTCATGCTCTATATAGATTAAAGTTGAAATAATCCATAACGATTATAGTGGTGAAGGCAATCACTAAGAAGCGATAGAAATTCCACCACTCCCACGTGGTTGAAGGGGCTTTAATATATTAAATCGAATCCCACGCGGGTGACGAATCCATGACGTCACTATCTTCCAAGAACGATTTCAATTTCGTATATGAACTAATTCAATTAAGGAATTAATATAGTGCTATCAATTTCAATTTTTTTTACTAGCGCAGCATTTGCGTGGATTATTACGATTTAGGAAAGTAAAACAATGTTCAATAAATAGATTTCTATGTATTACTAATGGCAGCAATCCACGTTACGATTTACCGGAGAGGCAAACCTGTACAAGCATATCTGTGCAGGTAGACCGGAGCTTGTGTGGGACTACATTTGAACCTATGCAGGCGACCGGAACAAAATCGAATATAAATTTTCAATATACCCCGGAAGGTGTATCATAGAAAACATTGTCCCCCATATACGTTACCGGCGTGCCGTTGGACTAATGTTTTTTTATTCTTTATTATTACCTTTGGTGATAAATTTACGAATTAAACCTGAGTTTACAAGGGTTCAGACGCGCCCTGCATTGAGAAGAGCTTGCAAAGAAGCTCAATGTATCTAAGATAATTTATATACAGGAAAAGGGCCGGCAACCTTCTGCTCACGAGCCACATGCGGCTCTTTATATGTAAAGCTGCGGTTCATTAATTCCTTACGCAAATATTATTTACTTTATAAAAAATATATAAATAAAATCGAACATGCCTGATCTTTGATCTGCAAACTGGCGAGAGACAGCGCAGGCCCGAGACGAGTGGCGCGAAATCCTGCCGGAGGCCAAAACTCATTTTGGTTTGCTGAGCCACTCCAGTAAGTAAACAGAACCTTTTCTTATGAATAAATATATTATGTTTTCTTCAAAAAACTTTATATATACAAGCACTATTTATTGTTGGCAAGAAGAATTTTTGGCGCTCTTTAAAAACTATGAAATTTTGTCAGTTGCATTTTTACTATTCCAACTGAAGAGGTTGCCCACCCGTAACCTCAGAGATTCGGCTCTGGAGCTAAATCACAGATTATTCTAGCACAGCCCTTATAGAATCTATGTACTGTAAAAGGTACATTATACTAAGTATACTGAAAATTATTCAATATATTAAATAAAAGCTTTTATACTTTTTGTATGGTTAAAATAAATATTTTTTAAATTTAAATTTAACTATTATATACAACAACTTACGGTAAAATATTATAAATTAATATAATTATATTGGCTGTATATCATTAAATTAGTCGTAAATAATATCGACAGACAGGCACTATACCTATAGTGTTATGATATGTGTTCTACGTAATCAGATGAATCGCGAAGTCCGTGCCGCTTTACAAAAAAAAAAAAAAAACTAAAAGTCCTCAAGATTAACGAACAAAATTGTGTCGTAGCATGTTGTTATAAGGTGAACCGCTTGCCCTTTTGCCCCTTATTATAAAAAAAAGTCAGACTACAGTCAAGGTTGTATAATCTGTTACGATACGTGTTTTACATAATCAGTTCAAGCGCTAACTCTACGTCTGTTGTCATAAAAAAAAGGTAAAAGCTCTCTAGATTTTATTACTAAATAGTTTTTTAGCAATTTCAAAATGCAGTGAAGAAAATGTGGAAGGAAATAAGGCATTTTTCAAACAGAACTTATTATTAGTCTTTTATTTCTTAAAAAATTAAGAAGAAAAAATGGCCAAGACAATTTTGTGAAAATCCATATTTTGTTTTACTTCTTTGTCTCATAAAAACAATCTTAACCTCTCCAAAAGCCCTCGAGACCTTCTTAAAGAGCAAAATTGTGTCACAGCGTTTTGTAATCAAACAAACGTGGCCGGCTAGCGGAAGTGTTTTTTCTTTCTCATGACTGACTCAGATCTCATTGTGTCTAACGGGCCGTAATTATAAATATGCTCTGAATACTTTAAAATGTTTTCAACCTCGCAGTAAGGATTACGAAAACAAAAAGGGGGGTAACGTTTGGTGATCGGAGTTAATTGTTTTGGTATGGTGAAATATTGGAATGGTGTCACTCCTTTCTCCTGTAGGAATATGAAGTAGCGTCATGCTTGTAGCGGGATTGGGCCGGCGCGTCCGGGTACCTGTACCTCTTTCTTGCATAGGATCGGCGTGAAGTAGCGGCAATGCTGTCTCTTCAGGTGATGGAATTGTTGTCGCGTTTCGTTCGGTTTCTGAGACTTCGCGGTGGCCGTAATTAAGGCCGTTGTCGACGCACCAAGGAGGTTTGTCTCTGTGTTCGCGAGCTGGCGTGTAAAATTACTTAGATTTTTAAAGAATATTCTCCAATTTTTTAGAAAAATTGATGATGTTCGTTTTTAAATTCATCCGGCTCGAAAGACCATGAAGGCGACTTGCGTCTTGAATTATTTTATTAAAAATATCCATATTTATATTTCTGCATTCGGCTTTACACAGTAGCGGCCCAGAAAGTGGCCACATCAAGCGCTCTATCTGATGCCGTCATTAAATCCTCCAGTGTTCAAGTGTTAGGGACAAGTAGGGCATCACATGAGGTGGGTCTTCGATTACACTGCACTGCATAGACAGTCCATGTTGGTATCGTCCGTAAAGCCCCACCTGAGTCCCTGGCACGACCATTTCGAACCGCTCAAAATCGAAGAGTCGATTTTGTTTAGGATGAAAATGTTCGTGCCATGCCCATAAGATGCAATTCTTTATCGTCTCACGCTATTAATTAATGCTAATGCAGCCTGCGTTGACACTAAAAACAGTGGGTCAACTGTGGGCCTAGCACGCATATTTCTATCCTAAATAAGGTCGACTCGTCGACTTCTAACAGTTCAAAATATCATGCTAGGGCCTCAGGTGTGGCTTTACGGACGATACCAACATGGATTGTCTATGTGGTGCAATGCAATCGATTACCCGCCTCATATAGAAAGAACGTTTCGAAATGTTCGTGCTAGAGCCTCTGAATATGTTATCCTTGCTTCGGCCAACTTTAGTCCGAAGACTGTTCAAGTACTTCCAGACTTGGCAGGGCAATGTACGTCCATGTGGGAGATTTTCGGCGGGTCGAAGAAATGGGCTCAGTAGGAAGTGCAGAATATTTGCAATATTTAATTTAACTGGGAAACGAAAAATACTATTTTCGATATGTTCCTGCCGTTAAATAGGTACCAGAGTACTTTGGACAGAGGGGAATGTAGATATAGAGCCGGTATACTTATTCTAAACTTACTTATTCGTTGTGGTATTCCGATCCTAATTTACCTGGAAACAAAAAAATACTTTAATATGTGATATTGATACGTGATGGCGGTTTTTACGAGTCACTACGGAATGAGGGTGACTCTATTTCGAATGGCATTAAGCAACATTGGAATTAGCAGGGCCTATTATGAAGAGTCAGAAATGATGCCAAACTGGCCAGTATCAGAATGAATCTCTTCGGCGTGGCCTATCCAAGGTCGGAGGACTACGGTTCCTACTGGTTGCAGGCGATCCTAGAAATACTTGAAGTCTTATACCTGCGGGAACAAGGGAAGGGGCGAGCACAAAAGATCCAACTGTGTCGACGGGCATCCGTAGTACAGTCCCTATTAGCGATAGTAATAGGGACTGTACTACGACTGTACTACTGATAATATTTAACGAGTAAGTTTTAACCAAAATTACTGCATCCTGGGTTCAGTATTCACAAAGATATCTTGATCTATATATATATAAGTCAATCCTTGTTCGTTAGTCTCGCTAAAACTTAGAAGCGGCTGAACAATTTCGAATTCTGTTTTTGTTTTATTCCCCTCATTTCCGGTAAGGTTTAAAAGAAAAGAAAGAAAGAAAAAGTCGAGAGATTATTTCAAATCACGAAAAAATGCAGATCAGTTCGCTGCTTCAAACAGATGACGTTCGTGCTAGACCTTTTGACTGGCGTGCCAAGTAAAATTATTGTCTTAAAACATACGGCCAGTTATACGTTTTGTGGAAACAAAGGAGGAATGGAGGCCGAAAGGAGGTCGAAGGAGGTAATGGGCAATGGCAGACGAGCGAAAATTCGAGCAAGACAACGTCTGCCGGCTCCGCTAGTACTACATGAACTTTCATAAAAACAGAGTTAGTTAGTTAGACCACTAAATTATTTCACAACTTTGTTTCCCAACCTATTAACTTCGATAAATAACGTTTGTATCTGTTCATAAAGATAAAAGAAACGCGAATTGTGTGCTATAAGCACCGATACTAAAGTATGGATGTTTCAGTCTACAAATGCACGTCCCTCAACAAATGAATTTCAACACTAGCTTGGGTGTGTGTTTTTGTTGTAAGCTCAAACTCAACCACGCGCTGTAAGCCAATGCGCCCAAACGCTATTTTGCATGTAGTGGCGAATACTTTGGATACTTTGGACCAAAAATTGATTTCACAAACCAACGGAATGGGGGTACAAAGACTGATACACACACAGACATATAGTTAAAGTACTTTTCAGTACAGTCTTAAAATGATCGTACTTTTTCCTTCTGCAGTCGAGTTGTAGATTCTTCATTAAAAATACTTTGGAGGGGCGTGCATTTTTAGACTGTACGCAATCAACTTCTCGACACAGCGGTCATGACGCGTAATCTACCTGCAACGTTACCATTACGTGTCATTACGTTTATCGATGTCACACATACACAAATAAATTCATTTAGGATTGCCTACAAACCGAATTTAACATTTATACACAAAAAAAAATGGTTACTGTTTTTAATATCGAAATTATTCTTTTAAATAATTGCATATTTGATATATATATATGATATATATATTGAATATGATATCGTATCCTTCCAGTTAAGTTTTTGTAACCCCAAATTCCCAGCTTTACAATTGTGTACATACAATAATGCAATCCCCATTACTGAATATATAATTGTATTGTCTTTCTCACATGAGATCGGCGTGAAGTGGCGGAAATGCTGTCACGTCTAGTGATGGTGTTGTTGTCGCGTTTCGTTAAACTTTGATCCTGAAAGTTTCGGATCTATACACTATAGCTTTTGAATAAAGCGGAAAAAAAAATTGAAAAAAAAAATCTTTTGGATATAAAAAAAAATTGTTTTAAGAACTAGTGGTAGCTTTTAGAAAAAAAAAAAAAGTTATATAGTTTATTTATATCCCTGATAAACTTTTAATTTGAAGTCATAATAAAATTTACGCACAATTATGACAACTTGTTTAATTTCCCCATTTAATTGTAAAAACTTATGTACTTTCCTTAGTAAATGGTGGGACATTTTAAATGGGTACTTTCAACGAACCTTACTTATTTATTTTTTATTTATTAACATAAAATACACTTTTAACAATAAATAAGGGCATTACAAAAACTACAAAAGTTTGTCCTTAATGTTTAGCGTACAGAATTTAATAAATTATAATTTAAATACTAGGTAGAATTGCGCAAGGTATTAAAGTTACATTAAAAATTAATTTAAATTATTTAAAAAATAGGATTTTAAGACTTTTATTTTCTTAATATTTATTTGTTTTCACTTCGACGGTTATTCGTTTAACAAACGGGGCACTAGATAAGTAGCAGTTCGGTCGCCGTATCTATTTACGAACGTACCATACAGAATCAAAGTTTGTTACTAGTTCCAATTAAAATGAATTAAATATCTATCTGGGGCCACTTCACAATGCGTAACGCCTTTCTGTCATAATGTAATTCAGACACTTTTACTTTGTAGACCAAAATTTTTTTTTGATATTTCACCTATTACGTACCTTATACTGTTTATATGTTGCCAACATATTGTCTATTTATTTTTTGTCTATACGAAGTTAAGCTAACGGCTTATTTATTATTTATTGTTTTGATAAAACTTAACACTGTAAGGCACTTTTGAGATCGGATATATTTGAAAAGACTTTTCGATTCCCTGGAAGTTGCCAACGCAATAAGCTGGTCAAAAGTAGCAGTACAAAATATTTTTAAACTCAAACCACGTATTTGTTCATATTTTATGGAATTATTTTTATGTATTACAAGCGCTTATATCACATTATGTGAGGCTCAAATATATACAAACTATATATGTATTTGAGCCGGTATAAAATCAGACATGTGATAATAGTATTGAATGCTCTTTGTCGAATTAAAAAAAAGCAAATTAAAAATAAACAAAACTTTAATCTAATATTACAGATGCTTATTCCAAATAAAAGATAATATCTCTTATTTATCTTTTGACTATAATTTTAAAAAGAAACAATATAATACATATTATATTAATTCATCATTCAACGACGATTCTAATGTATAAAGTTTATAATGTAAATAGCTGTGTTCGCGACTTCATCGGCATAAATTACATTTTTAAAAAAAATATCGTGATGATATATAGCCTATATCCTTCCTCGATAAATAGGCTATCTAAAACTGAAATAATTTTTCAAATCGGACCAGTAGTTCCTGAGATTAGCGCGTTCAAGCAAACACTCTTCAGCTTTATATATAAGTAAATATATAGATAATACCTTATATTATTATAATAATAAAGTACAAGGTTTACTTATTTGCACGGGTTTTAGGAAATCATTAGTGAAGTCAAATTTAACACCTTCTTATCTAAATTTTGCTAGACATTTATTAGTCCTCTTTCTTAGTATTGGCTTGAAAGTTTACAGTGGCATCCTTTTAAGTATTGCGTAATACTTTCATTTTATTTTCAGTTTTACATAGACAATATGCATTACCAGCGGACTCGGAGGACGTTGTCCTGTCCGAAATTGTTTACTATTGAATATACGGGATTATTATATGATATATTTAATTTATTATACATAATATTATAGTTACTGACAAACAATTAGTACAAAACAAAATAAGTAAAAAAAACGGCTAACGAGTTTCTTGCTGATTGTTCTTGTGCCTCGACTCCTTCGAAATAGTGGTAGATTTTAAAATATTTGACGATTCAAAAGAGCTTGTGAAAGTCTATGTGAATAAAATATCTTTTGAAAAAACTGGAGCCGGCCTTTACCCAAAAAGGGCTTCATATCGAAAAGAACTAACACATACTAATTAAATCAATTTCTAACAATAATTTAATTGTAACATTGCGATGTAAATTATGGAATTAAGAAAAAATAGAGTTATATAAGTTATATACGAGTTTTTTTCAATTCATAATATTAAGGTAAAAATAGAGATAAAAACTATCTTATGTTTCAAGTTGGACTAGACAGATGGTTAAGAAATTTGACCAAAACTGATTCAGTAGATTTTGAGTTTGTCGCGAACATATGTGTGTTCGGGCTACAGAAGATTTTATTAACCTTCTTTTAGCAACATAGGTCTCTTAAATGACTACCGAAGCCCCTGGACATTTGCACCATCAGGAGACACGTAGATTCGTTGCTTGCCCTTGAGGAGGGGATTGGGCTAACGGGAACTCTCACTTATTACATCACTTGATGTGATAGCATTGCCGCCACTTCACGTCGAGCTTATGTGAGAAAGAGGTACTGGTACCTGGGTCCGGCCTAATTCAGCTGCGGATCAAAATGGCTGCAAACGTGGCGCTACCTCTAATTAAAGTAAGTAATTAAGATATTAGTAATGTAAGTAAATAAGATTCACATTATGCGAGTGTAATTAGCGGACCATATGATTTTTATTTTTGTTTTACCCATTCTTATTATGTATTAGTAAAGGCAGGCGTCTAGCTTGATTAATTATAAATTATTTCTGATGATCATAGACGACACTGCTAGAAGGCTTGCAGGTGCGTTGCCGGCCTTTGAGTAATCTCACTACGCCCTCTCTTTAAAGATTTAAAGGATATACATATATAGATACTTTATGAAAAAGGTAACTAAATCTCGAAAGAAATAAATATGTAAACCTAAAATGACCAAATGGATAACGCAATTGCGATATGTCCCGATATAAAAATTTTGATTAAATATAATCTTAGTACGGCTTTAAAGAAGCAAAAATAAATAGAAGCCCTTCAAAAGCCGGTCAGATTGAATTCCTTTAATATGTAACAGCCGACCTGATCTTATATTAAACACGTGACGTCAGTATTTCACTTATTGCAAACGGTCCCTCGATTTTCCGGTTTATTCACATAGTTCCTGTCACGCAAGATGGCCGTTGGCGATGTACCTGCGCGGTGCGCTATTTATTTATTTGTTATATATATATATTCGATAACTATCCTTACATTAACTATTATTTTGTCATTTTACAATAAGCATTTTTTCGAAAAAAAAGTAGTAAATAACAGGTTAGTTATAATACTTTCGCGCTAGACTATATCCATGTGCAAACTCGGCCCCTTCACGATCGCTCAGCGGCCGTCTTACGTGACGGGAACTGTACCATACTTATATATCGATTACATAATGGAGAGTGTTGTGACTTAAAGTATATTAAAAACATGTTCGCATACAAATTTCAGCTGTAAGAACAGTCATGTAGAATTGTGAATTAAAAAAATAATATTTCATTAACGATTATACCACATTTTTTTACTGCTAAAAATGTGAAAAAAATCAATGTCAATAGCAAATGTTCTTTTTAGGTGACACAACTTTTATTTTTTTTTAATATTAATTTGAGACACATTCCGTTAAAAAGAAATAATAATACTAAATTACAAAAAAAAAAAAATGTATTATTATTGTCTTTTTTTCTTTTTTTTATAAAACTTGCCTTTGCGTTCTTTTTGTTGAAAAAAATTGTAATGACATTGTTTTTTTTTTTACATTTTCCACAATACAAACTACATATTCTTGGAAGACACAATGAAGATGTTGAACCCTTTGATACTAGCATCAGCTGTTTTCTGATGTGAATGTTATATAAATGGAGATTTCGAATTGAAAATGCCTGGGTGCATAAAATATAAAATGAGAACAAAAACAGAATACCAGTTTTGCCGACCGGCGACCGTTATGGCTTATAAGTTATAGTCATATACATATCTATCAGACAGATAGAATACATCTATATGATATCTAAATCTAGGTATACTAATATATAAAGCTGCGAAGAGTTTGTTTCTTTGTTTGTTTGAACGCGCTAGTCACAGGAAGTACTAGTCCGATATTAAAAATTCTTTCAGGGTTAGGTAACCCATTTATCGCGGCAGGCTACCTAATTTCACAGGCTCTGCTAGTTATGTATATCTGAGCATGTAAAAAAACTGTCTGTCTGTGATTTCTATGTAACTGCCTACTTTATACTGCTCGTACGTCCATAGTAATTACTACAGACATACCGCTAAACACGTTTCGATAAATCGTTGCGAAAAAAGTGTACAGTTAATCCCAACTGCGCAGTTTAAACTGCAAAGTTTTTTCGCAACGATTTATGGATACGTGTGTACCGGCTACTATAAAGGCAGTTTAATCGTAACCAGTTTCCAGACAACTTTTTTACCATTTCTGTTAGTTCGTTTACTCAGAATAGTTACTAATAACTATTTCAAATTTAAGATTTTTAAACATATAAATAACTGGCGTGAGAAAATACGAAATTATCTTTCATTTAATTTATAACACAATAACCATTGTTTCTTTAAGTTAAAAAAACAAAAACTTTTTTTTATACTGCAAAGTTAGAGATTTTCTCACCAATTTATTCGGTAGGGGCGTCGATATACATATGTATATATTTCTCGTTTAAGGTATTGTGTGTGTGTGACTGCGTGTGTATGAGAGAGAGAGAGAGCGTGTGTGGGTGTAGCATCGTAGCTATCAAACGGTTGGACCAATTTCGATGCTGTTTTATTCGAAAGCCAGTATCCTTGCAATGTTTCTTAACTTTGTTAAGTGAAAACCAACTCAGCGGTTTGAAGACTATCAGCTCTTATCCAATATGATTTTTGAAGAAAATTAATGTACCCGTTAAGTAGCTATTTGAGGTGGAAGAGGAAATAAATAAACGATATGAAGCAAATATATACGAGTGGAGTATCGGAGGTTTTTTAAACTTCGAATTTAATATTAATAAACCACATATCACTATACACTAATCTATAAAGCTGAAGAGTTTGTTTGTTTGTTTGCTTGAACGCGCTAATCTCAGAAACTACTGGTCCGATTTGAAAAATTCTATCAATGTTAGATAGCCCATTTATCGAGAAAGGCTATATAATATCATCACGCTAAATTGAGTCCTTTGTTTTTACCTAATTTTAAGCGAACGAAGTCGCGGACTCTGCTAGTTATTAAAATAAAACCTCACGCACACCAATGCCGTACGATTTACACACACTTGTATACATTTTACTATAAGATTGTGTCAAAGCGTGATGATGACGACAGTATGTATATTTTTTTAAATATAACATTGTCTAATCTAGTATAATATAAAGCACAAGCCACAATCATCTCTCTCTCGAAAAAAAACTATGAATCTTTAACGCTTTTAATGCATGTGGGCGTTTATCAGGAAGTCTTATCGGAATATTGTATCCAAATCCAAAGACAATACATGAAGAATGATTGAATGACTTTAGAATGTTCACGATCAATAGTTGTTCGTTAGTCTCGCTAAAAGTAAAAGACCGCTGGACAGTTTTAAATTCTGTTTGTTTTATTCTCCATAATTCAAGGAAGGTTTAAAATAAGAAAGAAGAATCGAAAGACTGTTTAAAAATACTACAAATTGTAGAATTGGTCGCTACTTCACAATTCATGAAACAAACTTTTGACTGTACATATAATATTCCTTTTGTCACTTACTCTATATTTTAATATATAAAGCTGAAGAGTTTGTGCTCGCGAACTACTTGGTCGATTAAAAAAATTCTATCTGTGTTAGATAGTCCATTTATCAAGAAAGAATTTAGGCTATATAAAACAACGCTAAAATTTTGCACCTTATTTTACATGGACAAAGTCGCGAGTAACAACCATTAAGTAATATTTTCGATTATACTAATATGACCTTTATCCAAAATAGGAGTTTTAATAGATGTCGCTTTTATTTCACCTGTGTACTAATAAACTCATTACAGCTGTGAAATATGTCCGCCATTACTTTTTTACTCTGTGCATTTATCTCTGGGTCCGATTTGAAAAATTATTTCAGTGTTAGATAGTCCATTTATCATGGAAGGCTCTAGGCTATATAAAACCACGCTAAAATTTTGAATCTTATTTTATACGGACAAAGCCGCGGGCAACAACCAGTAAGTAATATTTTTGATTCACCTTTATCCAAAATAGGAGTTTTAATAGATGAGGGTTGCAGCATTACACCGATTTTCCCTCGTATTCATTCGCGGATTAAAGCAAAGTAGTTTAGTTTCTCATGCACGTATAGGTTTCTATGAAAATTAAGATAATTTTATGTAAAAGATAAATTGTCATTTATATCGTTTTTCAGTATCGTCATTATTTTGTAAATTATACTGTGATACACGTTTGTAAAGTTGAGAAAGATTTGCTCCACATTACATTCTATTAGGGTACTAAGGTTCTACATTACCCAAGCTAATGGAACCGCCATTTTCATTATTCCCAATTGGCAATCCGCCATAAGAGGCAACCAATTTTTATCTGTATAAAGGCTCCATGAATATTGAACGAAGTCAATGCTGGCCTTATTTTATGGCGGTTCTTTATTTGCTGGGAACACCGATTTTCCACCATAAAACGAATGTATTCCACGACTCATTTTCCTAAAACACACTCAATTTAATAACCCTAAAAGATCCGCTAGATATCTCACACGGCTCCGCGGGATTTTCAACTGGGCTCCTACGGCGTTTCAATGGCTTCCGAGTTGATAAGGCGAATCCGAGCGAACCATTTCATTATTCAGCTTAGCGGAGTCGGTCGTGATATGCCACCGATGGGTTTGACAAATTCTCTAGTATTTCCTCGGAAGTGTCGAGAAAGTCTTCATTAGGCTGGGGCCATTTGGCAGGCTTAGGTCGATCCGCGCGATATCACCGACGTAAGCACGTCATTTGCAGTTCCCGAGCCTGCCTCCATTAAAATACCACCGACTTTACCTCATCGAGCATATAGATTCCCAGCAAACAGTATTATATACTCCGTACGGCTTTTCGAATAATAACACCCATATAAGTCAGAGTCAAGACGAGATTGTTATCGCGAAGCAATATTTATTTAAGAGGTCAAAAAATTACACTTTCAACGATCATAATTCAGATAAAATCACTCATGATAGTAAAGAACTTTATATTCCATCAATT
The DNA here is from genome assembly GCA_024363005.1 of Charaxes varanes. Classification (NCBI taxonomy): domain Eukaryota; kingdom Metazoa; phylum Arthropoda; class Insecta; order Lepidoptera; family Nymphalidae; genus Charaxes; species Charaxes varanes. The sequence continues at coordinate 3,258,371 of JANCMC010009603.1, forward strand.
GTTCAAAATGAAATTACGCATAATGGTTCTCATTGGAGTATAAAAAATGCTGAAATAGAAGCAGCTGATACTGTTGTATCTATGCACGAAACAAACAATAAGAGTAAAAAAAATAAAAGTACTAAAAACGACACTAACAAAAAGGCAAAACTAATAAAGTTGGACGAAACAGAACAAACTCCTCAGCATTTACAACATAATTCCAACGTTTCTTTAGGATATAACGAAGAAACGAATGACGATGCTATACTAAAGAGTATGGAAGTTTTAAATCAACAGAATATTTTTTTAAGCAACGATGAGTTTAATCAAGAAAACAATTTTGTTGGAAATACAGATAAACCATACCGCCGAGGAGATTTCCTACCACAAGATAGTTTGGTGGAAGATGATTATTTAAATTTAACACCGAATGTAAGCCGGGACGGCCAGGATTTTAACTACAATGGTACCGATTTTGAACGATCACACGGAAATTCAAGACGAAAAAGTGTCGACGCTCTCGGTTATGAGAATGCAAGAAAAGAGGACACTTGGTACTACAAAGATCAGTTGGATACAGATTCCCTTTCGGACATTATCCTTCGGGTTGCAGCATTACACCGATTTTCCCTCGTATTCATTCGCGGATTAAAGCAAAGTAGTTTAGTTTCTCATGTAACTACAATTGTGCCAAATTTCATACTTCTCTGTCCGCGCAATTTTCGTAAAATGGTATAGTCGACCAAGAAATTGATTTGCCACGGTAAGGTCGAATGTCGTTTGCACGTCAATTAGTTAAAAGGCTCATATTTGCTTGTTATACATTACGTTAATTTCTAACAATAACCCTTAGCAATTTTTTCTTTAAGTAGGAACTGTCATCCAAAATGTTAAAGCACTTTTTTGGTCGACTATACCTAAAGTTTTCGCTTCACGTATTAAGATAATTAATTTAATTAATTAAATATCGTGCGCTCACATCCTTAACTTAACATTAATACTAAAATATCAAAACAAATGGAAGCGTTCGTACGCCCTTTACCCTCTTTGCTTAAAACAGTAAACAGATAGCAATTTCAGGATGCCCGGAATTAACGCAGTTTACATAGATTTCGGGGGCGTTTAATCTGAATTCAAATTTTCCGAAAGATAAAGCTTTAAGGGCCCTGAGAACCTTTGTTTTTAAAGTTTTTTTTGAGCGAAGGAATTTGCAATATTTATAAGGAAATGTTGTACTCTATTTTATACAAGTAGATATTTTTATAAAGTATAATTTGCATAATTAGTAATATTCTTTTTTTTTTAAGGAGGTCGTGACCTATTCTGTGGTTGGCATTTTAGTCGATCGCTAGGTTAATTAGATCTTGCTGCGATCGTGTGAAAGATCGGTGACACATTTTAATGCTGATTTATATTTCATATCCAACCTCCTCCGTGTTCCTCCTCCGAGTGGAAGGCACGTAAAACAGTGAACGATTAGTTGTGAGGTTGCAGAGATCGTGGAGTTCTGAGGATGATGTCAGATGGCAAGCGGTCATCTTAACTCGCCGCATAGACACATCCTCTGCAATCTAAGCGGACCCTGGTACTAGTCCGGGACAACGCTAGGAAGAAAAGAGAGTTATATTCTTTTTTATTTATATAATAATTGAAGAATGATGCCTTAGGTTCATATGAGAAAAAATATTTGACTAAAATTCTGTAGCAAGAAGGTGACACTTAGAGGTGGTAATAGTAAGGGGTCATCCATAAATCACATTACACGTTATAGGCGGTATGATCGTTTTGTGAAAAAGGAAACATAATACAGTGCAATTTCGATATAACGAATCTCAAGGGACTTAAAAATATTCGTTATACTAAGTAATTTGTTACAATGAGGATGGTTGTAAAGAGGTTAGATTTGGCTACGATTCATTTAAATAAGGTAAACATGAAAGACTATTATACAAATGTCTCGTGTGTGTGTGTAAAATAAAGGTGAAGAATGTTTTCTACATATATAATGCGTTCGTTATAAAAAGGGATTTCATAAATATATTCCTAATTTATTTTGCATTAGCTCGTATGGACGGTTCTAGGGGATTTTGAAAAATTCGTCAAAACAAGAAATGCGTTATATTAAAAACAGCAGTTTCGAATTATAGTGTAATTTAATTCGAAACTGCTGTTTTCTTTTCATTATTTTTAATAGACACATAATATTTAAAAATAAGTTATGTTACACCAAGGGTAGAATGAGGGGAGTTAAAAAACCGTTAAATTTATGTGACGTAATTTATGACCCCTAATTAACCATAAATTAACCATAAACAAATTGAACTTTTTTCCAAAATTAAAAGTTGACATTTAAAATTGCCAAGTACTGTTCTTGATATTGCTTGTATAATACGAAAATTTTCTGTAATAGCAGTGTTTAAGTTCAAATATGCAATGGACTTTTTAAAACCTTGTTAAAGTATTCATTTAGTGCCATCTAGTATCGAATAGCGGTAATAAAATTTAAATTGATTGCGCATCAATAAACTAGATGGCAGCTTTCGGATCCGTATTTTAAATGTTACTTTTCTCGTGGTTATTTAATCATAGTATCTGTAAGATTGAAATATTACGAGTAATTAATAGGGATAAAAATTGATTGGTCGCGATCAATATTTGCACGGGTAAAGACATTCAGACTTACCGCGTGTGCGTTTGTCAGTCATAAGAAAAAAACCACCCGTATTTCACGCTTCCGCTTTATTAATTTAGTATACCAACTATACAAACTGATTGTAAATTTTATTGAATGTATACGATATTTCGTTTGTCGCAAAATATAAACCTCACTTAAGTAAAGGGATAAAATAACATAGGTTTGTTAACCAAAGTTATCACATACCCGATGACCGGTGGCCATTTGTCGCAATTAACAGGCGAAAGTTAATCTAGCATCCCCGCGCGACGTCGCGACGCACTAAATCACCGGCAAGCTGTATTGTCGCAGTGCACCCGCCTCGTGCGTTTTAGCTCTATTTTACTCTGTTACAAGCTTGGTAAACAGTTGCAATTTGCAATATTGCAAGCTGCAGTTTGTAACATTGCAAGTTGCATTTTGTAATATTGCAAGTTGCAGTTTGTAACATTGCAAGTTGCATTTTATAATATTGCAAGTTGCATTTTGTAATATTGCAACTTGCATTTTGTAATATTGAAGCTGCAGTTTATAGTCTTTCAAGTTGCAGTTTGCAATACTGCAACTTGCATTTTGTAATATTAAAGCTGCAGTTTATAGTCTATCAAGTTGCAGTTTGCAATATTGCAAGTTGCAGTTTGCAATATTGCGAGTTGCATTTTGTAATATTGTATGTTGCGATACTATTAGTTTTTCTAAGGGAATAAGACATAAGATTTCTTGTTTGTAGGACATACAAACAATCTGGCAAGCCGTATGTTTCTTCATCAAGCTTATATTAGAAAGAGCCATGATAACCTCTCGGGGTCCGGGGGTGAACCGAGTACCTTATCGTTTTCAGTCCGTACCTAAGTGCGTAACCAGAGTAAAATATATAAATAGTGCTCTTTGTATCCCTGTCACAAGTCAGATGAGAGATGGTCGCGAGTTGTCATTCAGGACTTTAGTGTATTTTTTATTTAGTTGTCTTTACTGGTTTGTCGGTGGATAAATTCGCACCTTTAGATCAAATAGCAAAAGGTATGACGTCATCTTACCGTTGGGGACTGGCCGAATTCTTTCATCAAATCCCAACATTGCTCACTGCGATTATTCACACGATAAGCAAGTGGTTCTCAAACTTTTACTTGCTTTTATTTATTCGAGACAGAATAAAAATTTGTATCAACTTCTAATTTTAGATCAATCAGGAAAGCTATTCCTTCTTATATTAACTATCTGTCAGTAGATGTGCCATCCAAATTGGTCATTACAAATTGGGCGGAAGGATTGATAATTATAAAGTCTTATTTTATGAATTTAATTTTTTTTACAAACTAACAGTAAACATTGTTTGTATGGTAAATGCTCGAATATACATTTCAAAGATACTGCATTGATATTATCTCTATGTTGTGTTATTTTATATTTATTGCAATTAAAGTGTCAAAAGCCATAGCTTCCAAAATAAATAGCTTTCAAAGTTTGGAAACATATTTCGTAGGAAAGAATTATACGATCCCCTTCTTACAATAGTAATCCCAAAAGTAGACGCCGATGGATGACATATACAGGATGTTCTGTTTATGTATTTTATAATACAACTTTATAAATGGAGTAAATAAAAATTCTTCTTTTCCGTCTGCCAGCAGCTACTTCTGATATACGCCTCTCCCTAAGAATTTCTACAAATTTGTGACATAGTTATTTTTAATCGTCATTTACTTTAGACTTTAAAACTGGATTTACTTACGCAAGAAAAGTTTTTGGCAGACTAGTATCTAAATCTTTATAGCTGATATTTAAAAAACTTATATATACTTTGAAGCAAACGCTAAATATATTAATTACATAAAAAATAATTAAAAAAACATAAGAAGATATCATCGTTGGAATGGTTAACACTACCTTTTTTAAGACCTTTCCGGGCACTACGTATATCTAATTTTATAAAGATGTAATAATAATATATAGATGTAATATGGGCAAAATTAAAGTGTTCGTCGTGTTAAAAAAGGGAGATAGTACTCTAAAAATAAATAATAGGTAGTCTTCTTAAAAAAAATAAGAATGACGCACCCTGTATAAGGCAATGCACCGATGCACCGAGGGCGCAGAGCCCACTGCAGGCGTCTAATCAAACCCAACAATTTATGATCGCCGCACCGCCCGCCTGCGACATTATTCCACAACTTTTACTAATTTATTGTATATGTATTTTCTAATATATATTATCTAGTTTATATATTAGATATTTTCTAATATCTAATGGTGACTAGCGGTGGCCGCAAATTCATCCGCGTAAAATTAGGTAAAAAAAATACATTTAAGTTTAGCGTGATGATATATATCCTATGTGGTTAGCAAAAAGAGTTATAGGGAGCCAAACTTTAAAGATAGATATATGCTGTCGCGGACTTTTCTTTAGAACTTTTAAAGGGGAACAATTTTATCATACTTGTTTTTGCAAAACTTAAAAGTAAGTCATTCTAATTAAGCAGTATACAAAGTAATTTACCTTTTCTGCTGGTCATTGATTTTCAAAAGGAAGGCATATTCGTTAATCATAGACCAGCGATAATTCAATACCGGCGTTTCAAAAAGTATCATCACCTGCTCGTTTATACTTGTCCTATACACGGATAAGGAATGACCACAATTATTTGACCTTTCTTTAATTTTTGGTTTCATTGCAATGGATTCATCGTAACGGTGTGATCGGCTATTAAATGGATTGATCTTAACGGTGTGATAGGCGGCCTATTATCCAGCGCGGTTCAGTTTTTCCAGAGGATTATATCAGTCGCGTCCTCCATACAGCGGCGTGTAAAGTTAAAAATAGATGACCTGATACACAAAGCCAAGTGATTCCTTTGTTTAGATACGAATCCGGTGTACGATTGAAATGATTGTTCCTTTTAAATTTTCACTTCGTTTACATGAAAACTGAACTTTTATTCGTTACAAGTATTTAATAGATCTTAATATTCCTTTTACTTTTGTCTTTGCTGAAATATTTCTTGTAGTGTTGTAACTATTTTGAATAAAGATTTCATTCATTCATTCATTCAATTCGTGTAAACTCGTTGATAGTCTATTACATTTGAGTTAATGTATGGACTAGTAGAAAAATTGAAAAATATTCATTTTTTGAGTTGTTTCTGCCATAGTCTCGACAAGACTTCTCTGTTGACAAATAAACGTTAGTATTGTATATCTTCTACCTAACGTTATCCCGGTCTAGTACAGATGACACGCGACAATATCTCATCGGCGTCGGGTTTGAACCGGATACCTTGTGGATTTCAGATAATCCCTTCGACCGTTGAGCTATTGAGGTTGCACAAAAACATGTATTAATGTCAATTAATATTACGTGCATGAAAAACTAAACTACTTTGCTTTAGTCCGCGAATGAATACGAGGGAAAATCGGTGTAATGCTGCAAGCCGAAAGCTACACCACCGAATCCGCCACCAAAGCTCAGCACTACACTGACTTTCCGATGTGCCTTAACGCATGTTTCGCTTCGACACCGAAGCACCGTCAGGAGATAGACTCTGCAAAGGTTTTTCGTAAAGTACGTGTCATGGATTTCCGCAAAGTAACGCCTGATTCTATTAGTTATTTAATATTACGTGCTAAAAGATCAATTAAAATTGCAAATAGTAATGTTTTGCTTTGATATTCATGAAATTGACGTCATTAAGGACATAATTATTGTTCTTTAGTGACGTCACTTACAGGCGGTATTGATCACCTTGTTAGCGGAGTATAGACAATCAAAGGTATCTGTCTTACCGCTTGTTGGTGAACTATTCAGAATTTGATGACGAAAAGGATTATTGGTGAAATGTGTACAAAACTTTATTACAGTTTATTTATAATTTGAAAACAATTAACTATACTAAAGATCGCCGGGTGGTCGAAATTCGCCCACAAACCCATTTTGCGTACAACGACATATATTGTTCTATTCACAGAAAAATAAAATTTGACAATTAATATACCTAACATACGATTTTCACGGTTATCCTAGCCAGGATCAGTCCGTCCGACGGCGTCCACGATCGAAGACGCCGCCATACCCTTCTTGTATCATCTGTCCGTAACATACTCCCCCCGGCGCAGATCTTCGTAGCCTACCTCTTCTGGGGAGGACGATGATACTCTTAACTGGACGTTGATGATTCCTCTTGTTTTCTGTACTTGTAGCGTTGGTCTTCTGTTTCTGCAATTCTTTCACATGCTCGAGTTTCAACTCAAATGTTCGTTGTCGAAACTTATCAATAAGCAGTCTGTCTGTATTCACCCGTCCTAAATGTTCATGTGACGAAAATCTCCCCACATCGATCAATGATGATTTCTTGTTACTACTCGAACACGTCAGGTCGAATCCAACTTCACTATGAACGATTTCTGCTTCTTCAGATAATATCTTCTTATGCACTATGATGACATCGTCCATCTTGTCGTCTATGTAGTTTTTCAGCGTACCTTTACGCAAACTTTCCATATTTTCGTACGTGGGTATACACTGTGCAGTACCTCGTTCATGATGTACACCGTTTTCTACCGCACCGCTGTAGAGAGTCAATTCCTGGGTATGTCGGAATGCTGCTGTACTTGTCTCAGCCTGCTCACGATCATATGAGCGCCGATCAGAACTTTGTTCAAGACTTATACTCGTCGTAGGTGATCTTGATCGACTTGAAGTTTCAAATGTGACTCGGTTCGGTGTCATAAGTCGACTTCGTTCCATCGACTTTATTCGTGTTGAGTCTGGTCTGTTTACTTCAGCTAGACCAGACTCCCCCCACTTCACTTAGGATATTTCTTAGACATCGATATGTTTGATCGCACGTTCGCTTGCATCGCGCATTCGCATTCTATGAGCGACACTTACGATGCGCGTTTACTGAATTGTATCCTTATCCTCCATTGAATTTCAAATATGTTAGTTTTTATCTTAAAACGACCTAAGCCCCCATTCGCTCGAGAGTGAAAAAAGCGTCGCGATAAATCTCGGCGTTGACGCTTTTGTAGCGCCCTGGATACGAAAATATAGCGTATAACTATATATATAAAGTTGAAAATGGAACATTACTCATAAATAAGCGTCGCAACAACAACGTAACACAAACTTGGGAATTCATTTATGTTTTATTTGAACGCTTTTTGAACGCGCGGTAAAAACGCTCTCGTGCGTGAGAGGGCTAAATATATAAAATGGAAAAAATCTTTTATACTATAATAATGTTAATTGACCGATATTGTTCATATTATTGTTCCACCTAACAATCGACTTATTAAAACATATTTTTACTAAGAATATTCTTGGAAAAAAACAATCCCTTATAAAAAGCCCTTTCCGAGTTACAATTAATTAATTATATTTAAATGATTCATAACAATTTTTAAACTTAAATACTAATCAGCAAAGAGAAATTATACACGTTTTATTACATTTAATGTCATCTACACGAATCAGTAGTAAAATATAATAAGTATAACATTTTAAAATTCAAATTGAAGTTATATTGAAATCTATTCAATATGACTTCTTTAGAAATCCTTTCACCTTGATCTATTTTAGCAGATAATGATATATAGCGTATAGACTTCCTCGATAAATGGATATATAACACTGAAACAATTTCTCATATCGGACCAGTAATTTCGGAGATAGCACGTTCAAGTAAACAAACAAACTCTTCAGTTTTATATATAAATATTTTTATGATGCATGTTTTATAAAAATATTAGAATGCGCACACCCTCCTCTATATAGACTTCAAATGTGCCAAATAACATACTCATCCGTAAGCGCAACTTTTGAAAATTTTAGCTTCACGTATTAGTTAAAATAAATAAATATTTAATAATCAGGCCTTAAATCGGATTACTGTAAAAGACAATGCAATATTTTTTCCTAGTTCTACAATTTGAAAGTAATTTACAACAAGTAATTATAGTAGAAAAATGAACAATTTTTCACCGTGCAATAATATATGTGAAAGGCACGCAAACTGAAAGCTCTACATTTGGTTTAATGAAGTGCTTTGTTAGTTGAGCGCGCGAAATAAATTCACCGCGTATATCACGTCACGAGGCGGGCGGCTGCGTCGATGGTAATTGACACCAGCGAGGGGGAAAGAGGTGGGCCTTATAATATATTAACTGTAAATCAGAGAGGCAAATGGGAGCGAACTGTTTAATGGTCGTCTTATGTGTTATTAATTATATTATTATTATTAAATATATCTTATTCTAATATTATCTATATTATTAATATCTTATATATATTATAACTATTTATAAATCCCCAGTTGCTGTCGACCACCAGAATGCATAAGGCACCTACTGAAAATCAGTAAATGCGAGGTGGGAATCTAACCCAGGACCCCCGGAGCGGAAGGCAGGATCACTGCTCACTGCGTCAACGTGCCAGTCGCGATATGTCTCGCGTAAGAAATTATTACAGTGTTGAATAACTACGAATGTAAGTTTATAAGATAGATTTGTTTAATATTTGTGAAGAATGTGCAGTGCCCAAACAAACCTTTTGCGTTTAAGTGCACGAAGAATTATAATGTAAGTTATTTGTCTTTATTATGAAATAAATAAATAAATATATTTTATGTAGAACATAATCTGACTTCAGATCACGTTCGAGCAAAGTGACTCTGGCGACAAAACCTGATATTTCCAGGTTTCTTGTCTTTAGTAAAGGGGATAAATTTAAAAAAAAATGTTTTTTTTTTCTAACATAGACTAACAATTGATGTAATTTTATTTAAAAAGTAAAGATTCGCATCTGAACTCGTTAATTAAATTTAGATATCTGGACATAAATTTCTACGTATTTATAGAAAGAGAAGAAGAAGGCTTTTTGCATAATTTCGCTTGATAAGTAGTTTGATCTGAAATCTTGAATTTACATACAATGCACATTACTTATATTTCGAATAATTACTTAAATCATTTTTTTTTAATGAACTTCATTTACTAGCACATGAATAGTCATTTATTCTAAGGTAAGATCAGTCATATATTTTTTTATGAATTCTTCACTAGTTTTAAGTAATAACTAACCAGGCATATTACGAGAAAATAAAATCTCTAAAAAAGGTTTTAAAAAATTATAATAAGAAAAGAAATTTAGGTGTAGTGCTAGTGATAGTGCTAGGATTTTTTCCGATCACGAACCCCTAATTTGCTTAAATCTGCGAATGAATACGAGGGAAAATCGGTGCAATGCTGCAACCCGAAAGCTACACCATCAAATTTGTCACCAAAGCAAAGCACTACACTGACTTTCAGATGATCTGTAGTCCCTCAAAGCTGTGAAAAAATCAATCCAAAGTTTACATGATGAAAAGAAATGGCTTTTATGTTCATTTCCCATACTAGTACATTCGCAAAGGGAATTAAACCTATAGCATGCTTCCTGTTCGCCTAGATATCAAGAAATTTGGCAAGGTATATTTTGAACCAGTACAAGAATAGGAAATATACATAAAACTGTTAATTTGTGGAAAAACAAATTACAGTGATTGTGTCAAATTAAAAGAAATCTAATGAAAAGCATATATAATATATATTAAAATAACCTAGTATACATGATGGTACAGAACCCTTAGTATGCAAGTTTTGACTTACACTTGCCTGGTTTACTGAATCTACAATGGCAACAGTTTACTAGTTTTGTTTTTTTTATTATTGAATGAAAAAAATATGAAATTACGCAATAATTAATAATTATTATTAGCTTTATTAAGCTATCTCAATGAGCTATATAAAGATAGTAAGAAAAAGATAAAACTTTCAAATCAAAAAATTGAGGAAGTGCAAGTCAGACTTGCGCACTAAGGATTCTGCAAAACCGCAATATACCAAACTAGAGGTTTTGTAATATATTTATCTCTTACCTTTAAACTATAAATTCGTCATAATGCCTATCATAGTTTTTATAGAGGATGGTGTGCGAAAGCAAATAGTTTTATATCTAATATATATAAATATATAGGACTATGTGACACACGAACGTCTGTTACTAAGGTAGACAACTTAATGCCTGTATTATAGGTAACAGCCGCCTGTTATGCACAAATATTTTTGTTTTGTAAATATATAAATACATATATATGGATGATAATGCACCCAGACTCGAAGCGGGAATCGAACCCACGACCCCGGAGCAGAAGACAGGGTCACTGCCCACTGCGCCAACAGGCCGGCCAAAGTTCGTTAAATTATTAAAATAAAACCGCTCGCACACCAATGCCAAACGTTTTATACACACATGTATACATTCTATTATATTGAGTCAAAGTGTATTCATGACGATCGTAAGTCAATTAATTAACAAAAATAATAATGTCTTCGTATAAAGAACTAAAATTTTGTATAATATATAGCTTTTATAAGCAGATAGTACGCAAATCTAAGGATTTGTGGCGGTATTTCGACTAGGCGATGATCTGTAGTTCTATTAAATACAGTACTTTAGTCTGTATTTGATATACGTAATATTAATCTTTATCCAATGCAAATACGTTCAACGGAAACCAATAAACTCGCCAACTGAGGGCCCCAATTGAAAAACAAAGTTTTTTCATTTCGATAGAGTCTAAGCCGAAACGTTTTAAAAGGAGTTCTCTTCGAGTCCGCAACAAAAAATACGTCCGAGTGATCGAAAAACATTTTTTCAAATGATTCTGCACAATTAAAGAATTCTTACTGTTGCCTATTTTAATCCTATCCTATAAAATATTATCTGAACTTAAGATTAATTAAATTATGTGTGCGTTGTCCCGCACAATATATCATCATCATCATTGCGTATGGCAGTGGGGTGGGAGTCTAGAATTGCCTCCTCGTGGTCCACCTTGGGCAACGGCTTCAGCCGGCTGAACATTCTTGACCACAACTGGCTTACTGGACTGTTAATTGAGAATCTTCCGGTGTTTTTTCCTGCAAAATATTTCATCAATGATCTCAGACAGTGATTGTGCTCTGCACTAATGTAGTTATGTAATATAGCATTACGAATTTACATTCGACCACGTGGCTTTCGAGCGCAGCAAAACAAACCAAACATAAATTACTAGTTATGCTAATGTTAATAAACGTAAGGTGGCAATTATGCACTGTGTTATATCTTAATAAGAAGTGTGTAATTTTTTGTATATGATAAAAAAGAGAGAATAGATAAACACACTGATATCTTTACTTAAAAAGTTACTCATTAACTAAATTGTAATAGTAGACCACAAAACTTCATCACAATTAATTTTTAACTATTCTTTAAAGACCTCTCGGAACAGTGATTCGAGAAAGCTCACAGACACCCCAATCCCTTAATTGTCGGCTCCTGCAACTACACACCCAATCCCCAAGCTTCTAACGAACTTAGGCGCCCCATAAAGGTTTAGGCACTTCAATATTGCATATGTAACAAGGTTCATTTTCAAACTTTAGCTTTGGTGACACATCTGAAAAAAAAAATAATAATAATAACATATCTAAATTCAACAGTGAAGTTGAATTACAATTTAAAGTTAATTTAAGTTTTATTTTTCAATAGTTTTATTTTTATTGTTCAAATAGAACACATGGATTCTCAATATTACGTTCACACGGCAGCGCTTTTATAACGCGGTGCTTTTTGTCGAGCAATATTGTATTATCAACGCTATGTATACCGTATATGCATATCCGGTATATTTTCGCATAGACCACGCTGAAAAAACGCCGATGCTGAGATTTAACGCAACGCTTTTTAAAGTCTCGTGCGAATCAGGGCTTACAGTTTAAGATCTTCATTACATAATGTGCTTAATTTATTTATTTATTTATTTATTTTACATCAAATAGAATGGCTAAATAGGCTCAATGCCAATTACACTACAAGATGTCAAACTTAAAGTATGTACATTTTTTTTTATTCAAAAAATACAATTTATATAATAAGAAATCATAGAGAAAACAAAAATTAAAACGTAATTCTTGGAATTTAAAATAATACACAATTCACAGTAGAGTTCAGTTTGAAGTTGAAGATAGGTCCAACACTTGGTTGGACGAAACGAAGTTAGAATAAGAAACATGAAGGCGAATTTACAATACATATATAAAAGAAAAACAGCTCAGAGAAAATAAAGTACTAGACAATTTCTATGTCTTCGCAACTGTATGCAAAATCAATTTTATTTATTTATTTATTTACAATTTATGTACCAACATACAAGTATAAAACTACGTAACAGAAAATTTTATGAACTCCTGCCACTGCGTGGCCTGAAGCTGACACAGGTCCCCTTCGACCTGGTCCTTCCAGCGGTACTTGGGACGCCCGACTGGTCTTCAACAATTCGGTCGTCCCTTGTACGCTCGCTTCATAGATCGATCCTCCTCCATTCTTTCCACATGCCCGAGCCAACGAAGTCGTTGTGCTTTTATTTTATTTTTTTCATTTAAATAAAGGTTACAGTGGAAATTAATTAACATATAATTTAAAGGTTATTTTATTAACTCTCGCCGTACCGCACAGCCTGCGGTTTAAAGGTCATCCATCTTAACGCGCCGGTGAGGTGTCAGTGGACATTTTCAGTAGGATAACGAGCGCTCTATGTGGAGCACTCGTCCGTCTGCCCTGTCACCGGTAAATAGAGCGGTCTCAAATGAGCTCGTGGCTGCCAACCAGGACGTCACGTGCTCATAAATTATTGCCACCGAGTAAAGTTTATACTTCGCGTTTAAAATAAATTTAAATATTCATTTAAACCTAGGTATACCTTAATACGTACAATTTCGCCTTGTCGCAAACAGCTTCTGCCTGCTACCTTTCGCAAATGTGCGTCACAACAGTTGGCTGTATAGTCATACGTTATAAGTAGGTCATACGTGCCAAGAGACTTAACCATCTCTTTTTTCCTGGCCTTTACCTGGCCCGTTGGCACAATGGGCAGTGATCCTGCCTTCCGCTCCGGGGGCCGTGGGTTCGATTCCCATCTCGAGTCTGGGAGTACTACCTATACATATGTATATATTTCCAAAAAAATATGTCCATAACTATAAGGCGTCTGTTGCATATAACACAGGCCATTAAGTTGTCTACCTTAGGAACGTCCGTGTGTCATATAGTCCTATATATATCTATTATTATTATTATTATTATTTTCCAAACCGATACGTCAAAATCAAGATATGGGCATATTAATTTCTCATCAATGAATCAGAAGGCAACGCTTGAAGAATGTCTGAGCTTTCTCTTGCAGGTGTCTATGGTCCCTATAATTGCTTTTTATTACACACAATTATCATTTTTTTTACAAGCTGTTCTAACTATTTTTGTCTTCTAACTATAAAGTGCTTCCTTGTAAAATTGCATATATATATATATATATATATATAGACATATATGCTACTGAGTGTAAATATATGGATTTTATAGGAAGCGCCACGCTTGCACTCCTTTTGATGCAGCCGAAATGATTCGACGTGTCCTGATATCGGTACCTTTCTCACTTAATATCAGCGTGAAGCGTTACTGTTGCGACAATGCTGTCACGTCAAGTGATGGTATGCTTGTCGAGTTTCGACGAGCTAGCAATGCATCTGCTAACTCGTCATTAAAGGCTAGCAATGCATTTGCTAACTCGTCATTAAAGGCTAGCAATGCATCTGCTAACTCGTCATTAAAGCCTAGCAATGCGTCTGCTAACCTCGTGGTCGTGCAAAAGTCCATGGGCGTCACTTAAGTGAACCTCTTGTAACATACAACATGGTACTATCATAGATAGCAGCAAATTATGCGAAAAATATACAGCATTTATGGAGTAAGACAATTGGAGGGATAGTATTTTTTTGTTTATACGGAACAAACGAATTCATAGATTGGTATCGGCGGATGTTAATTTGCCACACATTTAAAAACATTTTTATTGTTTTAGAATACTTTGTAATATATTTATTGTTCATTCGCTAAACCCAGAGGAAATGAACTCTCAGCCAATTGGCTGCACTCGCTTTAATTCGAACCAGCAAACCCCTCATCGATGTCACAAGTCAGTCCCCTAATTCAACTTTTGACATGACATCCGAAACATTGTTACTTTGTCGGTTCCCTGGAAATAAGGTAAATTGTCATTTCAATTAGTAGCTGATGCTCGCAATTTTGCTCTCGTAGCTCAATAAACGTCTCATTTATATCAAAACATATATACACACTAGCTATGCCGCGACTTTGTCCGCCTAAAATTAGTTTTTAAAAAAAAACGTTAGCGTGAGGCCATAGCCCTTTTCGATAAATAGGCTACCTAACACTGAAAGAATTTTTCCAATCAGAACTTCTGAGATTAGCGAGTTCAGGCCAACAAACAAATTCTTCAGCTTTATAGATAGAAAAAGAACAAAAAAAAATCACGTATATTTATCCAATATTGGAATTTACTTACACGTGAGTTACAATTTACTTTCACGTGAATTCGAATCGGTCAATTTCGATATTAATATCACCTTTTCCAATATCCTTTTTGGAACTTACAATTTTTCCATTTATAAGTAAACAAAGAAAAGAAAATTGGATGAAAAACAGAAAAAAAGATGCCGAAATCCTTTGGTTTACATCAGTTAAATAATCATGTAAACTTTAAATGACTTTCTTGGCAAAATATAAATTGTCAATATAATTCATCCGAAAAATTGCACTAAATAAGTAAATTCTTCCCGTGGTATGGCTCATGGCGCTCTATTACCTTTATTATCTCGGCCTGAATAAGAAAGGTAGTCAATGACACAGAAAAAAGGAGACCCGACCGAAATAAATGGCCATTTACGATGATCCATCTTGCGCCTAATCTTCCAACATACTAAAACATATATAAGGTCCCGACGTTGCATGGGTGGTTTTGAAAAGTACATATATATATATATGATCGCAACTTAATAAGCTGGAGCGCATACAGAATCTTTGTATACGGTTCATTTTTGGCCTGCGTAAATATGATCACTTCCTATCGAAATCAATTAAAATGGATACCAATTAGGCTTCGACGGAACATGCACATGCCTTGCCTCCTTTAAAGTATCCTTTATAACCCTCTTACTCCTTCTTATCTTAAAGATTGTTTCTCTTTTCTCGGTGCTAACTCCCAACTTCATCAAAACCTGAGGTCACGAAGTAATAATAGGCTCAAATTGCCAACGTGCCGCACGCAGTTTTATTCCAACTGTTTTACAGTACAGTCTGTAAAATTGTGGAACAAATATAGTACGTATAGAGGAGGGTATACGAATGCTAATATTAAAAAAAATTACGTTATTAATAAAACCTCACACACACCAATGCCAAAGATTTACACACATATATACATTTTACTATATGTTTGTATCAGAGCGGTGCAATGACGACGCGACGATAAAAATAATTTTCAAATCTAGCTATATCATTGTATAAAAAATTAAATAATATGTCTATAAATAATATAAAAATGTAAAGACTCGTGGCCGAATTTTGAGTATCAAGGAATCTCTAGTATTAAATATTGTACATTCGTATAGGGCATCATCCGAATCGAACGCAAATGCGCGATGCGAGCTAACTTTAAACGTCCGATCATACATGTCCTAATTCAAGTGCGATACGATCGCACGAACTCAGTTAGAACACTTCGGACGGCAATATTTTTGATAGCACGTTCGTAAGTAAGTACAGTCGACCAAGAAATTGCTTTACCATTTTAAACGACAGTTAAGGAACTGTTTAGCAAAATTTTCTTTAACAAGGGTTAAAGAAAATTTTGCTAAAGGTTATTGTAAGACATTAACATAATTCATAACAGGCAATAATGAGACTTTTCACTAATTGACGTGCAAACGACATTCGACCTTAGCGTGGTAAACCAATTTCTTGGTCGACTATACAAACGTATTCGACAATGAAAAAAAAACATAATTATACATTACACTTACACTTAAACAAAGTAAAGGTAAAGTTTCCAGTACGGCCATTTGAATTCCAATTTTGATACAAGATTGAAACGAGCCTCCTGAGTTATTCATCAATATAAGCTGCAAGATCGTTAAACGAAATGACAAAATAATTAGTAAATTATTAGCAGGCGAAGAAAGAACGCCTTAATAAAATAATGCTATTTTTCAGGTACCACGCTTTTATGGCCATTTTATAAATATACTAGCCTTTTCCAGGTACTTTGAAGGCGTAAAATTGAGAGTGCTTAGACTCACTTAATCTGGTCCTAGCGGATAATTATTTCTTAGTGGATTTCTACTGTTAGTAGAAATGACTATAGTTTACAGTTAGTAAGCTACCTCCTTGCTAAATTTCATCTCCCAAGGGGAGGATCTTCCTTTGTCTGTCTGATAACTGGTTAGATCCACCACGAGTACGTGACCCCGGAGTACCTTAGCTGTTAAACCCCTACCTTTACCGTCCGTGACAGTAGTATCCGCATTCTTACTCTCCCCCCACCTACCTTTATATTATTTTACTCCATCCCTTTCCCTTACTCCAGTCTTTCTAATTAGAGGTAGCACCACACTTGTAGCCGAATTGGGCCGGCGCTTTCGGGTACCAGTACCACTTTTTCACATAAGATCGACGTAAAGTGGCAGCAATGCTGTCACGTTACGTCGATCTACGTTAAGTGTTGGTATCGTTGCCGCGTTTCGTTCGGTTTGTGAGTCTTCCCAGTGGCCTAAACTCTTCAATTAAGGCTGGCAACACATCTGCTAGCCTCCTGGTCGTGCAGTTGTTCATGGGGTTTTGTCTCTTGGGTAAAGAGATCTACACTGACTTTCCGATGTGCCTCAACGCACGTTTCGCTTCGACACCAAAGCATCATCAGGAGATAGACTCTACAATGGTTATTCGTAAATAACGAAAAACAAAAACCGTTTTAATCTTTCGGGTTGCAGCATTGCGCCGATTTTCCCTTGTATTCGTTCGCGAATTAAAGCATAGTAGTTTAGTTTTTCATGCATGTCATGGATTTCCGCAAAGTAACGCCTGATTCTATAAGTTATTCATAGGATGTTGTTTAAATAAATATTTAATTGCTTTATTCGATTTTATGTAATCTTATTTATTTATCTCTAAGGATTTTTGAAATGAAGTTCTTTACAGCGGATTACGGGGAAAGGGGATATAAGGAACTTCGTTCCTGATGTGGGTACCCCGAGCGCGCAATTTTTCTTTGTCATATTGCGTATATTAACGAAACAAAACTTATCCATGCTTTCATTGAAGTTTGCAAACACTTGAAAATTCAATATTTTGTGTATTTCAGCCAGCAGTGGCTCGGATAATCCGTGCAAGTTCAAAACTTATACGCCGGGCAAATTCTGCGAGCACATACAAACTCGGCACGCCTCTGCCACCGAGCAACCTTGCTTTGTAAGTTTCCTTTAATTATATGATTGTATGTAAAAGTAATAATAATAATATAAGCTCTATTCAACCAGAAGCACCGAATCCATTCAAAAACTACAATAAAATTACAAAAAAAAAACTGTTGTTAGTACATCCCTCCAAAATTTGAAATTTCACCCTGATCACCTTGATGTCCTTTTATACAACTTAGTTTCTAAATATTACTAGCACGAATGAAAACGGAACTCGCACGTATCGAATCCTCAACGTTATATCCATGTAAGTCGTGTAAAATGGAAGCACGAACCTTTATTTGACGTTTCGTATTGAACGTAAAAATAAGTAAAATTTATCGAGAATGTTCGTGCTAGGCCCTCAGAACGTTATAAAGCGATTTCTGGAGATAAAAACAATTTTCGGTCACCGTAAGCCGAAATTGGATAACGTCATCGTTTACTTCAGCAAATAATTAAGTGTATAGAACCTCATATGTAAGTACCGATTATATTTTGCATTTTGTATTGTTGATCTTCTTTCAAAGCGGCTTTCTCGATATCTATAAATAAATAAATAGCTTCTTCTTCTTCTTAATCGCTCCCTCACTGCTGAGGATCGTGACTCCTTTTTGGATAAGTTGCTTCCATCGGTCACGTTTCGTCGCTAAATAAATAGCTTATATAGATATAAATAAATCCCATTTTCCCTTGGTCGCGGTATCACGTGTGAACGACTGGACCGATTTCGCCAATTCTGTTTTTGTTGTTTTTGTGAATGTCAGGAGAAGGTCCTTACGAAAGGAATAACTAAAAACTTAGCTATATAATCTATAATATCGTATTAAATTATCTCTAATGTCCTAACCTTAGTGCTTTTGTCAATTTAAACTTTTTTAACGTAACCTTATGGCGTTTGAGATACAATTGTCAATGTTATGTCAAACGCCATCTGAATGCTTGCTGTGAATATCGTCTACGTAGTTTTAGTAGATTCAAGTTTTTTGTGCGTTACCCTAGTCTTGTGTCATAAATAAGGACATTTATACAAACATGCAAGAGCCCTTTGTACTCCTTAATCCGGCCCTGTAGCAAAAAAAGGTAATACCTACCTCTCTGTGTAATTTCAAGTTTATAGCAATAAATTATATAATTTTAAGAGTATTCATTTTTTTGGAAACCCTAAGTAATTTTCTAAAAGTATAGTAGCCTATTTTCTTCCTTGTAAATTAGTTACTGCCAGTGAAAGTTCCTTTATAATGGTTCTCTGTTTCGGAGATATTTGCAATGTAGCAACAGCCTCTAGTACACTGAAGTTACATTTGTCAGAAAACGCAAATTTATTTTTTTAGATATCTAGGATGACCCCTTCCTCCTTTAAAATTAATATCTAGTTTATGGTTGTAACTCTTGTCCCTCGGCCGCCATCTTGGAAAAAGAGGTTCAAATAGTTTTATGGCTTTTCTAACGAACTAAAAATTCTCAAGTCTCGCAAAAAATTAGTTATCATTTTCGTTGCAAATATCTATAACTTTTGTCAAGTAATTTTAGAACGAAAAATAAAAAAGAAGTGAAAATCAATGAAAATTACGTATGGATTTACGGCGCTGCGAAACGAATAATATTCTTCAGTATTCATAACTCAATATTAATCTTCTTCTTCCTAGCGTTATCCCGGTTAAATACCAGAGTCCGCTTAGATTGTAGAGGATGTGGCGAGTTAAGGTAACCGATTGCCATCTGACGTCATCCTCGGAACCCTCACAAAATGAGTTTCCAAAATGTATGTACGCGCATAATTTCCGAACGCCTGCACCAAAATTCATAATTATTTTTTATTGTGTTCGTTATTGTTAACACAAAGTTTGTATACTTAAAAATGTCTGTCTAGTTGTTACGGGTAATTTTCGAAAATATTGGGAAAGGGAACGGAACGGGAAAGGAAACGAGAATAATATTATGGGACAATAGAATGTAGTAAATAGTAAGTAAATTTAAATAAAATACTAATGTCACTTTTAATCGATTATATTTTTCGTACGATTTTCACAGTCCTTAAACTGCAGCGAATATTTCCAGCGTGTCTTTTACTACAAAACAAACAGACTTATAATAATTTTAATACACCGATAAGAATTTCACAGTCATCTTTTTATTTAAATAGTCAGTTTTAATTGATTTTTTATATTTTTCGTAAGATTTTCACAGTCTTTAAACTGCACCGAATGTTTTCGACGTGTCTTACACTATAAAACGCGTAGGCATTTAAAAAAATTAATACACGAACAAGAATTTCACACGGAAGTGGAAAATCAACTTCATTGAGTCATCACTTGCAGTGAGTCTGATAATTATATTGATTTAATATACCTGTTTGATTCTAGAGATAGAACCAGCACGCACAACATTAATGATCTTGAATCTTGAACACGGGAAATAAAATAAAATATCATTTATTGCTACCATAAATGTTACAATAAACAGAGCAAATATGGAAAGAAATAAAAAGTTAACAATAAAGTAACAACTAAAGCAAAAGGACGCAATGCGAATTTCGGCCAGTAGGCGATCTCTATAATAATTAAACGTACTAAATGTAATAGCATATTAAGACGATTAAATAGCTCATTAAAAAAATATGATTATTTAACATCTTTTTTATGTCCGGGATAATTTCTGTAATTTTTGAAATCAGAAACTTAATCTTTTCAACATAAAAACTTCTGCTCTTCCTAAAATGCAATTATTATTATCACAAAGGTCATTTAAAAATGACTCCAGACTAACAGAAAAACAGACAGTTTTTTTTTCAAATCTTCGGATATAGATTGCTAAAAAAGACATATACATAAATTTTATTTATACTTTATAGATATTATACTTTCTTTATGCTAATAGTTCGAACCATGCCATTTGTTATATAAAACTTGAAATCAAAAAAATAAACACACAGAACTATTCTTCTTCTTCTCAGTCGTGCACTCCTGACGGAGTGGTCGTGGTCATGGATCGTCTGAATGAGTAGTTGTGGCTTTTGCGATACTTCTCCATATAGCTCTATTGGAGGCATTCCGTGAACATTGCGTGATGGAGCACATTGTTGAGGACTATTAGTTAAGTATTAGATCACAATATATTAATATTATACAGAAGGATTTTTTTTCTTTTTTTTCAACATCAATTTTGTCAATTTCTTTGCAATTTTTATTGTAAAATTGGAAATACAGTAATGACAATGCAATACTGTACTCACCGGCTAAATCAGCGGAGTATATAAAAGGGAGAATATAAAATAGTTCTATTTTTAAACAAATAATAATGAAACATCTGTAAATAATACCGTTGTATGTCATATATTACATAATATCTAGATTGCTTTTAAATAGAAAGTGTCCTGACGAGACTTGTAGAAAACTGAAAGTGGTTTATGCGGTGCGTCTTTGTGGTTATGACTGAATGTAACTTCCTCGTTTTAGTTTTTAGGGTTCCGTTGCCATGCATATAAAATTACTTCAATAGTTTAAATGTACTTCTGACAATATTATGTCTTTGAAAAATTCAAGTAATTTTGGGCACGATTATATATGACGTTTACAATGAATGAATTGGTTCTTGGCTGAATGGATGAATTCATTCTTGACCGAATGGATGAATTCATTCTTGGCCGAATGGATGAATTCATTCTTGACCGAATGGATGAATTCATTCTTGGCCGAATGGATGAATTCATTATTGATCGAGTAGATGAATTCATTCTTGACTGAAAGGATGAATTCATTGAAGACAGCTTCGAAAACTAAACTCTCTCTAACAGCTCTTTGCATACAGCTCTGGTAGTCACGCTATAGATGTTTTTATTTTCACACTCAAATTATGGGAAAAAGTGCAACTTGTAGCTTTAATTGTAACACTCAAATTTAAAGGGAGAATGAATATACTTAGACTCGTTCCTATTAAGCAAGATAACCGTGGGCCGCAAGTGACCTACGACCCTCTCTCTTTGTGGCCCACGACTGATGTTATTCGTAAAGTATAACCTTTGTAGAGTCTATCTCCTGATGATGCTTCGGTGTCGAAGCGAAACGTGCGTTGAGGCACATCGGAAAGTGAGAAAATGATAAATTAATACATTCTTTCTTTTACAGATCCTATTACGCGACCAGACCAGAATAAAAGGCCAATTGACCTTAACATAAAACTTCAAATAAGCAAACGCATCGCTGTAAAATGCGATAACACTTGAAAAAATGTCAAAGCGGTGTCGCTGCTTTAATTGGAATTTTGATTGGGATCAGTACGATATTGTTTATAGTTAAAAAAAAACAAAGCTCTTAGTTATTGCCGTGTACATTTTATAATTTATTTTTGCACTAAAAAAGTATGTGAAATTAAATTTTCCTTGTGTATTTGTAAAATAGACAACAATGATAAGTAAGTATATTAAGTTAATATATTTATATAGATAAACTCATTTATTCGGATTACAGCTTTGCACCCATTGAGGGAGCATTAGTGCAGCTTCTTAAAAAATCTAGTATATCGAAATAGTTTATATGTGCAAAAATTTTTAAAATAGTTTATATGTTCAGTTTTCATTCCATATATTTTTATATATGACAGAATAAAACTATGACAGATAAAATAAGAGTTTAGATCGACGTTTTTAAGAAGATTTATATGGGATTTTAAGATTGTTAATTTTAATGATAAAGAATACTAAACAGTGAATTTAAAGATAATTTTGTCATACGGATATTTCTATTTTACGATAAATATATATCTTGCGTTTGAAGTTTTTTAATATATATTTTCGTTAACATTATGGCAGAGAAGATACCTGAGACGATAACATTTGCCGATGTAGATTTCAGCAAGCCAAATGTATTAAATGTCGAACTATTAATATTCTGCGTAGAGCGAACCCTTACAAATTAATTTAGTAAATTATGGATTCTTGCTTAATTCTAACGCAGCAGTTTGAATAGTAAAATGGAATATCTTTTCCAGTTAATTGTTTACATATAAACCGTTACACTTTTATGTCTAAAGAATGTACAATTTGCTTAAAATAGCGCGGTTTTTTGAAATGACGTAATGTTTATAGGCTACAATCATTCATATTTAAGCTGTCTCTACCAATTATTCCTTTTTTTACACAAAACTTTAGTAAAGATGGTAAAGATAATTCGATTCCAAGATTTTTTTTTACCATCAATATCAGTCATTTAATACCAAATTAGAAGAAAATTTTGGCACAAAAAGTGTAGGACGATATGCTAACTGAATTGGCCCCAAAACGCTGGTTCCTAAAACATATTCAAATTTCAAGATAATCGATTAACAAGTTTTTAAGAAAAGATTTTTTTTTGATTTTTTTTTTGATTTGTTTTAAAACGGTAATAAATAGGAACCTAAAATTTATAGATTAACAGTACCTTACTATTACCAATATACTCTAAAAAGATGAACTAAATATCTTTCTATGGCCAATTCAGTTAAATAAATAAAAAATTTCACGTCAGACTACTATGAGAAACTATAGGACTTTCGGGGTTTTATAGGACCTTAAACTAGACATATACATTTGCATGAAAAACTAAACTACTTTACTTTAATCCGCGAATGAATACGAGAGAAAATCGGTGTAATGCTGCAACCCGAAAGCTACACACGCACTAAGACTAGCAGATGCATTGCCGGTATTTCATAAGATTAGTGCACCGGGAACTTTCACAAATCGAACGAAACGCGACAAAAATGCCATCACTTGACGTGAAAGCATTGCCGCCACATCACGCCAATGTTATGTGCGAAAGAGGTACTGATGACTGGTCGCGCTGCAATTCATCTGCAGACCGAAAGGACTGCAAGCGTGGCGCTACCTCTAATGGAATTTCGACCACTAGACGATATTTAGTTCTTATAAATCGCGCGAATGTGAACTTTTGAACATCGAGTAGATGATAAATATGACTAATTAACTCAATTAATTATAATGATGATCAGACGAATAAATCAGGCGTTAAAGCGTAGCAAATAAACAAACCTACATTCCCATTTATAGCACTAGTTAGGATTTCCGTTTATTGTTTCAGTGTAGACTCTGTTTATTACTTCAATGTAAATTAGATAAGACGGTTTGTTATACAATTCCAATGAGTAGCACTTCTAGATACAAACTGAAGCATTCATAAATTATTATCAATTCGGAGAAATTTCTCCTTCATCATTGTATTATAAATTCGGAGAAATTAAACGTACCGACAAAAACAAAGCTCATACGTTTAGATAGACTACATTTTGAAGCTCTGATAATATAGAGTAACAACCCCTGAACAGCCAGACTTACGATATTTTGTAAAAGTTTCTCAGCGCATGCTCTCTATACAGGTAAGAACAATGGCCCATTATGAAGTTTGAGTGATCGTGACTTTGGCAGGTATAGGGCACCATTGCTTAATATTTACATGTTTCTGTATGCGGTGTAATGATTTAGCAAATAAATATTTTCTTTCTTTCTTTCTTTTCTTTCTTTCTTACCGCATTCAGTGCAATTTGGCGATGTTGTCCTGCCTATTACTGACGCAAATCTGTTTCATGGAAATCTGACTTTGTACAACGTGAGCCATAGGCTCAAATATCTTTTAATAGAAAAATAATCATAAAGATATGTTTCCGAAATAAACATACAGTATTACTACTACAGATTTGTGAAACAAAATTAGCAATGATCACGAAACGTTTATTTATTAATTTACCAAAATTTACATGACAATTCTATATGTGTGCTTACGTAAAAGCGAAAAGTCACCTAACGTAAAATATCGAAAACCGCAGGACGTACAAAGACATGTTAATAGTTAGTAGACATCCGCTAAGAACGGATTTTTCGATTTGGCTATATTAAGGAGTTTTAAGGGCTCTCGCAAGTTTTCGCGGACATCTGTAGTACATTATACAGAAAGGAAGTTAGCAATGGATATTATAAAGCTGAAGTGTTTGTTTGTTCACTTGAACGCGATAATCTTCGAAACTAATGGTCCGATTTTAAAAATTCTTTTACTTTTAGATAGCCCATTTATGGAGGAACACTAATAGGTTTTATATAATCACGTTAAAATTGAATCTCACTTTTTTAACTAATTTTCCGCGGACGAATCGCGGGCACAGCTATTGTACGATAAATAGTGTTGAACATAAAGCGGTGCAGGCACTAAAGGGAAAAAAGGATGCAACTTCATCCCATTCTTAAGCGCGCAATGTATCGTGAACATTGGGAAGCAATCGTCAACAAAATGTTGACGCGCAAAACAAGTAAACGACACGCGCCGCGTTACCCCTGTTACGTACTTTTAAGTTTTATTTACAATGCGGTTTGATGTAAAAATATTGAAGAAATTTGTTTCTGATTTAAAACCGCATTGGGATAGATAGTAATAATAATATTATACAGTGTCCAGTTAAAGAAATGGTACAAAAAGATGTACATTTTGACGAAAAGTTTCATGAAAGTCTAGAATCATGTACTGAAACCATGGGCTGCGTATCCGGTACGATGTCTTTTACACCTTGTATAAAAATTTTGTGGATATTTTATATATAAATTTAGACCACCCGGCAATCTCTAGTACCTATAAATTTTCATTTTAATATATAATTATATTAGAAATACTAAATTACTATTATTAATGAGACAAAGAACCTTTGAAGCTGGTGGTAAGGTTCCAGATTGAGGAACTTCATCAGTATCATGAATACAGTACATCAGTTTCAAGAATACCTTTTGTATCCGTGATAAAGGCCCGTTAGTATAAGGCTATTTACTTTATTATATTCTTGAACAACAAAAGAGCACAGTTCGAAAACTTCTGTTTCTTAAAATAACACACCTTGTTGAAAATGAAAAGAGCTAGTGAAATGGCTAAGTGCTGTTATCTGTGCACTTGTCGCGATACTCACCTCGTTATTTTCGTGCAAACCAATGTAACTTCAACGTGTATAGTAACAAGGTCTTCTTCCGTCTGTGGAGACGATGTTTGCTAACCCAGTATACTTGCTCGTTACCGATATTTTCCAAGGAATTGAAACCAAAAGACGATATTAATTCGTAATGATGTATACATACCTATAATTTGTTCTTACGCAATAAAGTGCTCACTGGAGTGGAAATTAACGTAAGTATACTTCATACGTTATTCTATAAGTGAAGAATAACATAGAGTTCTTAAGTTATTCTTCACTTATAGAACCTGATATTATAATAATCAGCTCAGGACTTTATTAGTGTGATATAAATAAATACAAATTTATTTTATTCTTGCGTAAATTAACACCACTTAATATTTTATTATTCAATGTATAATCGACCAAGAAATTGGTTTACCACATTAAGGTCGAATGTCGTCTGCACGTCAATTAGTTAAAAGGCTCATTTTTGCTTGTAATACATTACGTTAATTTTTAACAATAACCTTA
>JANCMC010009603.1:3286029-3327021 GCA_024363005.1 Charaxes varanes
TCATGACTAAGACATGAATATCTATCACTCAGTGACATTCATCGGACTCATGACTATGACATGACTATAACTATCACTCAGTGACATTCATCAGACTCACTGTTTTACTTGCCATCCGAAACATGTCGGATATCTGAAAATCGATGTTAGAATGGGTCACCTTAATCTATCACCCGACCGCAGTAAGACCTTAACCTAGAGAGTGACTCAAAAGCCACCACTGATTAATACTACGAAATAGTCATTTTTTTACATTTACACAATTAGTGGAAAATGCTGTCATTTTTAAATACACTGGCAGCAGGCAACTGTAGAATGATCAACCAGCTCCGGTGTTTCTGATCCGTGACTAGTAACATCGCGTATCGTCATAGTAACATCGCATCGCTGAAAAAAAAATCATTTCGTAAGGTTACTCCTATAGAATGACTGATAACAATATGTTTAGCCTTCGAATCTAATTTATATTTTGAATATTTCTGCTCGCTGCTCGCTTTGCTTATAAGTCTTATTATTTTTGTCATCTGTTTTTTTTTAATATTACAACGAGGAGGCGGTTCATCATCCAAGTGACTATCGACATCCATGGACATCTGCACCACTAGAAGCCTCGCAGATGCGTTATCGGCCTTTAGAGCCAGCGGTTTAGGCCAGCGGGAACCCTCACAAACCTCACGAAAGGACAAAAATACCATCACTAGACGTGCCAGCATTGCCGCCACTTCACGCTGATCTTATGTAAGAAAGAGGTTCTGGTTATCTCATTTTAAGGAGGTTTTTTTTCTTATTTTTTTTTTTTTTATTAACATCCTAATTAAAATACAAATTCAGTTTAGAACAATATGAATTATTACTGTTTAAATTAATTATAATTTATTAGTTATCTCCTAACCAATTGGACTGATTGCGTCAGGGAGGAGAACAGTTCCTCTGGAAGACGACTGCCTAAATTTATACAGAAAAAAATGTGGTTTCGAACAGAAAGATAAAACCTTCGAGACTTAAGACAATACAAGAATGAAATGTAATGATATAATATTTCTAGAATTGTAGAATTGTGAAATGTTTAAATCCTAAATCAACACTGGGTGAACTAGGGACAGGCTCCGAAATTCATAACAAAGCACGGAAATATTCATAAAACATGTTGTTTAATTGACATTTCGCTGTAGAGAGCTTATTACTACAATATTCATTTTCCATTAAAATCTGTTCGCTAAGGATTTAATCTTTTAGAAACTTTGCAGTTGGGTTTCATAGAAAATTAAAAGAACCAGTGAACTGAGGAACGTATTGCTCTGCTCTAGTTAGCTTAGTTGCCTGCTTAGTTTCTAGGAACTTGCTTCGTTTGTTATCGGGAATCTTATACAAACGATACGATAAAGTAAAGAATTTACTTATTTTATATATTTTTCTCCATGGTTTAACATTTATAACACCGCAGGCCCTGGTGTTTTATTTTATATTTCACAGTAACGATACGATTTGAAAAGGTGCTTTATTCTTGTAGTGTGTTCGGCTTTGTGAATGATTTTAACTTAATTGAGATATCTGATAGAATTGGGCTTTACTATGTGGAAATCCATAATCTTCTTCTTTATCCTAGCGTCAGCCCGGTCTAGTAGGTGAAGGGTACGGTTCGCTTAAATTGCAGAGGATTTGGTTGTGGGCCGTCCTGGTCCAGGGTCTTAAATAACAGAGAATTTGCCTGAGGGTGAGTTTACATGACGGACTGCCGTCTGACGTCGTCCCCAGAACCCACACAATCTCTACAATCTCACGAGTACTATACTCAGTAACATAAATCGGGAACCACTCTCTTACGTGTCTTCCGAAACATGGAAAAGGTAGAATATTTGAAAACCAGTGTTAGAATTGGTCACCCATCCATCACCCGGCAGCGGTAAAAATTGCTTAACCTACGGATGGACTCAAATGCCAGCTACTGATTTAGCTACGACCTCCCCAAAAGCTATGTGAAAAGCCATGACAAGTTGTTACAATACCTCAAAAATTATGATATTTCTAGGACGAAAAATATAGTAAGAAAAAATATATTACGTAATACTCATAATATGTGAATGTGCTTTGAAAGAAAAATAAATAAATATATAGGACTATATGATATTCTACACCCAGTTGTCGTAGGACTAGAGTCGCTGCAAACAACTTGCTTCGACGGGAAACAGAACGCCAATGACGAAAGGTTACGCGCTGTCATTTTACGAAAATTAAAAAGGCGCGAAACCACTAGGTGACGCCACGATACCGGAAATAGCATCGAAAAAGTACGAAAATTGATATGATTCAGACGGAAACGGGAGTGCCTTTTTAAGTATGAAGCTTCCAGTGACAGTCAAGTTACTTAATAAGTTGAATAATCAAGATTTTAATTTAGGCATTATTCTATAATGTTCAAATAATTAAATTATAAATATTATATTCTCACGAAAATTTAGCTCATAAGCAAATTATAATTAGGTACTCTTTGTAATTTCACGGTACGTAAACGATAAACCGAAAATAAAAAACGTGACGGAATTGTGACGTCAATACCAAGGCTTCTTTCAATAACAACATTGTTCAAAAATTAGTGAAGAAGTTTGTAATAACAAAGTTCTACTAACAAACTTTTTGAATGTTAATTAAAACTAATCCTTCTACAACTACAGCAAGGAAAAAAAACGGTGATTTGATTTTATTCTTAACTAGCGGATCCGGCAGACTCTGTCCTGCCAAAATGTTTGTTACTTACCATTTACTATTATTCCCTTACATTCTATCATTCTATAATATTATCCCCGTTCCCGTTCATCGTTCCCCGTTTTATATATAACTTCGGACGAAGCGTCCGTTTGAAAAAATATTTAGTTTTTTTACATTCTCTTAGACGATATTTGCATCATTCCCCTGCCTAGCCAAATCTAGTATGATCCTAGTAGTGCGGCTTTAGATGTTGCTTTCTAGTAATGAATTTATGATAGTTCTTGACAAGCCAAGGTCTTTTAGTAGGTTGCACAGGGATTTTGCTGGTATACCCCTTGCTCCTACATTTACCGCGTATGAGCTGGTTTTATAACCGTATAGATAAGCGGAATAAGTCGAAAATAGCAAAACCATTTTTGCGATTTCGCGAATATCTGTTTTTTTTAATTAGGCCAGTTTATGATTCAGCGTGCGATATGTCGAATATTCTAGTTACCACGTGTCATGCTTTTTAAAAAGCTTTATTAACAATGGTCAAGAAGTCCAGCGGGGTATATATTTACAGATTACTTGAGATCACCGGTCGCAAGAAGTACAATGTACGATAACCTTTGTATAGTGGTATAATAACCCAAACAGTTCGTATTTAAGCTATTCGATATTGTCGTAGACCGCACCAATCTAGTTTGGATTACATGTAATTAATATTACAGAGATTCGGTATCGGAATCGCTCAATAGTAACACCTCGCATTTAGAGCGTTGTCCTACTTCAAGATTATGTACCTACTTGGAAGGTCTTTTAGTTTTAATTTCATTTTCGCCCCACCGAAGTTTTTGAATAAACATTTTTCTTGTTGGAACTAATTTCGTGCGTATTTCGAGAGGAAATTGGTGAACTAGTTTAGACTTAGCTTTTTTTTATGTTACAACGGGCAAACGAGCAGGCAGCAGGCACCTAAGTTCCAACCTGTCGGTTGGATTACCATTCTGGATGACAATTCCTAGTTAAAGAAAATTTTGCTAAAGGTTATTTTTAGAAATTAACATAATACATAAATATTTAGGTAGGTTCGAGAATGTTTCGTTATTTTTAAAAGCCCTACGTGACACTTGTCATGCTAATTTTCAGTTCACTTATTTTCATGTTAATTTTGAAATCTGTACATCTTTAAGGAAAGCCTGTATATATGTAACTGCATGCAATTGTATAAGTAAACGTCATTGCTATATCGTTTTGTCAGGGGCTGTAGAGTGAAGGCTTTAAATGTGTTTGTGTGTGTGTGTATGTGTGTGCGTGCGTGTGTAGGTGCGTGTGTGTGTGTGCATGCATATGTGTGCAATTTTTAAGTTTTAATATTCAATTTAAAAGTACATTCGTGCACAAAAGTTACATAGATTTTCAATATTTGTGCAGCGCTTAATTCCCGCCGACGGCGTCAGGTAGACTGAGCGCAGCGGATAGATCTAGCAATATTGTACGTGACTGTACCAATTGCGCTGTCTTCGATCTCTGATTAAACCAGGTTTCCAGTAGGGAGAAACATCTGAAAGTTTCTATATCGAAAATATTTAATTTTACTGGAAATGCCGCTTATTATAAAACATGTTTATTACAAAAAAGAAATTTCCCTTTTTGCCCTAAATCATGTTCGTGACTTGAATTTATCACTCAAAATGAATGTGTAAAAAATACAATAGGCGTTCCATGACAGTGTGTATTGCAAAATTTTCGCATGCACTGCATTTGGTATTGGAATTCTTGTGAGAAAGAGGTACTGGTACCCGGACGCGCCGGCCCAATTCGGCTACAAGCATGGGGCTACCTCTAATTAAAGTGCCTCACCGTACTTAAAGCTATTTAAAGGCTTTATATAATTGAATATTTTCTATAGTGATGTGAAAAATAGACTAGATGTTTGAATATGTCAGTTATTTGAGAACCACAGGTGGCCATATGATAAGAGGTAAAATGAATTAAAGTAACTTAGAGCAAATTGAATCTGCGTCAATTTACGCAATAGAAATATAAACAACATTTCAATTCAACTTCTAGTATACTTTTATTAGTGAATACAAAAGACGACACTAAGCTAATAATAGCAAAAACATACTAACTACTAGGTGTCAATATTTTGTCGACATCACAATTATAGGTACCGTTAAATTAAACAAATAGTCAAATTTAAATTTTCCTATCACGGGACAACGACCTTTTATAATATCGAAAGCAAGTGAAGCATGAAACAATCTATTTTAACTATCTTTCTTTATACTATTTTTATACTTCCTTCGTGTTCAATTTTAATATATGGTCTTAATCAATTAAGAAAATATTTCTTATTTTATTGGTACTTTCAAAAGTACCAATAAAATAAGAAATATTTTCCTTCATTTTAAATCATGAAAGTAATTTAATAAAGTTGTGCGATCGCCACGCATGTCATAACTTTTCAAGAAATAAAAGTGTAAGACCTTTTTACATTGTCATCAGGTTTGCTCATAATTATAACAACTCTGATAATGGTAGGTATTATTAATCGCGTTTGTTTGCTTGAATGCGCTAATCTCAGGAACTACTGGTCCGATTTCAAAAATCCTTTGAGTGTTAGATAGCCCATCGAGGAATACTATAGGCTACATATCATCACGCTAGAATGGAATCTATTTTTTACTTAATTTTACGCGGATAAAGTCGCAGGCATAGCTAGTAGCTTAGACAAGCACTCATATTTTATATACTCTGCCTACGAATTACAGCCTGTCTTCTTAACCTTTGAACTAAAAAGTACTAAATTAATAATTAATAGAAATCGCCGTCTGGTCGAAATTCGCCCACAAACCTTTTTGCTTAAACATGCTTAGTACAACGACATATATTTTTTAATTCACAGAAAAAAATAAAATTTGATAATTAATATAACATACGGTTGTCACGATAGCGCAATGATATCATCCTATACATGTGTGTGTAAATCGCCTGGCATTGGTGTGCGTGTGGTTTTATGTTAACAATTTAATATATTGATATTGCATATTATAAAAAAATATAAGCATTCTCTATATGAACACACCTTTCTCTATATGAACTACAGTTGTGCCAAATTTCATACTCCTATTTCCATGCAATTTTCGTAAAATCGTATTAATATATAAATATATATGGTATTTTATTTTATTTTTATTAGGTAATCCAACAGCTTTTTATATGTTTTATAACTATAAACTAAATATATGTATCTTACAATCACAGCCAATAACGGATTAGACAGAAAAGTTCTTAAGTACTAATAGACGCAAAACAATGTACTACTTTTTAATGCACAAAGTGAAGTAGGGGTCAATTATAAATTATGGAACACATTTTATCACAAAATATTCGAAGCTGATCCTTGTGCTAAATTGGAACATTGCATTCGGCGTGAACTAGATCGAAATAATTCACAACGACCCAGCAAGCTCTTCTCGTTAGCAAGCGACGTTTTGTGGCGATGTTGTTTCCGGTTATTCCTATTCGATCCATGTTAGGTTATGGCTTAGATTATATTTCACTAAAACTAGCCTATTCTTGAAAAATTGACTAGGCTACACTTTAATTTTGTATATTTCTTACCAACCCCAGAACTTTTGCTCCCACTTTCCGCTTAACACTTGCTTTGAACAGAAGGTTACTAATACGTACATATAATAAAAATTTCTAATACACAGTTAATGTGTTCTTTAACCTACTTCAAAATTAGGGGAGTTTTTAATTAGCCTATATTTTTTATGTTTGTTACCTCAAAACTTTCCATCGGGTGAACTGGTTTTGATGATTCTTTTTTATTTAAAACCTCATAATTCCCGTGTGGTCCTGTTTCAATTAAATCCTGTTGTGTAAACTTTAAGTCGTTTTTTTTTTGTTAAAATTTTAATCACATTCATAGTGTGTTTTTCACTGTCGCTAATAAATGATGTTTCTTTCTCTCCGTTTAATGAACGACAACCCTTAAGTCGAATAGATTCAAGTTACGTGTAAGAATACTCTTCTACTCGAGCTCTCAAGATTTATATGAGGTTACCACTTATCGTGTCCCGACAGAGGATATAAAATAATACAAGCGGAGCTATCACCCGGTTGTAGCCAGAGCAACTTAACTTAGTGATCGACTCAAATGCCGACCACTGATTAGGCCATGACCTCTGCATTTCGTATTACAGTTTACACGTTATATGACAACGAGGACAGCAAATAACATGTCGTGAGTGAAACTATACGGGACTTCATTGCGTCAAGCAAATGGAGTTATTATTTAAAAATGTTTTTTCGTGCTCAATTATCACTTTGAAGACAGATTTCAACGACATCGGAAGTGAAAGTCCAAAAAAATTTTTATTCTGCGTAAAGCTGGAATATTTTTATTGTTGCTAACATAATGAAGTTTTGTATTTATTCTAATACAAAACCTCATTACTTCCAATCGTATTTAATTTGATACAGCCTACCCAAAAGCCTGGATTAATAGGGATAATAATTTATTCATATACTATTAGACTAGCTGTGCCCATGATTTTGTCCGCGTAAAATTAGGTAAAAACTTCGGTTAAATTTTAGCGTGATGACATATTTCGTGTCCAAATTTCATCTTTGTACGTCCCGTGGTTATCATTTGAGTATAATTTAATGTTAGGTGACTTTTCGCTTTTATATGAGATTTATCAACACATCGTCATATGTTGTTACTTTTTTACTAGCTGGCAGTGTCCCACTGCTGGGCAAGGACCGCCCCTCTCTTAGGCCAGTTTATTCAACCTTTTCTTATGAAAAATGAGACTGGCCCGTTGGCGCAGTGGGCAGTGACCCTGCCTTCTGCTCCGGGGGTCGTGGGTTCGATTCCCACCTCGAGTCCTCAACGCACGTTTCGCTTCGACACCGAAGCATCATCAGGAGATAGACTCTACAAAGGTTATTCGTAAAGTAATTAGTAAAAACACAGCAAACACTTTATATCTCAGGCACCCCCACCACATTAGCGCTACCTTCAAACATTCTAAGCAATGGCGAGCTTGATACGTTAATTTGGTCATTTAACAAGCCGATACCGACATTGTTATGTTTAACTATATTCAATTGTTCCAACAAGTGTAGTCGTATACCTAAAGTCTGATTCTATCAATTACATAAACTGACTATTAAATTTTAGGTCTAAATAGAAGAGTCACTTCTTTATCTCTTAATTTATATCGACAGGGAAACCTCGAACGGTAGACACGTAACAAACGTTATAAGAACTTTATCCGCCAGATACAGAAACTCATTTAGTTCTAAACTACCGTCACGAGCGAAACCCATTTAACTAAGCCACAGGGGACGCGAGCGAAATTGAAATCGAACCTGTGTTGAAAGGTTATGGATTTATAAATAAAGTTTCACCGCAGCAACTGTTGGGGCCTGGACAAACCGACCGATCTAGATTGGAAAAGAAATGGGATGAATTTACTGATCATATACTTTAACTGACTTCAGAGGGAGTGGTCGCCTAATCAGTGGTCAGCATTTGAATCGATCGCTAGGTTAAGTTACTCTTGTTGCGACCGATTGATAAAAGGAGGATCCATTCTAGCACTGGTTTATATTTGATATCCGACCTCCTCCGTGTTTCGGAAGGCACGTAAAACAGTGGGACCCTCTTAGGATAGGTCGTCTTTACCTCTTTATATGTCTTATGAATACGAATCTATACTAATATATAAAGCTGAAGAGTTAGTTTGTTTGTTTGTTTGCTAGAACGCATTAATCTTATGAAAAATTCTTTCAGTGTTAGAGATAGCCCATTTCTCGAGGAAGCACATAGACTATATGTCATCACGTTAAAATTGAATCTATTTTTTGCTTAATATTACTCGGACGAAGGCGCGGGCACATCTAGTATGTCATATAGTATTATAAATATCTGTAAATGATATTTTTTATATAAACGGATTCAGAAAAAAATAAATAAAAAAAAAGATCTCATTTCTTTAATGAAAATTTAATTAAAATTAATTTAGTTTAGTATAAGTTAATTTTTTGTAGTTATGTAACTTTTTCTGAATAAAGTTTTCATTTATTCATTCATTCATTCATTCATAATATACCCTTTTGGGTATCCATGTCAACACACATATGTAGGCGACTTTATGTATAAGAATCACATATTATCCTATTGGTCTGAATATTTCAATTAGAAATTCAATATATAATAGGAATACAGTTTCAATTTTCACAAATCGGATCGAGCTTGATCGACAAACAGACGGATTGACTGTAAATTCGAGTGACGGTTGCCCCAAAATTGCCATCATATTTCAGTGTCAAGCGAAATAACTTCCCAGCGTCACAATCCAGCTCTGTAGGGCAGAATCATTCGAATAAATCCAATACGCAAGTTAACTATTTAGACCTGAAAAAATGAATCACTTAAAATGAGTGTTTTGTTTTACTGATATTGCGTTTAATTTCCACGATATTATGCCAATATTTAATTTAGTTTCAAATATTAAATCATACACCTGACTACCTTTCCAGCCGTGCCGAGATGCAAACGTATCGATTGACACGCAACTGCATAGTGCATGCGAACTCGAGTTATCATAGATAGAGCTAAAGTTTTTTTTTGTCTATAAAGGCACATACATTCAATACTGATCGTAAGTGATCATAGAGCTAAGTTTTTTGTCTGTGATAGGCACATGCAATCACTACAGAACTCAAATTATTATAATGCAAAGTTGTTTTTGTCTATGATAAACACTGGCAGGCAATACTATACTTAATTTATCATAGAGCTAAGTTTTGTTGTCTATGATAGGCACTGGCAGACAATAGAAAGCTCAAGTTATTATAGAGCTAAGTTTTTTTTTTGTCTAAGATAGGCACTGGCAGACACTACACAAGTAAAGTTATTATAATGCGAAGTTTTTTTTGTCTATAATTAGCACTGGCAGACAATAGAAAGCTCAAGTTATTATAGAGCTAAGTTTTTTTTTGTCTAAGATAGGCACTGGCAGACACTACACAAGTAAAGTTATTATAATGCGAAGTTTTTTTGTCTGTAATAGGCACAGGCAGCCAATACAGAACTCAAGTTATTATAATGCTAATTTTTTTTGTCTATGATTAGTACTGGCAGATAATACAAAAGTCAAGTTATAATAGAGCTAAGTTTTTTGTCTCTGATAGGCACTGGCAGACAATACAAAACTCAAGTTTCTGCTAGCCTTCTGGTCATGCAGATGTCCATGGGCGTCGGTAGACACTTCGGTGCCTGATGCCTGCTCGTCTGCCCCCTTGTAACATAAAAAAAAACCTTTTAATATTATCATTCACAAGAATATCCTTAATTCAACTGAAATCTTACTCGATATATCTGGTTAAAATAACTGACTGGCTGAATAAGCCTCGATCATGTTAAGATTTATAGTCATGTCAAAAAAATATTGAACTATACTTTACGACTGGTATAAAGTAAACGACTGTAACACGGCATTGTAATAAAGGTTACAAGCGGCGGCCACATTTTAATTAAAAAAAACGCATTAACCTGTACGTTAAGGAAGTTTACGACAAGCTTTATTATATTTATATTTAAAAACAAACAATAAGATTTTTCAATACTTCCTATTCTACAAAAATTATAAACGCGAAAACTTGTACACATGGATGTATGGATGCCTGGATGTATGTTTGA
Organism: Charaxes varanes; assembly: GCA_024363005.1. NCBI lineage: Eukaryota > Metazoa > Arthropoda > Insecta > Lepidoptera > Nymphalidae > Charaxes > Charaxes varanes. The sequence goes on from JANCMC010009603.1 coordinate 3,296,444, forward strand.
CGCCCTTTCACGGAAAAACTACTGAATGGCATTTAATAAAGTTTTACATTTATATACTTTACACACCAAAATAACACATAGGCTATAAATTATAAAGATATTGTGCGAATTGCCCAAAATATAACGATAAATGTCAAGTAAGTAGGAGAAAATTCTGCCATCTACGAGCTATTCAGACGTGCGTTGCAAAAACCGCTAGACTTACACGTATATAGCGTAAGAAGGAACTGTTTGTCTTAAATATTTCTACAAAAAAGCCCGCGAATACGTCTATCATTCATGTTTAAGCCATTAACGCCAAAATAGTGATCCATTATTTAACGGGAAAGGGAAAGGAAACGGAAACGTGGACAATATTATAGGATAATAGAATGTAGTAAATATCACGTAACCCAACGTTCGAGCAGGACAACGTCTGCCGAGTGCGGTAGTAACAAATGTATTTTTACATACAAAAACTGCCTTCAAAAACACCAAGGAACTGACAAGCACAATAATAATTGATACTTATATACGATGTGCTAAAGAGAAGGTCGTAGCCTAATCAGTGGCCGGCATTTAAGTCGATTGCTAGGTTAAGCAGTTCTTACCGCAGCCAGGTGATAGATGGGTCAACCATTCTAAGACTGGTTTTCTAATATCCGACCTCCTGTTTCAGAAGGCCTGTAAAGCAGTGGGTCCCGATTGATTTCACTGAGTGATATTAGTCGTGAGACTGTGGGGGTTCCGGGGATGACGTGGGACAGCAATCGGTCATCTTAACTCGCCCCACAGCCACATCCTCTGCTACCTGGATACCGGGATAACGCTAGAAATGTGCTAGAAACCTACTGAGAGTTTAAAGTTCCCCCTTTTTTGTTATCTTTGTACTTGTCACATTTGTATGTTGAAAGGTTATTTCCTGATGAAGTTCCGGTACAAAAGGGGAGAACAGAAGAAACAAATGTTGGTATTTTAATCATTAAACTATTGAGAAAGTTCAAAATAGAGAATTAAATGTTGGTCCAGCTGCGTTCAGTAATAATGCCTGTGCGCTGCCTTTGAGAAAAAACTCTACTTTGGTTTTTAATTTTCGTTAAAGGATCTAAAAATTAGCTCGTTTGTATATCGCCTTTGTTTTTATGTTTAGACACTCCATAATTTTGTGCATGGTTTTGTTTAAAGAATTAATTGGAACTGTATACAAAAAACAACATTCGATATATTGCATAGTTATGGAAATACATATATATTCGAGGTCTGTGGTTAATGTAGAGCAATGCGTGTATCCCAAGACTTGCGGTGAATCAGACCGAGGGAATGATGTTCGAGGCCTGATGTGATGCCGAGTCAGGGTGCTCGAGGCTTGCGTGTGATAGCTCGTTGCCATCGAAGTGAAGAGAGAAAGGTGAGCTGGAGGACCAGGTACCACGGTGAGTCGAGTGCGATGGACTTTGTGAAGCTCGTTGCTGATGAAGTGTAGAGAGAGCTGAAGAGTCAGGAACCACGTTGAGTCGGGTGTGATGTACCCTGAGAAGCTCGTTGCTGATGACTCGGTGCTGCTTGATCATGATGATCGATATTGTGAATAGCGTATGAAGAGATATCGATTGTCAGGTCTTTGCGTTGTGTCCAATTCGAGGTCACCAATGTGGAAAGACACACCAAGGTGGAAGGTTTCGCCGAGGAATGAAAGATGGGTGCGTAGATATTATATATACAAAATACAAGTTATAGTATAATCAATATAGACTTAAAAATAATCCAATACACAAACAATTCCTGACTAATGTATAATGTGCGACAGCTGGGCAAAGGCCTCCCCTATCTTAGACCACTCTTCTCTATTCAGAGCTAAGCCAATCCATTCCTTTCCCGCAACGGCATTCAAGTCGTCGCGCCACCTCTTCCGTGGCCTACCTGGTCTTCGGCGTCCATTGGTGGAAGTCCATATAGCCGCAACATTGGACGGCCTTTGTGGGTCCATTAGTACCACATGCCAAGACCACTCCCACTTAACTTTGATGACTTTCTTTCCATATCCATTACACCAGTGATGGAACGCAGGGTGGTGTTCCGAACTCGACCTATCCTTTTTACACCTATTACGCTACGTTCCATGGCTCTAGGGAAAACCTTGAGTTTGGACTTCTGCGTTTCGGTTAATGACTTTACATACAATGAATTATTTAACAAGTAAAGAAATTGCATTTATTCCTTTTGTTCCCGATGTTTAAAAGCACAATCTGAGACTTCTATAGACAGTAATGAATGATTGCTATAGGCACAAGACACAAGAAGTAACGCGTACCGTTAACAACGTTATAATACAGGTAAAAAAACTCAGTGAGACGAGTGATATGGGGATTGCCGAGCCGATTGGGGAGAGATACACACGCATGGCGATGCGTCACCACAATGTTGTCACATTGCCTGGTGACGTGTCACCACACTGTTATCCTATCGCGTGGCGACGCATAAAGTCTCATATAAAAATGACTGAATTCAGTTTACTAAAAACAAATAACTTAAGTGGAGGTAGTAAGGAGATTAATGGCGTGCCAAGTGACCACAGTTGTTGTACAAGCCCCCACTAATTATCACTCATTGTTTAATTGCCGCCAACACGAGTTTATGAAACAATACATGACATGCAATTGTAAGGCAAATAAATCAAAAAAAATACAAAACACAAGGTTACATGAGTAGGTACACCATCATTTTACAATTCGTCGGATATAATCCTGATTGGATATAAGAATAAGATTTTTATTTACAGTCACACTATGATACAGCCATTAAAAACTTTCATATATTATATCAACCAACATTTTTTTCTGTATAGCAATATGACAGCGTAAGAGCGGTGGACAGTAAGACTTTAGAGAATAACCTATTGCTGGTTTCCAGTCATACATAACTGTAGGAAAGTAAATCCAAAGAAGCAATAAACACAAGTTAACGTAAGTAGGTATACCATCAATATGAATTCGTGGGATTGAAATTCTATTCAAGATTTTACTTTAGTAGGAACACTAGAATCTGGAATTATTTATGAACCAGGACTTCATCTCAGCTCAGCTTCAGAGACTTCAAATCTATATTAATACGTGAAGCTAAAACTTAGGTATTTTATGAAAATGGCGTGGACGAAAGAATAGGAAATTTGGTACAAATTTAGTTTATATAATGGAAGGTGTAATATTAAATTATTAAAATAAAACCACACGCACACCATTGCCAAACAATTTATATACACACGGACACATGTTAGTATAAAATGGTGTCAAACCATAGTCATGACGACCGTATCAATATTAATTGTCAACATACTATTTTTACATAATATTTTTGTAAAAAGGATAAAAGTTTTGTGTCTACTCATAAATATGGTACGCAAGTCTATAGTTTTGTACAAGAAATTCAACCAGCGCGCGATCTCATGTATTATTTAATAATTGTACCACATTATAATGCTTTTTATCCTTATCCTTATTATTACCGTTTTTCTGTGCGCTTATGTGCAATAAAGTTTATTGTATCTTATTCTGTTTAAATAGTGAAAAAAAATGAAATCCGACTTTTTGCGATTTAATAAATGGTAACGCTAATCGGGGAAAGCGGGTTGAAAGTGGTCACAGTCGCACACCTCTGTTATTACTTGAAGGGCTCTCTTGGTCCCAAGTTTGTGGGGTATAGTCGAGGAGACGCAATTATCTTCTTCACTGTGTGCAGCGCAAGACGTTATAGCTCTAAGGACTTTGACAGTTGTTGTGACGTGTTTTGCGGTAACAATAGCTTTCAAGTCTGATCCTATACAGATTTAAACTTTCTTTGAGTTGATTTGAGTTGGGATATTGTTGTTTCCTCAAGACATGAATTATTCTTCTTTTCAGTACAACTGAAATATATAGTATTGTAGTGATGTGAATTGAAGTTAAATTTAAATAAAAAGGTATTGCCTACTGTAACACAGAATTTGTATTACACAACAGTGCTGCATGTCATTATGAATGTAAATATAAATCAAACTGAAAATATTTTATATCTTTTGTGCTACTTACAATTTGCGTCTGGTCCCCGAACGTGAACTGTTTGAAGTCCTTCTCCAAAGCGCATACCCTGCATACCTGAAATAATTAGTTTTTTGTTCAAGATTCCTGAGTTTTAATGGCGGAATGGTATTTGTATAAATGGCATATATAAGCCAATGCGATACTTATTAACGTATTACAAATGCGTGATATTGTATTGTTTGTAACATACTCGCGGAACCGAATGTTACAAACAATACACTGTACAAACTTGCTAAATATGAACGATTAGAAGAAAGTGCTTTAACTTTATTGATGATTCTTTCCCGCAGATTTAAGTTTTGGTGTCTGTATTTTTTTATATTACAAAGGGCAAACGAGCGGGTGGTAAGTGCACCACTAGTAGGCTGACATAGGCGTTGCCGGTCTTGAAATAGGGATTTAGATCGCCGAGGACTCTCAAAAGCCGAACGAAATGCCACAACAACACCATTACTTCACGTGACAGCATTGCCGCCGCTTCACGCCCTCTTATCTGACAAAGAGGTACTGGTACCTGGATGCGCCAAACCAATTCGGCTGAAGACCAAAAGCGTGGTGCTACCTTTAATTATATCTGTTTAAACCTTATATATATAATTCTAGTTATTTCATTGAAATCTTTTGATTTAAAAGAAAAGCGGTGCTACTTTTTGGTTCGTTTCAAACTGGAAGACTTAAGATATTTTTTGATTTTAATATTCTAATATAATTTTAATAGAGCCCCAATAGCTCAACGGTATAAGGTATGGACTGAAATCCGCAAGGTACCCGGTTGCTCTACAAGTTTATTTGGATACTTTGTATTGTATTGTATAATTGTATAATTTTATTTACTATAAGAGATTTTCTCTTTTTTTTTGTAAATAAAATTGTAAATCAATCGGCCGGCAATAAATTGCTTTTTTTATTTTATTTATTTAACAATTTGCTAGCGACATTGGAAACATGTTTTATTTTTGTATACAATGCATCAATTATTGAGACGCAAACAAAGTATAATAGCCAGTAATTAAATTAATAATATTTATTAACTTAAAGCTCATGAAAATTAGATCCTGTTACATGGATAAAAAAATCTAGTAAAAATGTGGTATAAATAGAATTGCCGTCGGAGTGAAAATTTGAAAATAGAGATGTGTCGGTAACGGTAACAATGTCGCGAGCTAATGGTTTTTACCGTCTCAAAAATGCCTACCACGCCATTTTTACTCTAAGTTTTTGCCCCAAAACATGATATTTAAATTTAAAGTTTACATTATGTTATTTTGTATAATTAAGTCAGAATTATGTTAGAACTTTTTATATAACACATATATATATATATATATATACGCATCTCGCAATTCGATACCTCCCACGTAAATTGTTTTAACCCGTATTTTTTTTTAATTTATTTTATGTAGGTTTGTCTACAAAATTATGACAATGGTCCTTATATTGTATATCTACTGAATAAAGTGGTAGGTTTTTAGATTTAAATTGCATAGTTTTAATAGAAAGCACCGCTGACATTAAAAATGATTGTAAGTGCAGCATGTGTCTTCATTAGAAGTCACTATAATTTCTTTTACTAATGAAGTTTTGAGGAAATATATTATCCCTTTCCTTAACTGCTGTCTACCTAATTAGAGGTAGGGCCAGCCGTCACGTTAAGTGATGGTATCGTTATCGCGTTTCGCTTGGTTTGTGAAACGTCTCGGTGGCTTAAACTCGTCAGAAAAGGCCGGCAACGCATCTGCTCGCCTCCTGGTCATGCAGATGTTCGTTGGTCTCGGTAGTCGAACCGCCCGCTTGTTTACCCCTTGCAACATAAAAAAATCTGTATGAACGTATTCGTATGTATCCAATGCATTGACTTCGTTTATATTATTGCATTCTATAAAGCTATAGAAACGTCAGGGCGAGAATTCGACTCGACTAGCCTGGTTGTACTCTAATCGCTACATGTGACACTAGTCACAAATCATCTGTATTTAATTGTTTCGTTTTAGTTAGCAAGTGTTAATTTATCTCAATAAAAGTGTCCGTACTCGTACGTGTTACATACATTAGTTAGTTGTTTGTTCATCGATTCAAGAAAAGACAATAAACGGATAAAAATAAACGGAACATGTGTATATATAATTGTTGTACAAGCTCTATGATATAATGATTATGGTGTTTTAAGGTGTTAACCTGCTTTTTAAAATTAGGTTTATTTACTTTTTCTTCAACTTGGGCGTTGCATATTCATATAACTAATTTTACGATTTTTACTGCCCTTTTTTATTTCAGAGCATAATCACTCCTATTCGTCGCAACGTCGATGTAATTGCGTCCATGAGGGCGGTGTTTCTCCAGTGCTAGAATGGGTCACCCATCTATCACCCAGTCGCAGCCAGAGCAACTTAACTTAGCGATCGACTCGAATGCCGACCACTGATTAGGCCACGACCTCCTCAAATTGAAATGATCCTATGTTTTAAGTTGGACAGTTACGAATTCTGATCAAAATCAGTTCAGTACTTTCAGAGTTTATCAAGGACACACATGTTGACATGAGATTCGTATGTAGATTGATTACTCTATATATTAAAATAAGTGAAACGAAATCGATACCTCCCACGTAAATTGTTGTAACCCCAAATTCCCAAATTGACAGTAGAGCGTTACAAACAGGTAAATCGTGATATAATAGTCACTTTTAATATATAATTGTATACAAAAATATATTAAATAATGACGGTTTTATTTTAATTTACATGTTTGTAACGCTCTATTATCAATTGAGAATTTGGGGTTACAACAATTTACGTGGGAGGTATCGAAATGTGCGAATGATAATATTCTTACGAAATATGCTTTATTCATCTTCTTTTTCTTTGCCTACCCTCTTCCCAGTTCATCTAGGGTCGGGTCTCCTTGTACATTTGCGCCAGAGCGCTCTATTCTGGCTTGTCTGTGCACTCAGGTTCACTCTCTGAATATCTCTTCTCATATTTTCCCACCATGTGGCTGGTGGTCGTCCTCTACCCCTTGGCCTATCGGGTAATGCTAGAGTCATTTGTATGGGATGGTCATCCTCACGTTTCAGGACATGGCCATACCAGTACAGTCTACATTCGTACACTTTTTCTGGGGAAGTCTCACAAACCGAACGAAACGCGACAACAACACCGTCACTAGACGTGACAGCATTGCCGCCACTTCACGCCCATCTCATGTGAGAAAGAGGTACTGGTACCCCGACGCGCCGGACCAATTCGGCTACAAGCATGGCGCTATCTCTAATTAATTAGAGGTAGCGCCATGCTACCTCTAATTAATTATTATTATTTAGAGTTATTTATATATATTATCTAATTAATTATTATTACTTATTATTATGAAAACAAAAACATTTAATAATATATAAAAAAAATAGATCTCCGCCGGCAGCGGGGCAAGAACCTAAGCAACCAAGTAATTACAATTATTATTATTTAATTATTTATTGCACAAAATACATAGTCTTAATTGTATATAGGACTAGCTGTGCCTGCGACTTCGCGTAAAATTTGAAAGAATTGATTCAAGTTTAGTGTGATATATAACCCCTTCCTCCGTTTTCAAGGTTTTTGCCAGGTGAAGGGTGGGAAAAATCGTTCTATAGCAAGACGCGTCGCGAGCAGTGGTTAGTACGTAATAGAATATACTAGTTGTGACCCGCGACTGAGTCCGCGTAAAATTAGGTTATTTTTTTTTTCGTTATGATAATATATAGCCTACAGCCTTCCTCGATAAATGGGCTGTCTAAAACTGAAAGAATTTTTCAAACCGGACCAGTAGTTCCTGAGATTCAAGCAAACAAGCAAACAAACAAGCTCTTCAGTTTCATGTATTAGCATAGAGTGTAGATTGCCTTGGCTTCCGCACTAGTAATAAAAATATATTTCTTTTAGTAGTAGCGCGCAAAGAAAAAACCACTTATAACATATGAACAAGAAAATTTTACATGCTAGAGAAAAGGCAGTAAGGCTCAGTTCTTGGAGCTGCTTCTCAGTCTACGCCTGATTTGCAAGTGCTGCCACATACACGCATGAAATTACAATATAATTCAAGGAAAATTAACTTAACTAAAGTGCATGAGCAATTTTATATAAAGACATGTAAAATATGTCTAAATTTTGATATTTTTGAAGTACATGTCAAGTGTATATTCTCTATTATTCGGCATAATTGCGATTTTAAACACATGCCTCGGATATGGCACTCCCGTGACAGATTTCCGATACCATGTTCTAACAAACGACACCGATTACGGGAAGCCTTACTGGCGTCTCGAGAAAACCGACAACGCAAAAAGTATCTCATACAATTGAGGTATTTATAAATAAAAATGATAAGGTATAAATAAAATCATATTGTGAATACCGGTCATTATATTAGTTCTAGCCGCCGCTACATAACGAGATGGCAATAAGGTCGAGTGAGGAAAACAAACAAATAAACAGTATAATATTTATTACAAAAATTCTTATAACATAATATATACACCAACTAAGTTTCCACTTTTAAATATAACATATAAGACAACAATGGACTTTTTTTTTATTAAAAGAATATTAGGAGTATATTATGGGCTTGAACCGGGTACCTTGCGGATTTCAGTCCATACCTTATACCGTTGAGCTATTGAGGCTCTACTTTATAAGCTATAATTCAAACCTTGAACTTGGCGTCTACAAGTCTTTGTGAAGAAAGCGAATGTTGCTAGTGAGCACGTTGTAGTGGAATACAACCATAGAACGCTCAGCTACCATCGTGACGCCCACCTCATCGCGAAAATGGCTGCCGCAAAGAAGAGGTTCAATAAAGAAACTTAAAATTATACATGAATAATGTAACGGAAAACAGTGAAAAAAGTATATAACGAAGAAGACAATAAAAGAACAATGGCACGGACCTTAAGCCCGTGGAATATAAATTAACATTTAAAAAAATATCCTAAACGCGTTTACTGGGGTATTGTCGTCTACTTGTCAACCACTTCATAAAAGGAGGAGGTTCTACTTCAACTCTATTTTTTTTATATATGTATGTTGATGATTCTTCTTTTATTTGAAAGTTAGTGCTTCCCGTGTGTTCTCATTTCAATTTGGTCTGATTCTATCTAGTAGTCGGTTTTTTTGTAAGAATTATTGTAAAAATAATCGAAATAATTAAGTAATTTCTTAAGAATGAAGTAATTTCTAAAAAGTGTTTCTCAGTAATCATAAAAAATAGAGTAAAATGTTTTTTTTTTCATAGTTACACAATTACCACCACAGAATAAATGCCCGTGCCATTTTTAAAGTAGTATAAAATTATTTTCTTTAACTCTTAATTTTTTTATTATTCTACTAGTTCCCTTATACAAAATCCGGGTTCGTCTTTGGATACAGAAATAGATGCTTTTATCCTATCCTATTCCAATTCAGAAATTCTAAGGCTTTTTACGTACTCTTGTCAGTGTAACATTTTTTTTAATTTGTTACGATAATAATTTTCTTTATAACTTTTACAACAACACACGACATTTTAAGTTTACAGAATGTGATTATAAAATATGTTATCTATCTATCTATCTGTTTAACACTTTTACACGAGCAATTCTTGTATACATAAATAATATGAATCGCAGAAATCTGGCCTTTATTTTAAAATGTGCATAAAACCTTGCCTCTATTTAAAATTTTAAAATAGTTATTTAAAAATACCATAAACGATGGGGCTGAATAAAAAAAATATGATGCCAGAAACAAAATCTTGACACTTAAAATCTTTTCTGTTCATAATAGTAGAAGTTAGATGTGGTCCGTCGGACGGACAAAGCAAAACTGTTTTTCGATAACGAATTTTAATGAAAACGTTATATTTATTTGGCGTAATGTTATATGGCGTATTTTGTACGTTTGTAATTCAAATTCAAATGATATTTTATTCAAGTAGACTTTTAGAAGCTGTTTTGATTCGTCAAATATTTTAAAAGCTACCACTGATTCCGAAGAGTCAGTGAAATAGAGAGAAAGAGTGTATTAGCCGGGGCTTAATAATAGAGATATGAAGGCACTTACAAGTAACGTTTAAAGCATCGCAAGAAGGCGGGTATGCAGAGGGGTGCATCATCCTGTGAACCAAGCCGACATGCAAGCATACAAGCGAACGCAGACAAGCAAATGTTAAAATAAACAGTGCAAGTGTAACACCAAAAGAAAGTAGGAAAATTAGCAACAGAAAAACAACAGACAGACGCTAATTAATTATTATTCAAAAATAGGAAATAGACAATTAATAATCATGAAAATATGATTCACACTTATGTTATTTTTGAATCGATTTAGCATCAAGTGTTAAACGATGACGACATCAAACAGGATATTATAATATATGTATGTATAATGTTAAGCTGTAAGTCAACATGCAATACACTAGATAAGTTTAAGCATTACTCCAACGGAATTAAATCGCTTAAAAAAACAGGGTAAATTAGAATTCCACATTAATTCAAGTGGGAGTTAATTTTGGTATCACCTTCTTTTAAAGAAATACTTATTGCTAACTAGCGGACCCGGCAAACGTTGTTTCGTCCGAAAATTTTAAATCCAAGATATTCATGTTTATGATATAAAATATATAAGGGTAATATTCATCTGAATAAAATGCACAACATATCTAATCGGACAAGGATTAATTAGGTATTCTTTAATAAATAGTTTCGTAAATAGTTTATTATTTTTGTAATATGTAAAAGATAGAAATGATTACTGTGGGTTATACTTAGGAGATAGACATGTGCCATCGCGGACTTAGTTATAGATCTTTTTAAAATATACAATTCCGTATTACTTTGTTTTCATCTAATTCGTAAGGTTTAGCCAGCGCACGCAATGTAAGCGCATATAAAAACGAATTTCGACGACTTCACGTTACAAAATCATTGAAATCCTCGGCTTTTATCTACTAAAATATAATAAATATATATTATACATGTAAACCTTCCATAAGTATTATACATGTAAACCTTTATATTTGATATCCAACCTCCTCCGTGTTTCGGAAGGCACGTAAAACAATGGGACCCGATTAATGTCACTGGGTGATATTAGTTGTGAGGTTGCAGAGATCGTGGAGATTCCGAGGATGACGTCAGATGGCAATCGGTTATCTATACTCGCCCCACGGCCAAATCCTCTGCAATCTAAGCGGACCCTGGTATTACTAGATCGGGATAAAGCTAGGAAGAAGAAGAGATATAGATTATTGCACATCATATATGTACATAACAATTTGCAGGTAATTGTCTCCATTGATTCATCACAGAAGAAAGAAGAAGAAGAGAAGAGTATAAATGGCTAGAGTTACGTACATGATATTTTATTGAAGAGTCAATGCTTTTCATATTATAAGCATCCGTTAAGGATAATCGGGAATAATAATTGATAGAATCAGGCGTTACTTAGCAAAAATCATTGAGGGGAAATTCGAAATTGCAAAAGCCATCATAATTTCAAACTAGCACTTGCAAAATTCGCAGTGATTTGTAGTGAGAACTTGTAAATATCGAAAATCATAAAAAATCATTCATTCATTTCATAAAAATCCGACTCATTTTAAATTTAGTAAGGGAAGTACACCTGGAACGAAGTAAAAAATACCGGAATTTTTCTTCAATTTCTCGAAGAACTTTATAGACTGGAAAAATATATTTTAAGTAATTGCTAGAACGAAAGGTTCTAGTATTATCATAACAAATAGAAATAAAAAACCGCGAAGAGGCGGTTGGGTGATAGACGGATGACCCATGTTATCCATCAAAAAAGTCCAATCGGGTGCAGTATTTAAAATGGAGACTGCACCCGATTGGGCTCTTTTACGTGTAGTTTAATTTTTAAACTACACGTAATCATTAGGTTCAAGGTACTGAACGTACATACCACTTCTCTTTCAGTGTTTTTAAATGTTTTACTCAGAAAATTCTTGTCTGGTGCTGAAAGTTCGCTGACCTCGTTTGATGTTTTTAAGCCTTTACGATTCCGAAGTTTCCTGGAATCCATAGTGCCACTTCCCATTTTATTCAAATTGATTTACATGTAACACATAATTTTAAAGTGGAAGTTATTTGATCCAAAAACTGCACATAGTTTCTTAATTCTCCGTTTATAACTGTACTTATGAAGTAATAACGACAACAATCACTTTTAAAACGTCGCGGAAGTAAACCAGTTTTATTCTTGAAAGGTCGTGTAGGGTGTTGCCACTTGCCAGATTGCTACAGTGATAAACAATACAATGCCATTTTCGAATTTCCTGAATTTTTCATGATTTGTCTTAAACTTTCATAGTTCATACGATTTCTTTGGTATCATGTGTATAATAAAGGATGTCTACTGTAATACTAAATATTTTTTTTATTTTGATATTTAAATTCTTAATCCTATTTATAATCTGTTGTCTTGTACGTTTGAAATATAAATGTAAACAAAAAATAATACGAAAAAGATAAAGAAACTGTAAGATAACTTTTGAGTTTTTGTTTTTTATATTTTTATTTGTAAATATTAATTTATCATTTGGTTAACTTAAAAATGATGGAGGGAACAGACAAAAATTCAAATTATAACATGGTTTCGTGTCCAGTGTGTAATAGAGAATTTGATAAAGAAACAATAGAAAAACATGTCAATAAGTGCATATTTTTAAATACTCTCTTGGAAAACAAACAACCTAAAAGAAACTCCTCTAATCTAGACGAAAATATAACTCATCACAAAAGAATTAAAATTGATAATGTAGACACCGCTCCATCTGAAGTTAAGGTAAAACTAGTATTGAATGTAAATAGAATTTGGACAGTGTCTTCTTCCTACCGTTATCCCGGTCTAGTACCTGGGCCTGTTTAAATGGCATATGGCATGTCGCTGAGGGGCGAGTTAAGACGAGCGATAATCGTCTAACGTGATCCCCGGTCCCCCACAATCTCACGACTAATGTTACACAATGACATTAATCAAGACCTGAAGACTGTTTGATGTGCCTTCCGAAACAGGGAGGAGGTCGGATGTTTGAAAACCACTTTTAGAATTGGTTAATTCAAATTTTAATTTAAAAAAAAAGAATATTAACAATACTCTTTGAGGTATGTCTAACATTCCTGTTTCCCCTCCTGCTAAGCTTAAATTAAAAGCTTGTGATAGGAGTGGGTGCAAAATACCCCAGCGACATCAGGGTTTGAACCGGGTAACTTGTGTATTTCAGTTTAACCCTTCACCCGTTAAGCTATTGAGGTTCTAAATAAATTAAAACTTTTACTTTAAATAATTTATCAACTTTGTTTTAGCGAAAATCAAATCCTATAGATATAAAGTACTCTACTTCTTCATCTTCTACAAAAGAGAATGTAAAAAATGTACCATTAGCTGAGACAATGCGACCTGTTTTCTTAGAGGATGTGGTTGGACAGATAGAATCATTTGGTCCTGACTCTATGCTATATTCTATGCTTTCAAAAAAAATGATACCTAATATGATTCTGTGGGGTCCGCCGGGATGTGGGAAGGTATGTAAACAAAAATAAACAAACTTTCACCCAATTATTTTTGCTTTTATATAAATCCACATAAATTTTAGTGCCAAAATACTCTTTGACTAACATGGTTACTTGTGTGAACTAATGTTTTGCCAAACATGTACTTGAGTGTGAATTTTACATGCATTAGCAACAATCATTTGTTGGACAAGAGGTAACATCACACACACACAGATTGCTGTTCAGTGTCGCATGATTTATATCTGTAATTTAATTAATTTATATTTACTAAATATTAAACTGTCATTTTATAGTAATTCCATGAATTATTCAGATATCTCCATCCAACATTGTGATATAGCAGAAAGTCATAATAAAATAGCATTTTCTCAAACATGCTTGGAAATTTGAGCGTTATTTTGGCAACCTTCTTTGAGGTAAATCAAACTTGTTGTACTGGTTGAGGAGCGGCCGGCAATAGTTGTATGGAAATCCATATCTGTCGTGTATAGCGGCCAAATAAATTACTATGTAAAATCATATTTGTTGTGTAATTTAAAAATGGAACTATCTTCTACTCCGCAACATGGCAACAAAAGACGTAACTTATCAAGGTTTAATTTAAATTATGAACTGGCTTGTACATAGAAAGCTGTTTAGTGAGAAAAATTCTTTGGCGCGTAAAAAACTATTGATATTAGTTGTTCGTCAACTTCGTCATTGGTTTTTAATACTGTTACAAATAAAAGTTTTGAATTGTACTACTTAGTTTAATTTCCGCGCATTATTTGAGAAAAGTACTATACAAGCCTTGGCCGCAACTAGACATTGATGGACTTACGTATGTGTGCCTCGGCCCATATTCACACGTTCGTCTATCAATGCCTCTCTTGCCGGCCGCTGCAGTAATGAGACGAATTTCTTAGCATTCCATGAATTCACCGTGCGGGTGTCGAGTCGATCGCGTATTCGTCGTACGCGCGCGCGAACAATTTGAAGTCGGTTTTTTTTTAAAGAAAGAAATGTAATGTGTGTTGAGTTTTTAAAGTCCATATTTTTTTAGACATCAATTGCTAATGTGGTTTCTAATATTTGTAAAGAAAAAGAAGGCTTGAGATTTGTAAAACTCTCTGCGACAATGTCTGGTATCAATGATGTCAAGGAAGCGGTGAAAATTGCTAAGAATGAGGCAATGTTCAAAAGGCAAACAGTATTATTTATGGATGAGATTCACAGGTACGATAGAAAACAATAAAATGAACCATAATGAGCTGTATGTATTATAGAGGAGGTTGTAGCCTAATCAGTGTTTGTCATCTCAGTCTATCACTGGTTTAAGCAGTTTTTAACGCGGCCAGATGATAGACGGGTGACCAATTCTAAAACCGGTTCTTTTTCTTTTTAAAATGTCCAACCTTCGTGTTTCGGAAGGCACGGAGAAAAGGGTGTCCCGATTAATGCCACTGAGTGAAATTATTTGTGAGATTGTGGGGATTCCGGGGATGACGTCAAACGTTAATCAATCATCTTAACTCCAGCAGGAAGCTCCACCAGTAAAGCTTTTATGAAACCTTATGTAAGAACTGGTCACATTAAAAGCCCAACATTCGTGACTGTGTATTGGATTTCAATTCCAACTCATACTGCGGTAGAGGTGGGTCAGAAGGATATATCAGAATCCATATACAACCTACTAAGAGATATTGTCAAGATCTACAATAATTTCTTTATTAGGTAGGACATCTAAAGCCGCACTAGTCGGATTATACATGATTTGGCTAGGCAGGGGAGGGAACACTACCAGTAAAGTTTAGTTTTAGTGGCTACTTTAAAGAGTTAATTAGAAGGTAGCACCCCGCTTGCAGTTCTTTTGGTCTATTCTCTTACTGTTGATGGGTTTGGTTAAGTTTCTCGGTAGCCTAAACCCCTTTGTAAAGGCCGGCAACGCATCTGTGAGCTTTCTGGTGGTGCGGATGTCCATAAGCGTCAGTGGTCACTTAGGTGCCTGCCATCTGCCCGTTTTCCCCCTTGTATATATAAACAAATACTTTTAAACCTACACCTGGATCACAAGTCTCATCCACTGCTATGGTGCCATCCTCTGCAAAGCGATGGATCTGGCACCCTCACATTGAACCCATGGAATTTGTCTCTCTGTTGCAGATTTAATAAATTACAACAAGACACTTTCTTGCCCCATGTTGAGAATGGTACTATAACACTAATTGGTGCAACCACTGAGAATCCATCATTCAGTTTAAACAATGCTCTTCTCAGTCGTTGTAGAGTTGTGGTTCTCAGCAAACTAACAGTGCATGATGTAACGCTGATATTGGAGCGAGCTGTTATTAGAAACAACCTTGCTGCTATAGTTGATAGTGCGAAAATTAATAACATCGGCGATCAAAAGTAAGTAATGTCATCAAATTATAAGCTGGTTCCATCATAACCCAGTTTTAGTCTATTCTTGCAGATTCGATCCTATTATCTCAACTAAAAAATAAATAGCCCATTCCAAAATACTAGTTAAAATAACATTTTCACAACAATTTAACCAAAAAGTAACTAATTAATATATGCGGGTAGAAAATGTCACAAAATCAAACGTGCTGATTTATCACGAATGACTGATAACGATTCTAAAGATGCGCTAGCTTTTGTTATAACTTACACATGCACAGAGTGCTTAGTGACAGTTTTTCTAACTTTTACGCGTTGGTAAAGTTAGTTTACTTCAATTTGTATGGAAATTGATCAGTGTTACAACGTTACCGCTAGGCGGCGCTGATCAATCTCCATACAACCCTTTGATGGTTTCCGATTTATAATAATAACATAATAACCGATTGTCAATCGTGTAGAAACTAAGACTAAAAAAAAAGAAAGAAAAAATAGTGACTGAAATTGAAAAAAAAAGTAAGAATATAGGAATATATATATATATTGTATTTATATATGTTTTAACTTATTCTATGTATGTATGTTTGTTTACTTACTTCTTGCACCACCCCAATTATTATTTCCCATAACCCTCTCTTGTCTGGGTTGTCTGTAAAAGATCGCTTTAAGCGATAAGACCGCCCTCGCGTACCTTTATTAGTTTTTAAATTATTGTGTCTCTTTATTGTGTGCATTAAGTTTTAAATAAATAAATAAAAAAAAGCATAATTTCCAAAACTTATATGAATAAAGTGGAGGGGTATTTAAATATTGTAGATAGTATATAGTTTCTCTAGGCATATTATTATTATAAATGTATACTTTATATTATATATAAAGTTGAAGAGTTTGTTTGCTTGGACGTGGTAATCTCGGGAACCACTGGTCCGATTTGAAAAATTATTTCAGTGTTAGATAGCCCATTTATCGAGGAATGCTATAGGCTATCATCACGCTAAAATTGTATTTATTTTTTTACCTAATTTTATGCGGACAAAGTCGCCGCCACAGCTAGTAGCTAATACACCCAGGCTCGGACCCACGACCCCCAGAGCGGAAGGCAGGGTCACTGCCCACTGCGCCAACAGGCCAGTCTTTTAGTTCAGTAGCTTCTAATCTGGTTAATTTCGAGCAGCGAATGAAACCGTTCCACCGTAGACCGCATCTACACTTTATCAAGTGTGACTGCGGTCAAGCGCTTGCCTATCTTCAATAAAAAAAATCGTACATAAATGCATGTTATAGTAGATAAAAACCGAAAATTTCCCTGATTTGTTCCGTGATGCCGTAAAACCGCACTATTGTGCACTTAAATTGCGTGCGCTGGTTAAACCTCAAGAGATGGATCAAAATAATGTAGTACGGAATTGTATATCTAAAAAGATCTATAAAAAAGTCAGTAATGATGTGAATATGTGTATTTTTTACGGATTACAAACAGTATCCATTTTTAACTTTTACATATTCCAAAAAATAATTAACTATTTATGAAGGTATTTTAAAGTAAATAAATAATAAATAAATAACGTTTATTTGGCCAAAATATACTTTTCACTTAATCAAAGCAGTATTGGCCCCCAAACTAGGATTCCCCGTATCTTGAGGGCCGCAAAGAACTAAAGTTAAAGAATACCATATCAATCTTTATCCTATTAAATTCGCTAGATACTTTGTACATTTTACACTGATCAAAATGACTCTTTGCAGCATATCATTAAAATGAATATCTTAGAAAAAATGACAGATTTATTTTGCAGGGGCAATGTCAAAATATTGTGTAGTCGTATTGTAAAATTAAAAAAAATAACGTTAATAAAATGAAAATCGTAAAATTCATGTAACGTACTTCTGTATACTCTTTTGTATATACGACTTTATGAGCACGTCACGACAAGACGATATTTCGTATACGGCGAAGGATTTACGATATCAGCGTGTTCACTACAGCATCCGGCCAGCACAGCGCTTTTTCGCTGAACGACCTATAGACATAAACATATAGAAAAGTTTTTAATAAAAATCCTTTTTTTTTAACCGACTTCAAAAAAGCAGGAGGTTCTCAATTCGACTGTTTTTTTTTAATGTTTCTTACCTCAGAACTATCGAGTGGGTGAGCCGATTTTGATGATTCTTGTTTTATTCCAAAGCTGGTGCCTCCCGTGAAGTTCCTTATCAATTTGGTCCAGTTCTGATAGTTTGAGGTCTGTTTTATTTACAAGAATTATTGTTAATTTGCTTTGTTTATTCAAAATCAAACATTACGCTACATAATAATCCGAATAGACGTCATCCATATTTTAGGAGACTACTGAAAGTTAAGTAAAGCATACATTTTAATGAAACAAATCTATCTCTATCTTCAGGGACTCTTTTTCATTTGCATTTACATATTTATAATAAGGCCGTGAAAAGAATATTTAAATAACTTTTATGGAAAAAAGGATAGGATTTCTGATCTAATTTCATAGCGAAACACTAGGCATTTCAGGACTTTGAACCAGAGTAAAAGCCAAGTATTAGGAAAACTACCACCGAAATACTGTGGATATTTATTGATTAATTTTTTTTGAGTATAGATTCAAAGTTTAATCTTAAGGGTAACCAAAATAAATACATAGGACTATTTGACACACGGACGTCTGACTAAAGTAGATAGAGAAATTAATGCCTGTGTTATGGATAACAGTTGTCTGTTTTACACAATTTTAGCGAACCGCCTGCCCATTTACCCTTGTTTAAAAAAAAATAGATATTACCAACTAAACATGGTTTAGTGTCCGATTTTCAACTTTAGCACAAAACAGATCTGTCTGGATGTTTTTCTCTTGCCAATATTTGGCACTTTCGCTACAGTACCTACGTTTCAGCTGGGAAAAGATTGATCGGTACCATTTCAAAGCCACCCGCATTTTATGGACTGCAATCCATCATCCCAATATAAGATGGAGGATTTAAATGATACATCGGAGCCTTTGGATGTGCCAAGATGTTCCCGAATATCTCTCTCATTTCTTTAACATTTATTTAAGTGAGTTTTATTTATCTATACCCATATATTATTTATTATTACTTCTTCATATAGTATCAAATTTGTATTTATTTTCAATTACATTATTGAATTATTTGTTTGATAAGAATTTCCCATTTTGTGTTATTTGAATTATTAAAAAATATGGATGGTTAATATCGTAAGAACAGCAAGTAGTAAATTAATATTGTTAGCAAACATCGGAAGCATAAGGCAAGCGCAAGAGGAGGCCCTACTCCAGCAGTGGACTGCTATGGGCTGATGATGATGACAGATGCTTGATTTTATCACTTAAACGGGGGTTAGTGTTTGGTTTTGAATTTAACCAAAAGAAGATCTCTTTTGACGTTTTTCTCTTGCCAATATTCAGCACTTTCAGCTGGGAAAAGATTGATCGGTTCCATTTTCAAAGACACAGACATTTTATGGACTGCTTTCGATCATCTCTATGTTAGGTTGGTCTATGGCCCCTACTAAAAATACAAAGTTTGGACTTCCTTTCCGATAGTTGCAACCCTAAATCATACTAGGACGGGCATGACCCTCATCATTGATGTTACCCAATAAGAGGGAAGATAATATGATAACCAGTATCTTTAGAATGCGGGAGGCTAACTCCCTCTTCCCAGCGTTCATCAAAAATGACAAGGACGTAAAGTATTTACGAAACCAACGCTAGGATAAGCCGCTTATCGGATTACTAACGCCTCATTAGATTAAACCGGCGTATCGAGATACAACGTGCTTATGTTAGACTAGCTCGGGAAACTTCTGGTTAATTATGGCTTTGTGTAATTATTTTTCATACCTCCAAAGGTCAGGTTCCTCCAGAGGGAAAAAGGCTCCCAGAAGTCTTATGAGATCACTTTGTTGTCCGTCTGTCTGTCTGTCTGTCAAGACCCTTTTTCTCAGGAACGCGTAGACTTATGTATTTGAAATTAAAACCAAATACTGAGAACAGAGGTTCTTAGAAGCTGTGAAAAAATCAACCCTCTAAGTATACGCAATCAAAAGATATGGCGGTTTATACCACATTTGCCTTAAGGTATTTCACTTTGACCTAGAATTATGAAGGCAAGAAGCAATGTCTTATAGGATAAGCAAATAGAAAATCCGAAATTCGTAAATTTTTAGTTACATTTCAATAAAAATTGCGATGACTTTTTCCTTTTGGTGACAAAACAATTTAAAAAAAAAATAACTTGATTGAATTTTGATCAAGGAATCGTGTTATTCATAGAACAGTTTTATAAGCCTCACCCAATTAGTCTTCACGAAAGCCTAGGTTTACAATATGCAAATTGTCTTGTAAAACTGAGACATAAATTTCGTGCCGGTTTTGTTAATAACCTCTGGAAGCATTGGAGTAAAGTCATAATGGTATTTAATCGTTATTTTTTAATTACATAAACGCTTAAGATTATTTATATGGACCTTAAACTCTGTATGAGGTATTTTATTATTTAATTATGTTTCTAGGAATACTGGTTTTATTTATGTCCACTCTGAATGCCTGATTTGATTATTTGAGTGAAATTGAAGCCATTTTATCATCTGGCTTGAAGCAATCTTTTGCGGAGAAACCTTCAATATACAATATTGGCAAAATATAACTGTTAAGTGCATTTACAAGTATTGTGGTTAGAAGTTTAGAAATTATTAGTAGATTAGCATTTAATGCTCGAGCCTTCTTGTAATATGTGTCTATAAGCATCACTAGTCATCTATCACCTTATTATAGTATTCGTTGTCACCTTGTTATAGTTTTACCTGAAGTATTCATAGTATTCTTATGGAAGAATACAACAGAACAGTTCTTTTGTCGTCTCGAATTACACTCCAAAGTGTATTGTAATGTAGCGTCGATAGTTGTCGAATGCTGTACAAAGTTAAAGCAAATATGAATCCTTTGATACGAAGACGGTAGTTTGCGGTAAAAACTTTAGTCGCGAGAGAATATTGCGGTGCACGTTTAACTTATAACGATATCGACAACTTCAGTATAACAGTTCTGATAAGGTACCGTATGGGTCTCCGATCTGACCTTCCTAACACAAGATTTGCTTGCTGTTTGTTCTAGACATGGCTATGTGAGGTAATAAAAGCTATTCTATATTTTATAGTATACAAAAAGTATTTTGTAGGGTTAGGTTGTTTTATAAAGGACATTGGTTGTTGGTGAAGCCAGTTTACGGATGATAATTTTACGTAATAGCACTGAACGCTTTGGCTGATCGTGCCTCCCTATCGATTGTTCCGCGCTCTCGGTTCGGGCGGAACGTGACAATGAGTCATGTTTTTTCGTGCGTGCTGTGGGCTTTCATCGATTTATAAGACGTTATCAGGTTAAAAACACTATTCCCTTTTTTTAGTTTTTAAAGAAGCTTCAAGTTATTAAAGAAGCTTTAACTTATTAAGAGATAAATTTATTGAGAGTAAATTCTCCATTTGTAAAGCAAGCAATTATAACAGGCGAGCGGTATATCGTAATTGATTTTAATTATATTTGCTGTATGTATATTGGAACTGATGGTAATTATATAAGCGTTATAAATATAATGTGCTAAATGGAAAAAATCTTTTGCCGATTGTTTTTTTATCGCTATTCATTCAGGCCATTTTTATTTTCTGCCAGTGTCTTTTTGATCCAATGTGTACATTTTATATGAAACTTAATGGGATACATTAGGAATGCACTAGGCATTTATGTAAAACAGTGCAATAATGTAATTTCATACATTTTTGCCCCTTTTGAACTCTATGCAGGAATAACGTTCTTTGTGACAGATGAATGATAAGATAGGTGACAGCATTGCCGCCACTTCACGCCGATCTCATGTGAGAAAGAGGTACTGATACCCGGACGCGTCGGCCCAATTCAGTTATAAGCGTGGTGCTACCTCTAATTGAAATAATATAACAAACGTCTGTTACCTATAACACAGGCATTAAGTTGTCTACCTTAGGAACAGACGACCTTGTGTCAGTATATACATATTTATACAAAAAAAAGTACTGCAACTGGTGAATATAGTACAATAGATATGTTGGAAATTCCTTGTAAATTGCAGAATTAGGAAATAATTACGGCCTTTGGTTAATTGAGGTATCGGTGGTAAAATCCATACTCTGTAGTTAAATATTAACGTAACAATGTACATTCAATCCCCTATAATCCTAAGTGGTTAGGTGATTCGTTGCATTTATAATACAAATTGCAATTAGCTTTGTACAGACAGACCCATTAGCATACATAAAATGTTGATGAAATTAGTAAAATCAATTAAAATTTGTCAATTTTTATCTATTCCGTATCCGTTTTCCAAACGATACGTGCGTCCAAAAACAAAATTCAGTGCGATACAATACAACTTAATGCCGAAGCCACAGACGGCCCAAAGTGTTTGTACATTTTGAAGATTACAAAGTACTGCAAAACTTTGCGCAGCTACACAAAGTCCCCGGTCACACTACATGATCATTCAAATGAAGCTATGTCTGGCTCAGGCATAATAGCTCTACCTCACCGAGGCACCATGGCGACGTCGCCGGCTACGTAGCCATGGATACCTGCGATTACCAATGGGTTTGTCCCTCTTCCAACAAATAAGCTGAGAGGCCTACCTTTTTGGGCATCTCACTGTGCATAATATACATATAAGTTGTATCTTTTTATGTTTATATTGTAGGTATATTTATGTACAGTGTTTTATCCCAAATAAAACGATTTCTTCTTCTTCTTCTTCAAATTGTATGATTTTTTTGTAAAGTATCAAAACTTATCCTATTTCATATAGGACGCGCTGCCGCGACGATGCGAGTGGGCTGAACTCGTTAACTTTCACGTAAGCGATGTTAAGCCAGCTGTCAAAAGTTCATTCGGGTCACGCGCTGTTGGCGCGAAAGATAATTTAAAAATATATTGTCTCATTATAAAGAATACTGAACGATACGAACCAGCTCTGGGCTGTTACAGATCTTCAACTTCATTTTTTGAAAGGTCTGAAGTGCCGATAGATTTTTTACCGCCGTTAGATCAAAATGCGTACATGATTAGACAATTCGCACACAACCAGAGGCCCTAGCATGAGCTTTTCAAACCGTTCTAATCGAAAATTCAACTTTGAAAATATTCGTGCTAGGCCCACGTCGGACACTCCTTAGTGTCTTAACGGGTTCCATTAGCATTTAATTAAAGCGTGACACGATAAAGACTTGCCTCCTGTGGGTCTAGCACAAATGTTTTTCACCCTAAATACAGGCGACTCTTCAAATTCGAACAGCAGGAACCGAAGTGCCTACCGGCGCCCATGGACATCTGCACGACCAGAAGGCCAGCAGATGCGCTGCCGGCCCTTAATGACGTAATTTAAATAAAACATACAGTCCACTAAAACCGCTCAATATTATTTGGTTGGAAGCTCCCCGACAAAAACCAACAGTATCTAAAAAATAATTTAATTTATATAGAAGTGAACTGAACTGAAAGTGAAAAGAACTGAACTCGTGTAAAACATAAACGCGTTATAAAAGTACTGTGTTATAGGGGGATAAATTTATCAATAAAGCTATTGTCATGTCACAATCCGGTGAACAATAATAAACGGCACGTCTGAAACGAACTTATCCCGGTCATTAAAATTCTGGCGATATCAAATTTCGTATCGCATTTCCGCGGCCTTCGGTTATTTTGGTTTTACAGCACCAATTATAAGCATCAAATATTCCAAATACCCTCGTTGTATACGTCGCTTGAATATTCAGCTCGTGATTTTCTGAAATTGTGGCAAGCAAAAAATATTCAAGCACCTCACAATTCAAGGGCTTTGAGACAAGATATCTTCACACTGGTTTTTAAATAACATAATGAGGTTAAAACTCCATTGTGAATAAATTATTTTACGTCGCAAACTGACTGCTGCCTGCATAAATATTCGAGCAGAATTCTTAAAATTTTGATAACTTATTATTCACTTACTATTGTGGTACTGTAATCCCCCCTATAGCACGGTACACTTATGAGACATTCATATTATTCTATAACATATAATATGATAATGTATTATGCGCATTCGGGGTCGTACAAGCGCGTTGCATGAGAATAGTTATACAACGCGTTTTCCCTTTTTTTATGTTACAAGGGGGCACCAAGAAATTGCTTTGCAACGCTAAGGTCGAATGTCACGTCAATTTGTTAAAAGGCCCATTTTTGCTTGTCACGCATTACGTTAATTTCTAACAAAAGCCCTTAGCAAAGTTTTCTTTAAGTAGACACTGTCATCCAAAATAGTAAAGCACTTTCTTGGTCGACTCTACTATTATAAAAATAATTAAAAAACTCACGTAACTCTTCCTTCTTCGTTGGCTTTGCTGCCTGAAATTTAAAATAAATAAACTTAAAATACCGTCTCTTATAAATCTTATACAATTCTCATCAGAAAAATCGAAACATTTCTTTTTTTTTTGACATATATTCCTAAATATAAATATTTTTTTGATAATACTTACAAAACATAAGCTTGTAAGGTTTTTCGATTTTTCTGATGAGAATGTATAAGTATATGGGGCATTTCACGCCAAACGGGTAACAAAAAAAGGTGAGATCTTAAAATTTGATTATAATTTGGCCATTTAAAGTACCTACTAGTAAGCGTAAATATGCACACGAATGTCTTTTCCTGTAACGCTTTATTGCTAGTTATGGGTTTGCTAATAATTTGCCATGCTTGAGACTTGAGAAAGGTCATTTTTTAACGTTGTTGTTGGAATCAGTATATTTATAAAATAGTAAAAAGAGTGCGCTTTTTAGGTGTTTAAACCAAATTGATTTTTTTACGCTTTTTACTTTATAAAAATGGAAGTAAAGTTTTTGTATAAGATTTTGAGAGTATTCGACATATTTTTTTTACTTTAAATTAAAGCTTTAAGGTTATTAAGTAAGTAGAGATAAAAAAATTAAAACGTGATCTCTATAAGTTTAGAAGTTATATTGACTAGAGTATCGTGTTTCGCGGTCTCACGGTACACCCTATCCAGCGCTGTCTTAATTTGTGTCATGTCGCACTACGAGAAATAGCCCATATACTTAAGCATACGTCCACTTACACTCTCGTCAATGTCGACAATGTATTCGTTGATGGCGATGGTCTGCGTATTCTCGCGGCCGACGGGCAGGGCTGCTACACTCCCGCGCAGCTCCACGTTCTTGCCGAGGATACGAAGCTGCTGAGCGAGGCAGTGCAGCACCGTCTGGAGCATGCCAAAGTCTACCACACCGACCTACAAGGAGCAAACGAGCAGGTGGTTTATCACCTAAGTAACTACTGACGCCCATAGACATCCGCCCCATCAGAAGGCTCGCAGATGCGTTGCAGGACTTTAAAGAGGGGTTTAGGCCACCCGAGAACTCCCGTTCCCGTAATTGATCTAACCAGTTATCGGACGGATAAAAAGGAAGATCCATCCCCTCGATGCAAATATACTTACATAAAACAATATACTGTATTTAATTCAAAATTAAAAAAATAATCTTAGCAGTTGCTTTAGTTTCATATTTTCGAATCACGTCTCATCAACAGTTAAGTAGCTGTTTTAAGCCTGTCTGTACGTCTAAAAAATAAAACAGCTTATCCCTTTAGAAAAAGTATTTAAATGACTGATGGGGGTATATTTGAATTGAGTTTTTACAGATCTAAATAGTTTGCTGATTTCATCTAGTTTTTAAGTAGATATACTAATAATAAAAGGAAACATATCTAACCTCGGGCGTGCCAATCGCCAGATCTATCATGTCGCTAATGTTTAGCAGAACCGCTGTTTCATCTGTAATATTAAAGAACAACATAAAATAATATACATAATACTTATATAAGGCCAAAATATAAATTACAATCGAGACTTATTTATTTATAAGTAAAAAGGAGACAGAGCGACGCGGTGTCCTGGTATAATTTGGATTCCTTTTATGATAGCAGCTCCAAGCACGGTGAACGCTTGCCAAAGGTACAATGAACTTTTTTCATAGTGCCTATAAGTTATGCCTCCTGTGTGCATTGGATATACCCTGATTACCGCTAGATGTCATAAAGTAGCACTTTATAATCGGAAATATATTTACCCGTCATTTTGTCAAGTTATCAACAATTAACATAAATCTTTAAAATAATACGAAATAAAAACTAAATTATCTCTAAAATATTCAACGCAGTATATTTTCCAAAATAATAGTAAACATTTCTCTGACGTTTATCTTTTGACATTGTGATTTCTTTTGGTAACTGAAATTTAGTGTAAAATAATATTAGGACCTCTTTTCTAATAGAAAAAAAAAACAAATAACTCTTTGATTCAAATGCTTACTGCGGAAAAGTCCTTAAAAATATGTCTAATATATGAGAAAAAAAAGCACTATCTCGGTATTTCAGAAGTAAAAATGCAATTTTGCTTGTATTATTTTTTACTCCCTAGAGAACAGTATATTTTTTTATATATTCTACAATAAAATTCCTAGAAGACCGATTTATAACCTTATAAAGTGAAAAAAACCTTCCGGTAAAAGAACAACGTGGTCTTTATCTTTTCCTATATAAATTGGTACTAACTCAATTAAAACATTTTTTATTTTTACACTTTTGGTCATTACAGGGCAGGACGTGTGCCAGGTCCGCTAGTATTATATAAAGACAAAATGGACAGAAATTATTTTTTTTTGTTTTAGGCATGCTTTTTGTAAAATCATTTTATTTCGATGTAAATTTAATTTTAATTTCATTTGTACAGTTAATCAAGGTGAAAAGGCACTTCTATCAAATGCGCCTTTAGAAATTATTTCTTATTTCTTCATTTATAATGGTATTTACGGAGAACAAACAGGATGTTTTAAAGCAGGTGTACTTGATACGATGGCTTCGGGTTCGGGTGGTCTCGGTACGTCTTAATGCTTTTACTTTCCCTTCCCAGTTTACAAACCGAGCCATTATTTATAGACGTATGCGATTTGCGTGCGTCTTTTTATTGTTTATTGCTGGCTGCGATTACATAGACTATACAAGTAAATGAGTGTTGCCAACTCAATGTGAAAATGAAACGGTAGAAAACTGTTAATAAAAATTTCAAAATGGTAAATCTATTGCTATTTATTACTTTATTATTGTAATATATTTCATTCAATGGTCGACCTACAAGAAAGATAAAAAATTAGCTAATTCCCGTAACTTTGCCCGCGTGAATTCTGTGATTTTTTTTATATATTACTTGAGGGTTTTAATTTTCTTTGTGCGGAAACCTAATTACCTTCCAAAAAGTAAAGTATCCTATGTTATTAGTAATGAGATATAGCTGTTTTGGAAATTATCCGTAACAAACAGACAGACTGACTACGTTTTAACTACACAAACCATGTCCTGACAATAACGAACACAACAAAAAAAATATTATCAACTTTGGTAGTGTATCATTCGGGAGTTATGCGCGTGTATACATTTTGGAAATTTATTTTTATTTATATAGAAAATTGAAACTTAGAAGGTTAAAATAGTTTGTTGCACTTGTATTACATTGGGATATAATTGTGAATTGCTATTCAGTTGATGCCATAGAGTAAGACTCAGTGGCCTTCAAGAAAAGATCATGTTCAGACCTCCTACGCTGGCAAGGGACCTGCGGGCCTTCTGGTAGTATGTTGGGGAATAGCCGTACGTAACCACTCAGGTATATCCCGTACCCGTTCCAAAGTAACAAAAAATGGGTACTTCCCAAAATAATGGACACTTATATTATAATTAGGTACTAGAACATTCAATAAATGAATCGCTAGAATTCCTAATTCGCGCAGGTTTGTGCTAAATCTAGGTTGCATCTGGGAATATCTTTTACATCCGTGCATTAACCAGCGCTGGCCTAATTTGTGACGAAATCGGATAAAACAGGGTTATCTAAATCCAGTCACTGCAGCGCTTATTTCAATTTTTCATAGTAATGTCTATATCTCTAGTCCAATATTGAAATCCCTATTTCCATTAGTCAATCCATTACTTCAAAACGGTGGGACGAATTTTAAAAATATTATATTGAAGGTACTTATAAAAGGAAGTGATAATTAATTAAACAAGGAATAACAGTTAAAAGAATGAACATTCGTAAGGTTTTGAATTCAAACCTTGACTCCAATGGCCTGTTGTGGCTATTCCTGACAAGATTTTAAATTGAAGAAATCGGTAAATTCAAACTGGTATTTTGAGGTTAAAGTGTACTGTGTGTCTGGCACGAACTACGTGCGATAGACTCACGTTGTGTTAAGTTATGCGTGACCGATTTTAGATGAGATACTATCTATAATCAAATCCGTTCCCCTCACGTCAGAAAGCTTAATGACCCTAATTCACGAGACAATCCGGGGCACGAATCAAGTTTAGTGGTAATCTATTACCACTGGTTATACTTTGACATTATAATCCTTTACTATCCGCAATTTTGTCTTTGTGGTGTGTTATATTTTTTGAAACATAGACCTATATTTATCTTCTAATGTCTAATATTCGAACTCCAAACAAATTGGGCAAATCGTGTCAAAAGGTGTGCGACTGACGTTGGTAACATGATAATGCCGGCCCCAGACATCGCTCAGTTTTTGTACATTTTTGTCCTTGAAGACTACAAAGTTCTACAAAACTTTACGCAGCTAAGTAAAGTCCCCGGCCACACTACATGATAATGGAACTGATCTTTCAATAGAAACTATGTCTGGCGCCGGCATAAGACATAAAATTAATCCCATGGTAGCAATACAGTAGATAGGGATTCGTCCTAGCATCACAATGAGATAGGCAAACATACGTGAGTTTCTTTGCTTTGTATCTGTAAATATTTACGTAGGATGTACCCACAGATAAAGCAGGGAAACAAAGGCTAAATTGAATCCAGTATGTGCTTTGTAACGATTCTTGAGCTGCTAAAATTTACTCCTTGTTTGTGCGTTTGGTTAGACATCACGCGTTAGTTTCTTCTGTTAGTCGAGATTTTAAGATCAAATTGTTCTCAGGGGATTAGCCACGTTCTCTTACCCCTGAACTGAACCTTTACAGTGATAACTAGTTTTACAGAGTTGACTGACTGACTGACTTTGACTGGCCCGTTGGCACAGTGGGCAGTACTCTGCCTTCCGCTCCGAGGGTCGTGGGTTCGATTCCCGCCTCGAGTCCGGGTGTATTATCTACATGTATTTATTTATATATTTCTACAATAAAAACTGTTTGTGCATAACAGGCGTCAGTTACCTATAACACAGGCATTAAGTTGTCTACCTTAGGAACAGACGTCCGAGTGTCGTATAGTCCTGTATATATTTATTTATTTATATTTATTATTTAGTTGTGCAGACAGGAAAGCCCGTGAAAATAACACAATTGTGGATTCCCGAACATAGAGGTGATGCGATATCCGGTCGTGAAATTAGAACCTTGTCTTTTTCTAAAAAACTGATTCAGCCAATTCTGGAACCAACCCTTGCAACAGCAATCGACAAGATGTTGAATGATAGATAATGTATCCAAATTACAGCTTGCGGCATGCGAACGATTTGTGCTTTGTAGTTGGAGTCGATGCGTGAGAGAGTGTTCAGAGAACTGGCCCAGTCAGCAGCTATCCTTTGGGTTGTCACTGCAGGCGGCAAGGGAACATGCCGCGTACCTGCCTATGTATAGGGCACTCTTTGGTTTGTTCCTTATTTCGGCGAAATGTCAGGAATCCTTATTTTTTATCCAGCAGGTTACCGGTTGCGCGAGTGGGATGGGTGCACAGAGTACAAAAGCTCGCCAGACTCGGGAATTTAGAGATACACCACACGAATTCAGTCTTGCGTCGGCACTGGCTGTGGCTAGTCGTCTCGCGTACCGTCTCATCACTTGTCTCAATCGCATGTACAAACTTTACGTATAACATCGATAGAACAATGTGCTAAAAGATTTATTTTACAGTTTACATTACTCAATTTCATCTTAATTATATTTTCGCTTGTGCTTTAAATAACTTAAGTTGCAAATATTTTGTGTATTTAAATTGGTGAAAGCATTAATATTGAGTGCAACCATAGCGGATCCTGTTGCATCTCTCGCCGGTTGCTGGTGAGTGGTATTTTGAAAAAATCTTTATATTGGTATGCGTTTGTAATTGTTGCTTGACATAGTTGCGGTTTTGTGTGATAGGTAGATGACTTGACGTTATCTCTAATGGACCGATAAGATACGCTTCGTTTTTATTTTAAGGCGGTAAACGTTGAGAAACTTTTAATTGGCAAACCTTCACGGAGGTTTTATTAGTACTTTTATATTTTTAATTAATAACTATAGATCATATCTTCTTTCATCTGGATAACGGTAAATTAATGTAGGTAGATATGAAAAAATGCAAACCATCTTATTATTAAATGTGTTAAGAGAGTAATTAATCTTTATACAATGTTTAGTAAATTTTGGTTCACAAACATTCACTAAGTATTTAATAGTACTGTTTTTATTACCTGAAATTAAAAAAA
>JANCMC010009603.1:3332666-3345299 GCA_024363005.1 Charaxes varanes
ATCACTAAAGTCTTCATAGTAATAAAATTAATTAGCGTTGATTTTCGCTACTGAATTTGCTCTAATAAATCTTATTATATAATCATTGCCTAAATGTGATTTGATGGTATGATTTGTTATCCAAGCATAATCATATCTACTAATTTGTATCATAATAAATAGTAATTAATAATATTTAATCCATGTCGTACGATTAAATTAGCAAGTGCAAATGTGCTAAGTCTCATGGTCACATTTTCTGTTTTTTTTTTTTTTGTAAATAACTATTTTAATTGTCGTGTATTTAAAATTTTTGTGGTGATATGATCACGCGACGATCTCTGGACATATATAATTATAAAATAGACTTTCCAGTATACATAGATGATAGTTATCAAGTTTGGTTATAGTAGACTTCGGTTGTATCTTTGTAAACAGATTTTTTTTTAGGCAAATAATTGTTTAAATACGGATACCTTTTGGAAGCTTACTAGGTAAATAATTTAAGAATACCGACCATATTCTTAACATTACCAGTAAACGATATGATTGTCACTAAACCATTTTACATGAAGATATATCGTGACCGAGTCTCGGTGACAGTAAAAGTTTGATCCTATAAAATGGGAGTGGAATAATAAGTAAAGAGCAATGTATTTACAGTTATTGGAACCAATTGCAACTTAATCTTCCTCTATCCTTTATCCAGGGGCTTATTGACAATGGTGTAAAATGATTGAATGCTTTATGAGCAATTATTTGCGCGTGCTATGAACATTGGGAAATGGTATATTAATATAAAAAGTATATTTATATAAAAACTTTTATATTAATATATTTTAATTAATATAAAAGCACCGAGACCGTACTTACTTTGTTGATTACGACATATTATTTATTATCAATAAATCAATCACTATTTAGTCACAAATTACTTATTATTATCGATGACGAAACGATAAAAGCAATCAAAATGTTTTTTTTCTTTTTTTGGGAAAACACGATTACGTTTATGAATTATATAAGAATGCCTGTCTAGGCGTAACAGTGGTGGGGCGATACAAACCTGTTTCCTAGAAAATGCATGTTCAAGATCTGTGTCAATGTGTCCTTTTGACCCTGATACTTTATTGAAATAACGTAATGAAAATAAAATGACAACCACGTATTTATATGACGTTTCTTTAAATTAAAATAAGTTACATGACGGTCTATTTACAAAGTAGTGTTTCGGTTCTAGTCTTTCAATTATGCTACGAGTTTTGAAACATAGATGGCGGTACCTGGGAATAATTGGCAATTCTATAAGTAACACGGCAATAAATATTTACATTATTATAAAATACTTCTCATTTTTTATTACAATCATAATAACAAATATAAGAAAATATAGAAATTGGATGAAATATTACAATAAATTGATTGAAATTATCATGTTGATGTATGATTCTAACTCGCGATATCAATGTGTTTTCCTATGGCCACTGTATATACTCGCTTCGACAGTACATATACTAAAATTGGAACGACACGGAGAAGATTAGCATGGCCCCTGCGGAAGGATTATACGCAAAATCGTGAAGCGTTCCACATTTTTTGAAAAAATTGGTTTGCTGTAAAGTCGGTTGATGGACGATAATAATACGTGAAGGTCGCTTGTTTCAGGCTTTTGCTCGCGCGCTCAGCTCAGACGGAACGTGACTATGAGTCCTGCTTTTTCGTGCGTGCAGCCGGCGTTCATCGTCATCGTCTTTTATAAGACATCATCACGTCAATAACTATTTTCTAGACATTGATACATGAGTATAAGGAGTATAAAGTTAAAGATTCAAATTTAAATTTTGTAATTATGTAATTAATAAATTTAGGAAAATGTGATGTTACAAACACTCTAAGATTTATCTATCATCCCTAAATTTTCAGCCGCAAACTATGTTATCTTGGCTTGGACTTACCAGTGTTCTAAACCTACTTTAAGATTTCCTTGACTACATTGTACTAAAACACAAAAATTACAAAAAAAAAACACGTTATGTTCCGAAACAAAAGGTTTTAAGACTCGATTGAAGTCCAGTTTTGATATCGGACAGCTCTGTAATAAGCAATTCAAATCATATAAATCCGTCACATAATATGCATAATATATTTATTACATTTCGGGCGAGCATCGCGTTGATGTATAATTAACGTTCAGCAATAATTATAATAATGCTTCATATTGTGTAGAGTGTTATTTTTATATATCCACCGCTGTCTTTTATACAACTGCTGGACAACGGTCTTCCTAAGGCTATTCCGCTCTTTCCTGTGTTATTTCAAACCATGACTTCTCCTGCAAAGGCATCCATCACGCCTGTACACTGTAGTTCCTTCAGATCCTCGGCTAATCACATCTATGTCACCAGACCTTTTTGGTCAAGTGAAAATTAGAAGTTAGATGTTAGTTGGTGAGAAGAATTTTAGTCAAGCACAACTGTTCCTTCTCTAGAATACTTCTAATAGATTACATTCTTACTAGACCTTTTGAACGACGTACCATGTCTTCTTCTTCTTAGCGTTATCTCGTTACCAGGGTCCGCTTAGATTGCAGAGGATTTGGGCGAGTTAAGAAGACCGATTGCCATCTGCCGTCATCCTCGGAACCCCCACGTTTTTGGCAACCTTACGACTAATATCACAAAGTGACATTAATCGGGTCCCATTGTTTTATGTACCTTACGAAACACGGAGAAGGTCGGATATCAAATATAAACCAGTCACCTATCTGTCACCTGGTCGCAGCAAGAGCTACTTAACCTAGCGATCGACTCAAATGCCGACCACTAATTAGGCCACGATCTTCTCGAACGACGTACCATGTAAAATAATAATTTCAACGGCGATGGGGTTTGAACCGGGTACCTTGCGGATTTCAGTCCATACCTTATACCGTTGAGCTATTGAGGCTCTATAATACTTAATATATAAAGCTGAAGAGCTTGTTTGTTTATTTGCTTGAACGCGCTATTCTCAGGATCTACTGATCCGATTTGAAAAATTCTTTCAGTGTTAGATAGCCCATTTATCGAGGAAGGCTATAGGCTATATATTATCACGCAAAAATTTTTTTTTTTTTTTTTACGTAATTCTACGCGAACGTAGTCGCGGGAACAGCTAGTAGTTTATACTGTGGAAACAGAATTATGTGTGGTTTAAATAAAACTTATTTCCGAAAAACGTAGTTATTGCGAAAATTTGTATAAATACTCTTTGTTTAGACGGAACAGATATTTTCGCAGATTCAGGTCGTTTCACGATATTTTGGTGATTGTTTACGGTTTTCTTTTTATTTAAAAATATTTTATGGATATTTTTATTGTTTGACATTTAGTTTTCTTTATTGCACACTATGAACAGTATTCTGCATTTGGGTCATTTTTTTACTTAACATCTTGTAAACCTACATATCTTGCAAAAGAAATTAATTGATTGATTGAGTGATAAAACCTTTTTTTTTTAATTCACTTTATTGTACACATAAAAATAACAGAAAAAAAATACATAAAATAATCTAAAACTACATAATGTAAGAATGTGTGCAAAGGCGGGCTTATTCCATATAGGAATCTCTTCCAGCCAACCTTTATACCAGAAAAGGACATAAAATTACAATACACCCCGCAGCCACATCCTCTAGAATCAAAGCGGACCCTGGCATATTTAACTGTGATATCGCTAGGAAGAAGGCTGCAGCTTAAGAAGGAGTTCAGTGACATACACACGTACAGTAGAATTATATGATTATAACTAGATGTTCGTATCATGTCAGTACATTCGTTTCCTTATGTTACATTGTTAGAATCAGGGGATTGGCACTATTCAGAGTCATCAAAATGAAATCAACGTCAGCAAAAAGTGATCTATTCTGTTTTTTTTTTATGGGATATAAATTGTAATAAATGCTTATGGAAGCTCCACCTCTTTAAGGTTGGTTTAAAATTGATTGAGGTCACCTTGACTGTCAATCGTAGGTAGGATTTGTTTAAATTATGGCCCTATCGAATCGCTCCAGTCGTATACAATGTGATATCTATCATTATGTATGCTGGTATCTATCAAAAAATAGTTATACAGATCTCAGAGTCAATAAATTTCAGCTAATAAACAATGATAATCATAACCATAATATATAGACTGTCCCGTTGGCGCAGTTGGCAGTGACCTTGGTTTCTGCTTTAGAATTGTGGGTTCTATTCCCGCCTCAAGTCCTGGTGTATTATATTATACGTATATATTTTAACGTAAACTTAGCTTTTAAGTCGTAAATTTTATCACCATATTATTCGACTAACCTGTTGACGCAGTGAGCAGTGATCCTGGTCTAAGCCAGATTTTTAAACGCATACAGCTTATTAAATAATCATTTTTACAGGGTTTTTTTTAAATATCAAGGCACGTACACCTGGGTCACAAGTCCCGGGCACTGCTATGGTTCCTTCCTCTGCAACGCGATGGACCCGGCACCCGCACTGTGTATCCATGGAATGCTAAGGAATTCGTCTCTCTCCTTAATGATGATAGATTGGGTTCAGCTTAATTTTTTTATTTGTAAATAAGTACGTTAAGAGCATACTAAAGATTGACTATGCTAAAGAGAATATGGAGTTTTATTTGTAAGTAATTCGTCAATTTTATTTATGCGCAAAAAACAATATGTACTTTACTTGAATTATATTAAAATTAAATTGTATTTAATTGTAAGTTCCTTGCACCGAATGTACACACTGTGTATAGTCGACCAAGAAATTGCTTTACCATTTTGGATGACAGTTCCCAGTTATAGAAAAAGTTGCTAAGGGTCATTGTTAGAAATTAACGTAATGTATAACAAGCAAGAATAAGCCTTTTAACTAATTGACGTGCAAACGACATTCGACCTTACGCGTGTCAAACCAATTTCTTGGTCGACTATACATATCGAGATGATTTTACAGACATACATACCCATGACTATTAAACATACGGTCGTCTGTTCCTAAGGTAGGTAACTTAATGCCTGTGTTATATAACATCTGACTGATACACAATATTTTTTTTAAATGTATAAACCCTTACTTATGACTCTGGCCGTGATTTGCCGATCGTTTATATACGTGTGTGTGTGTGTGTGTGTTCCCTTTACGAAAATTGCGCGGACGGAGGAGTATGAAATTTGGCACAATTATAGTTTATATAGAGGGTATTTTCGTACCCACTCCTAATACAAGCTTTAATTTAAGCTAAGTAGGAGGGGGAAAAGGGAATATTAGACATACTTAAAAGTATTCCTAATATTCTTTAAAAAAAAATTGCCTATAGAATTGTTATTTGATTGTAAACGATCTAATTCAATTATATTTATTGTTAACTAACGATAAGCCCCAGCTTCGCTCGGGATCAATATAGATATGCGTGTAATATAGATGAATTACTATGTTTATTAAAGAAATCAGTATTAAAATCTGTAGCTTACCCATAAAAAAACATCTATACTTTTTTCTATATTCTTATATATAAAGCTGTAGAGTTTGTTTGTTTGTTTGCTTGCGGTAATCTCAGGAACTACTGGTGCGATTTAAAAATTCTTTCAGTATTAGATAACCCATTTATCGAGGAAGGCTATACATATATCAAATAATCTATATTTTATCTCTATATATAAAACTGAACCTAATATTCTTTATGGACGAATTCCGGACGAAGTCGCGGGCACAGCTAGTACGTATATAGAAGGTCACGAAATCAAAGTCACACGAAATCTTGAAAACCGCTTGTCTTATAGTTTGTAGACATCCAATAAGAAAAGATTTTTCGATATAGCTTGAGTAAGGCTGTCGCTATTTTGCGCGGTAGAAGTCTTAGAAAACGGCATGTATGATGAAACAGAGTCCTGTAGAAGGGCTATTTAGTTTACACGGCTTTTAATAAATCAGCGATTACTTATAAATAAATAAATATAAATAAATATTTAGGACTATATTATATATATGTCACTCAAAGAGGTCTACTACGGACGTCACTTATTATAAGTATTAGCAGCTAGTGCCTAAGTAATATGCTATGGCTCGCATTTTTTCTCCTTCAAGATAAGTATAGTGAAGGTTTTTTTTTTAACTAAAAAAGATTAAAAAGGACCTAACTTACATATGTGTGAATTTTTAAACATTTTTCGAAATTTTTTTGGTTTTTATTTTCAGCCTATTCATTTTTTTTAAATGTAAAACCTTTCGTTCGTAAGCATACCAGTACATAAAAACTATTCAAGAACTTTCTATTAAAATAGACGCGTTCAGTCTATGGACTCTCGCAGAGCCAATTTGAGGACGAAGCACTTATTGTAAAGGCGATCCCTGTTGACTCAGGCCAGCCATCCCGCTTCTAAGCACGTTGAAAATATGGACGGAGCAAACACACCCTTATCAGCCTACGATAAGTGTCATTTATCTATACACATATAAAGATAATGGAAATTTATTTGTTTAAAATACGTTACAGGCAAAAATAAATATTGAAGTTTTTTAACGGTACGTTGTTTTAATGTAAAACATAGAACTAAAAGATTTTTTGATCCCCTCTACACTTGAAGTCCAAGCTTTTTTTTATTATAACAAGGGGCAAACGAGCAGGCCGTATTCACATTAGTCACTACCAACGACCATGGCCTACTGCAACACTAAAGAGCTCGCAGACGCTTTGCCGGCCTTTGAGAAATGAGTATGCTCTTTTCTTGAAGGTCCCAAAGTTGTATCCGTTCGGAAATAAAAAAAACTTTAATACTTGTATATACCCTGCGTTCCATGACTGGGTTAATGAATGTAGGGAAGAAGTCAGCAAAGCTGAAGTGGGAATGGGCTGGGAATGTGGCTCGAATGGAACCGCAAAGGTGGGCCAATATCGCGACTTCATGGTTGTCCAATGGCCACTGACGACCCAGCAGGCCAAGGAAGAGGTGGCGTGACGATTTGGATACCTTCGCGGGGAAGGTGTAAAAAAAAGATGAGTGGGTTTGAATTTTTAATCATAAATTTATCAGAAGATTTATTAGATATTACTACTTTAGTTATGGTAGTAACGTAGCAATTTACCGCGGCAGGAAAATACTTTGAGCGTCCCGCAGAATCAAGCAGTGCTCGGCGGTGGGCGTCGCATTTACTAAAACTTATTTTCTTAACGTTCTTCAAAAAATGGATGTCTCATGTAAAATTGAGAATCTCCATTCGACTGTATTGTTCGTGACATAAGACAGGATCTGGCGGCAATACTGTCACGTCAAGTGATGGTATTGTTTTCGCGTTTCATTTGGTTTATAAGAGTTCCCGGTGGCCTTAACCACTCTTGAAAGGCAGCTCTGCGAGCCTTCTGGTGGTGCAGATGTGAATGGTTAGTGAATGCTTATTTGATGAACAGCCTGCTCGTTTGTCCCTTATATTGTAAAAAACAAAATCAAGCATTTTTTCCTTCCCTTGATGACTCTGTTAGTGATCCCGTACTCCCTTTACCAAGGAGTTCTGGCCAAACTGCTCATCAGCGAAGATACAACAGATTTCATTGAAATTGTGTACTTCGAATAAATAAATAGTTTAACCCACGGCCCAGGTGGCCGTCAAGAACATAGTGTCAGTAAATCCACTATGATGAATTTTAACTGGATAGCTCAACAGTAGAACGGCAGACTGAGACTCATAGAGTGCCTAATTCGATACTGGACTCCGCTGGGCTATTGTTGCACCTACTCCTAACGCAAGATTCTTTGACTATTTTTATTATATGTAATTCTTTTACTATTTACTTCTTGTTTTTGCACCAAAGTTTCAATTTGTTTCTGATAATCGTCTCGGGCCTGGGGGTTGTCTGTAAGAGATCGCTTTAAGCGATAGGACCGTCCCTTTTTATACAACTATGTTTTATCATTCTAGTTTGTGTCGATTACACTTTCTGCGTGTGCAATAAACTATAAATAAATCTCAGAAACTAATGGTCCAATTTGAAGAATTCTTTACAGAGATAGCTCATTTATCGAGGTAGGCTAGAGGCTATATAGCATCTTGCTAAAATGAAAACTATTTTTTTCACCTAATTTTACACGGACGAATTCGCGGGCACAACTAGTCATAAATAAGATTCACTGAGGCATATTTAATGTATTCCTAGTATTAAAAAAATATGCCTTTAAAACACCAATATGAGCAAGCATTTTGAGGACGTCGTGGCC
This sequence comes from Charaxes varanes, assembly GCA_024363005.1. Classification (NCBI taxonomy): domain Eukaryota; kingdom Metazoa; phylum Arthropoda; class Insecta; order Lepidoptera; family Nymphalidae; genus Charaxes; species Charaxes varanes. Next base: position 3,340,876 of record JANCMC010009603.1, read on the forward strand.
TAATCAGTGGTCGGCATTTGAGTCGATCGCTAAATTAAGTTGCTCTGGCTGCGACCGAGTGATAGATGGGTGACCCATTCTAGCACTGGTTTATATTTGATATTCGACCTCGATATCAGAGAACAGATTTGAAGTAAATCCGTCAGAATTTTGTACGCCGTTGATTAATATATTTAAATCTTTGCATTCTAAAAGCTATGGTAAGAACTATTGTATAAAGAGTTCATAGAATCTGTACTAATATATAAAGCTGAAGAGTTAGTTTATTTGCTTGGATGTGCTCATCTCATGAACTACTAGTCTGAGTTATGTCATTACTCTAAAATTGATCTATTTTTACCTAATTTTACACAGATGAAGTAGCTGGCAGAGCTAGTTTATAATATTTAAGGTATCACTATACATTTTTAATTTAATAAGAAAATATTTTACATTATTAACAAAATAATCTCAGAATTTACAAACGAAAATACTGATCTATACAACACTAAACTCTTAAGCAAGACTAGTAAATTTATAACACAAATTAGAAACAACATAGTTTATTTGTATTTAATTTATTGTATATAATTAGTACAGTTTTGAGGAGGCTGTGGCTTAATCAGTGGTCAGCATTTGAGTCGATCAGTAGGTCAAGCTGCTGATGCTACGACCGGGTGATAGATGGGTGACCTATTCTAGCGCTGGTTTATATTTGATATTTGACCTTCTCCGTGTTTCGAAAGGCACGTAAAACAGTGGGAACCGATTAATGACACATTGTGACATTAGTTGTAAGATTGTAGAAATCGTGGGGGTTCCGAGGATAATGTCAGATGGTAATCGGTTGTCTTAACTTGCCCTACAGCTACATCCTCTACAATCTAAGCGGACCCTGGTATTTAACCGGGATCCTCCATCCAAACGCATACAAAAAAAATCATTCAAATTAGTCCGGTCGTGTAGAAGGACTTCTGTGACATACACATGTACAATAGACTTTTAGTTTTACATGAGATGGTGACCAACCACTACTAACATGAGGCTCACAGCCGTCTTTGGCAAGAAAACTTCTAGGAGGGGAAAAGGAATGTCGCGCCTGGAAATCAATAATTCTCCCCACTACATCCATACACATTTCACATTGAATTTACACGTGAAGTTTAAAAACTAACACGAAAGCTGCTACTAAATGTAATTTCTCGAGCGGGACGCATACCTACAGTTTTGTGAGTCGAGTCACGCGCGCCGGCGAGTGGTTCCAACGTCCAATCACTTCACTAAACTAATCATTCGGAAGGAAGCGCTGGCGCATACGGATTGCAACTACGACCTGCATATAAAGAAGGCTAAATTGAAAATGTGTGGATACTCTCATTCGCTAGATTTTTACTAGTGAGTATATTTTACGAGACGCGAATTGGAGCTTACTTCTCAGCTTTATGAACAATATATAGAGTAACCTTAATATAAAGAACCTCTATATAACGAATTTTCGATTTCATCGATCGATATAACGATTTTTTCGAACTCCCCTAGAACTGTCCATAAGAATTAATACAAAAAATGTCTTTACATTATGAATAAAATAAAATAAAATCCTTTTACAACGAATTTTTAATGATTGCAGGATATAGGTAGAGAGCTTTAACCTCCCCTATTTTATGACTTATTCAACCTATAATAATAAATTTCGCAACAAACTTTTACTATTAAAAACGGAACCATAAATGTCTAAAGAAGGGAATTTTATATAAAAATTTTATAACTGCAAGTTTGAAGACATTGATTATACGTTGATATACGAAACAAAGATTAAGTTCATGAGGAAAAAATGTCTGAATAAAGGTTGTATGTTGTACCGCTATGTTACAGTGGAAGATAAGAGCGGAAGTCATTACAGGACGATGATTTTTGGCCACTGGTCCGTAAACAACCTACAGACGGACGGTGAGTAAATGTAAAGTGGGTTTTATACATGTATGTTTGTAAACCACGCCTTGTGCTGATGTCAGACGCTGGTGCAATCATGAGTTGTATGATCAAGTTGAACAACGATTCTAGTTGAGTATTTATTATAAGCTTGTGGTTAATCATTGCGTCGCTGTTATACCCATAGAAGATTTGAAAGAAACATGTATGAAGTCTGTCTTTTTACATACGAGTACATTGTTATCCTCTTCTATTTATACGCGAATAAGTATTAAGAAAAGATTTTAGTTCGGCTTTTAGATTTTAATGCTTTTATTAATTTGCTTTAGTAGTTAGTTGAGAAACTTAATACGCTTAACATCGATAGCAAAAATGCCCTAAATAAAACAAGAAAAAAATGGTCATATAAATCGTGACAAACGTTTACAAATTAAAAGAAATTGTGATTGAGCGACATTATCAACGGTGACAAAATGACAAATTTAAACATATTCGTGATATCGAAGAGTAAAAATGTACAAAGAACAAAAATAAATATAAGTGCAGAATGAAAATAAATACTATAAACGATTTAAATTAAGTTCGTAAACTCAATTATAGACTTAATTAAGGCAAAACCATTTACATCAATTCTCATGCATAATATAAACGTTCAGAGGTGGAAGCATGAAACACTTTACACGTCGAGGCTGAAGAATAGATGGATAAACAATGGGAATCATCATTGATACCAGAACCATGGAAACGCTTGAATATAAATGAGCAGACCATTGTAATTATACGGAGTATAGCGAACAATGTACGAATACAATTTGCAACACCTGACACAAATCCTCCTATAGAAGGACAATTAGAATATAACTTTGATCTGAAGGTATGATATCAAAGATCATATGAGGAGTAATTAAATAATGCAACATTTAATGATTGCAACATAAAAATGAAAGTAAATTGTAATTATCTGAAAGTAATATGAACAACAAGGCAAAACAAGAAAGTAATAAAAATGATGTCATATTACAATAAAAGTCAAATATTAAACGAATCAACTGTAACTAAATGTTATATTTACGAAATACAAATATTAGGAATCCAACCAAGTAAGCTTTTTAAAAGTTTTATCATATAAGATACTCTTATATGTATGCTAATTGATTAATTTTATTGACGTTATTTAATATTTATGCTAGCTGAAGAGTATATTAATATTTTTATGATGTTTTGAAATGTCGAGTTCTTATTATAGTTCATTACAACATCTACATTTTGCAACACATATATGTTTTTTAAATTGTTGCTTACACGATTGTTATTATTACTGAGTGCATCGTTATCCCAGTGAATCGACATCACCTACCCACTTCATTAATTTAATATACTTAAGTATGATTAAACGAAGCATCCATAAGAATGAAAGAAACAAGATTCTGTTGTAGTAGATAGAGTATATTTAAATACAAATGATTTCAATTCTCCTCTGTTTACTTTACGCTACGTCAATATGAATGCGAGAGAAAAGGTAAACATTCCTTATTTGTATTGTAAATTACGAGAGGGTTTTTAGCATTGTAGTTGGCTTTTTTGGGGTAAACAAAAAATATTTTTGCTACAATATTCCGGAATACAGAACTCACGTTTCTATAGTATATACGAATAAACTGAAAACTACGCCATTTAAAAACCCTTTGTAAAAAAGAATTCGACTGTTTGTGTACGTACTATTTTATGTAAATTGGTAGCTGTGTGGGCTTTTGTCTAAAACGGTTTACCTGATTGTGCTGCGACTTTCAACGAAATATAATATTTTAAGAATTATTTAAGTTTTTAATGTCTTAAATATTGATGTGTAACATGCTTATCAGTTTACGAAACTTTCACAAGATGTTTATAAATTTAGTCAAAATAATAAAAACATTCAGTGAAAAATAAAACTACTGTACAAGCATGGAGCACGATCAAAATTTCTTCTGATCACCGGTCAGAAATAGCACTCAAACAGAGCCTGTTGACCGAACAGCAAGTAAATATAGAGCAGAACGACAATCATCTAGACAAGGATACAAAGACACCTACGTCCACAACAATTGACTCGCATCCCACAGTCGGCGCGTCTTATTTGACCTCATTTCAAACGAAGCGTGTCCTACACCTGTCATTCGAGTCAGCTACACTGCTCTTGGCCAGGAATTTCCGACAAGCATTTACGTTTCAATAGAATGAACAGTTTTATTCATGTTCCAGATATATTGTTACAGGAACCCAAGTTTAATGCATAATAGTTAGCTTAAGTAGCAATATATATTTATATACATAAATTAATTGCTGATCGTTAGTCTCACTAAAACTCGAAACGGCTGGACCGATATAAATTTTGTTTGATTTGTTTTATTCCCTTTAGATATAAAGGGGAAGCTTTAAAAGACATGAAAGGAAGGTAAAGTCAAAAGATTAACAAAAAAAATGGAGATTTGTTTGATACCTAAGAATATATCCTTCAAATAGATGACGTTCGT
>JANCMC010009603.1:3345399-3409126 GCA_024363005.1 Charaxes varanes
AAAGTCAAAAGATTAACAAAAAAAATGGAGATTTGTTTGATACCTAAGAATATATCCTTCAAATAGATGACGTTCGTTAAACCTTGTGACTGATGTACCATATAAAATTATTATTTCATAAAACATTCGACGAGTGTCACGTTTTATGAAAAATACATTAGTTAATTGGCTAATTAGAGATGAGTGTAAATTCGAACAAGACAACGTCTGTTGGGGCAGCTAGTATAATATAATATAGGCACATACAAGAGCTTACTTATTGTCAGAACTTGATTCAGCTCTACATTCAAGGTTTTTCAACCTTAATCGTTGGGCACCGTTACCCTGTACGTAGTTGAAGTTTCAATTCTAAAACAAAAAACTGCTTCCTTCATATTCCTCGACAGACCATACTTTATGATTTACGTGAACCGCGATCACGCCTGTTAAATTTATTAATAAAAGTATTGATTGATTCGCGTGCTTCCTTCACGAGTCGCGAACGACCTTCTACAGCTTTTGTAATAGACAGTTACAATAAATATTATAAGCAGCCACAGAAAAGTACATAACAGCCAATTGCACAGGAAAGATAATGTGAACTCTACATGAATTTTCGCAGTGTTTATGAAAACAGTTATCTTAGCAACCTTCATGTCTGTTTATACGATAACACTATGTCACATATACACACATTACCTTGACTTTTGTCAAAAAGAAGAGCATGATAACTTATGGTCGGTCTTCAATAAAGTAGTACTATTCGAATAATATTTTTTCAATTTAAGCACTGTCTATTCACAATTCATAAAAATTAAAATAATTACATTATAAATACATTGGCTGTTTACGAAATGGAATTGTATATTGAAATCTTGTCAAACGTTGCAAATTTAACCGGGATAAGGGACACAGATAGGTTTAAAATCTCATCTCATTATTTAAACTAATAAAAATCATTTATATCCTGAAAAGATAGGATTGGCCGAAAACTGAGAAGAGCTTAGTCCCCGCTTAGAAGTTGTCGCACCCAATAAGCCCAAGCTTAAAAATTCAGTTGAGAGGCGATGAAAAATTTTAGCCATATTAAGTACTCATAAAATTACCTTTAAAAATGTTATAAAATAGCATTAATGTAGAAACACCGATTGAGTGGTTAATGGAAACAAATTAAATCTTTAGTTAAACCAGGAGCTATTTCGCCATAATTGTTCAGAGCATCGAGATGTTTGTGCGATGGTCCGAACACGTTTCGTGTAATAGTCTGCAATGTGTTTGCCGCGCTGTGAGGCAATTCAGCCATTATTATTGCTGTTGTATAATTGATGCAGTAAACGTTTTCTGTTACCAGTTCAAGTACGACGTGAATTATTAAATGATAGAACTAGAAGGCTAACGTTACGGGACATTATCAATTTACTTTTTATGTAACATAGTTTATATAAACATAACATAGGGTACATTAATTCTCTTCAGGTCTCGGCGTAATCAGTGGTAGGTATTTTAATCGATCGCTAGGTTAATTGTCTCTTGTTGCGACCAGGTGATTTCATTCTAACACTGGTTTATATTTGATGTCCGACCTCCTACGTGTTTCGGAAGGCACGTAAAATAGTGATACCCGATTAATGTCACTTTATGATATTAGTCGTAAGGTTGTAGAAATCGTGGGGGTTCCGAGGATGACGTCAGATGGATGCTGCAACCCGAAAGCTACACCACCGAATCCGCCACCAAAGCACGGCACTACACTGACTTTCCGATGTGCCTCAATGCACGTTTCGCTTCGACACCGAAGCATCATCAGGAGATCAGGAGACTCTACGAAGGTTATTCATAAAATCTTCGTAAAGACTTTACGAATAACCTGCATGCATGCAATGCACGTCATGGATTTCCGCAAAGTAACGCCTGATAATATCAGTTAATTATTTCAGTGTTAGATAGCCTATTTATCGAGGAAGGCTATAGTCTATATTTCATCACGCTAAATGTTTTCATCTAATTTTACGCGGACAAAGTCGCAAGCACAGCTAGTATTAGATAAGTACTTTAAAAATATGTATAATACAATAACATTCAAATCGCGGGCACTGCTAGTACATTTATAAAATACCCAGACCCCATGACTAGAAGAACCAATAAACGATAGTGAGTAAATTTTCTTGAGAGTACCCAAAACGAAGCATAAAAATTTGTTATTAGGTCAAGTAAAGGAAGAAGACCGACTTCAATTAAACATCTAAAAGTTCAAAGAGGAACAAGAAGAAAAGAGCGCACAAAAAAATATATTTCTAATATTAGTAATTTTTATGGCAATTATTGATAATTTAGCTGAGGAGGCCTTGGCCTAATCAGTGGTCGGCATTTGAGTCGATCGCTAAGTTAAGTTGCTCTGGTCGCGACCGGGTGATAGATGGGTGACCCATTCTAGCACTGGTTTATATTTGATATCCGACCTCCTCCGTGTTTCGGAAACTTAAAAATATAACTAAATTTCTAAAATGACAATTAAATGTATCGCTAGAATGAAAGCGCATGCACGTCAGTTTTAGTATCGAGTATCTGTGGAAGATTATTGACTCTCGGCCCTGATTTTCAGTGCATGTCGATGACGTCACTGACGAATGGACCAGAAACAAGTTAAAAAAATTAATAAGACAGGAAAATGAAACTAATATTGGTAAATTAAAACAAAAAATATGAAAAAGGAGTTTTATATAAGCATTGGCACACAGTATCTCAGAAGTATATGTATGTATATACTTATATAAATATATATTATGGTTTATGACAGAATACTTTTGTAAATAAATGTGGACAAGCAATAATAGACATACGAGTAATAAGAGAATATAAAAGTACATATGGCCTAAATAACAGATATATCATTAACGAGATTTTCAAATTTAATTTGATATTAGAAAAGGGTACTTTTTAATACCCCCCCACATTAGGTACATGCGTGGTTATAACTTAGAGTAGTAAAAGTATTACAACTTTAGACTTTGTATATTAATTACTATAGTCAGTAGGTACGTCTATTAACTATATTACTACCACAATTTCATGGGGCTTTTTATTAAGCCATCTGAAGTCTTCATTTAGGATAATATTTACATTATAGCTTAAAATTTTATTAACAACGTAATGCCACTTGGCGATTACTAATTTTAGCAAAATACGGGTAGTACTGGATATTTACTCGTGGAAGAATTTTCGTTATTACAGTTTGTGTCTATTTTATTTACAGATTTAATATGTATGTAATTATATATTTCTAAAAAATATATATTTGTGTATAACAGGCGGCTGTTACCTATAACACAGGCATTTACTTGTTTACTTTAGGGACAGACGACCGTGTGTCATATAGTCCTAAGTATTTATGTATTTATTTATATAAATATCTATGAAACGAAACTATTTCTGAACCCAAAAGTACACTGTGAGTCTATCAGAAAATTAATTGATATCTGCATACAAGGTGTCATGTGCATTTTTTTAAAAATCCAAACAAAAAAAATGTGTATTGCCAAATCACTATTAAGGTAACTATTTTAAATAATAAATCGATACCAATCCGGTTCTCAGCTGATGGGTATTTTTTTTTTAATTTTACCTTATTGATACAATCCTACTACATTCTTTCGCACTTTTGTACGAATTTCAAAAGGGTACGTAGTAAAAAGGTTTACAAGCTCTGAAATTTTCCAAATCGGATTTTATTCCGGATACTAAACTCATAGACGTCTTTACGTGTTAAATAATAGTATTCTCATTTATTGGATACTTTTAAAAGACAATTTTGAGAGTTTTAATAAAATTAATTTTCACGCCACTATGGCGTCCTTAGCAACCAAACGGTTAATATAGTGAACAATTTAGTATTCAGTATGTATAAATAAATAAAAAAAGGTAGTTTTCATGAAGAATCCTTTAGTTAACATTTTTAGATATTTTTTTTAAGGATTACGTAAAACCTATTAGGGTTCATCCATAAATTAAGTCACACCAATTTTACGATGTTGACACCCCCGTCACGTCTAGTGATGGTGTTGTTGTCGCGTTTCGTTCGGTTTGTGAGACTTCCCGGTGGCCTAAACTCGTCATTCATAGCCGGCAGCGCATCTGCTGGCCTTCTGGTCGTACAGATGTCCATGGGCGCCGGTAGGCACTTCGGTGGCTGCTGCCTGCTCGTCTGCCCCCTTGTAACATATATATAAAAAAAAATATATAAAAAAAACTCAGCCATTTTTTTTTTAAAGAAAACCAAAATAAATGGAATAGTTTTTGGAATGCCTTTTATTCTTATGTTATTTTTATCTTATTATTATTATTTATGTGTTCTTGTGTGCAATAAGATTTATTCTATCTATCTATTCTTATTACTCTTCTATTTAAGATTTTTGAAATTTGTGCACGGATTTGGCTGGATACAAAACCAAATAGATCTGTGTTTGGAAGGAGTACTTTATGGACTGTATTCCTTCTTTCAATTGTTAACCTATCAAAGCCTTAAATCCTTCCTCTACCTAGGCGTTACCCCGGTTTAGTAGTACCAGAGTCGGCTAAAATTTTAGAGGATGTGGCTGTGGGGGGAGGTAAGATGATCGATAGCCGTATGACCGAGTCTTCTGGGAACAGTGATTCTGGAAACCCTACAATCTTTACAGTCTCATGACTAATATGGGAACATGCCTTCTGAAACTCAGTGGAAGTCGGGTATTTGAAAATCTCTATTATGCCGGTGTCAGACATATCTTTATCGAATTATCATTTCAATGATCATTTAGTGTGGCCGGGGACTTTGTGTAGCTGTGGTCAGAGGTACAAACAAAACATACCGTACTTGCCTTTTTAGGGTTCTGTAGCTCTTAAGGAGAAAAGATCTCTTATAGGATCACTTCGTTGTCCGTCTGTCTGGCAAGACCCCTTTTCTCATAAACACGTAGAGCTAGGTCCCTACGCTGAAGGCTACGGTCCCTAGAAGCTACGAAAAAATAAATCCTCCAATTGTAAAAAATCAAAAGATATGACCGTTTATGTCATATTGCCCATACATTTGCAAAGGGAACCAAAACCTATAGAGTACTTCCCGTCAATCTAGAATTATGAAATTTGGCAAGAAGCTATATTTGGTAAACCAAATATAGCAAAAAATCCGAATGCTGAAAATTTGCTGTGACATCAGTATCTGTTTGTTTACCCGTCTGTCTGTCCGCTAACGCATTTTTACTCCGGAACGCTTAGCAGTATAAAGTTGAAATTGAGACCAAATACTGAGGTCTTTTATTCCTTGAAACTGTAAAAAAATCAACCCTTAAAGTATTCGTAATCAAAAGATATAATAATTTTTGTCATATTTTTCATACTAGTACATTCGAAAAGGGAATCAAAAACTATAGGGTATTTCCCGTTGACCTAAACTTATGAAATTATTTTATTAGTAAACTTGATTTTATTTCGTTGCCGTTCTACGTCGCGTCGGTTCATGTCACGCTAAGCGGTGTTTGCAAACTTTAATTAACACCAGCCCCGCCTTAACTTTTAATTCCCTCCATTAACTTGCCCTAAGCTTCATTCACACCCCATTACTTCTGTGTCGGCCCAGAACTTAGCCACATCAACTGCGTTATGAGTGGCAGCAATCAAGTCCTCTTGCGAGCAGGTATTAGCTCAATGCATAAGTTTGAATGAAAATTTCAATGATCCTGTGGTGTGGCCGGGGACTTTGTGTAGCTGCTCAAAGTTTAATAGAACTTTGAAGTCTACAAGGACAAAAATGGACAAACGCTTTGAGCTATTTGGCGTCGGCATTAGTCACGGGTGCGATAAATTTATTTAAATATTAATAATTGAATTAAAAGTCATTACATAACATGGCCTTTAAATTTACGGGTCATTTATTATAAATATAAAGTGTTCGTCTTTATTAAACTATTAAATTAGACACTTACATGAGTGTGAAGGCACTAATTTTCATGAAATTTTCATTCAATTCAATGAAATCTTTCGAGCATTTAATGATGTGGTCAATTATACGATAACGCCACGGAAATACTTATGTATATACCTACGTATAATAAATATGTATGTCTATATATACGTATAGAATCTACAGTCTTAGTTACAAAATATTATTTTTGTTTGCACAACTTACCCTACATATGAAATGATAAGCACTGCCTTTGATTAAACTATAATGGGTACAATTATAGTTTAATTTAATTTAATTTAATTAATGTATGTAAATTTAATTTACTGGGCAGGAATTAAAGGGCTAGACATGGTGATGGCAGGTGGTCTAGGACGATAACGGAGTGGTGTCCTAGAGTGGGTTGGAGAAATCCAGGTCGTCAAATGGCAAGATGGATGGACGAAAAAGTATTCATAAAAATTATTTGATTAATATTTAGGAACGGATAGTAACTGAAAGGAAAACAAAAATACCTTAAAGAGCTTAATAAAATATGTAGGTATCTAATTTCTCTAAAAACGAAAAATTAACCCATTAGGAAGTCAGTCAACAGTACTTGTGTGACCGTGTGCAAGGACTTTAATATGGCTGTTATATGACAACCAACCTTATTTTTATAGCGTTAAGGTTTAATTCCCCTTCATAACATTTTGAGTATTTGTTGGGAGCAAACTGAGATTTTCTTAAAACTGGGGTCCACCGCGGCGCTGTCACTTTTCAGTCGGTTGTGAAGCTGTATATTGGACACTATTTTTGTTTGGACGGCGATTTTGTTTGGAGATTCCGCTAAAATTGTTCCTAGCGCTACTAAGCCTCTGTAACAAAGATTGATAAATGTTAAGGCAGCAATTTAAAAAAAAAAATCAAACTGTAATCATTGGTACCTAATTGTTTCATTAACAATTCGTCCATTAAATTAATAAGTAAGAAATAAATTAAATATAGAAAAAAAAATTAAATTAATTAGATATCGCTAAACTAGGAAAGGATACAGTAAGCCTCAATTCCGAAAAGAGTAGACTAAAATATGCATACTAGCTGCGCCCCACGACTCCGTCCGCGTGGGCCACCCTTAACATTTAGGGAGATGAAAAATAGATGTTGATATCCTTCAGTATGATCGCGATTCTAAAGATGCACCGACTTTTATGCTATAACTTGCTCATGCGCAGTTGACATATCCCGCACCACAGCCACATCGTCCTGGTACTAGATCGGGATAACGCAATATAATGTAATTTGCAAGATGTCAATTTATTTGAATTTGTGTACCAATAAGTAATCAAAGGGATGATCATGTTAAAAATAAAAATAGTTCAGTTTTCAACAAAATACGAAACGTAATTGGATTAGCCGCTTCATAGATTATCCAACAAAATCTGTAGGTGGAATAAAAACCTTAGAGTTACGTAAGCGTGTCTATGTGTACGTAATATATATATGTGTGTGATAGCTCGTAATTCTCCTATAAAAAAGACATTACTCTTAATTCTAACGATGTAGATGACAGCGTACTATTTTATAAACCAGTATCAATCTTAGGTCATAAATTAATTATTGATGAAGCAACTCCTGCCCCCTCCCCGCATCAGTCTACTGTCATTGTCTGAAAAATACTGTGTCTAAATACTGTAACAATAAGGTTTTGTTATCGTTGCTTCCATTCAATCAAATCAATTGATACCGTATATATGTAACTAGTTGTTACCCGCGATTTCATCCGCGTGAAATAAACTCGCGAGACCCTTACGCGTTTTTGTAGTGTCTTAAAATCGAATGCACGTGTGAACGCGCGTATTGAAATGCTAGTGCGGTTAAACCGGATCGGGAAAAACCCGATCCGATAGCGACCTAGACACGGCGCCGTGTGTACGCAGCCTTAGACCTCCTTAACCTGGGCCTATCGAAAAAAATTGTTCTTAGCGGATGTCAACCAACTATCTCCTTGCCAAATGTTATTCCCGGCACACACGCGTGTTGTTTATTTTGGTAGCTAAGAATCTCTCTGAATGCTTTTTTTTTTAATTTAATGCAAAATGTTCATTAATATAACATTTGAAATATTGTGCAACCTCTACATAACGAAATTCGAGATAATTAAAAAAAGTCGTTATAACGCGCAATTTTTTCAAATGAGGTTTGTTCTAAAGAGGTTAGATCGGTCTATTGTTCGTTTTAATAAGGTAAATAACTTGTTTATTGTTTTTGTACCATATTAAAGCGCACTTATAGGTTATAGGTTAAACAGTTCGTAAATTAGAGGTAGACTAATGCTTCCTATTTATATTTTGCAATTATTCAAACCCACTTTAAAAAAGGATTTAATAAATATATTCGTAATGTTAAGGTATATTTTGCGTTAGCTCTTATGAAATAGGGGATTTTTATAAAATCGTTGTACTGAGGATCATAATATTAAGGTTACACTATATAACAGGGAGGGATATAGGGAGACCATATTCTAGCGTGTGTAATATGAGTTGCTTTTAAAAAGAATAATATATTGTAAAATAAATATAAAATATACATTGTTTATTCCTGACAAATAGACAATTGGTTTATGTATATCCGTAAGATAATATACACCTAAGACCCACTTCCAGCGAGAGGACAATGCCAAAAGGATATCGTGTCTTACTTTCATTATTGCTTCCACGTTTTCACCGGTTGCCAAAACTACATTTACCATTCCAACGAATGCCAAAAACTTCCATCAAATTGTTACTTCCGACCGTATTTGGTTTTTTATTCTGAACGAAATGGGACAACTACTTTTGAAGTTATTTAACACATACGTTTATAGCGCATCAGATACGGAACCCTTCTATATAAGCGCGTCTTGACACGCTTTTGGCCAATTTTATTTTTATTTATTTTCTAATTACCAACATCTTCGACCTAAGTTAACCCACTGTTGGGTATAAATCTGTTTTCCCTAAGGCAATTAAGTCATTTAATAATCAAGTTATTTCTTTAAATAAAAGGACAAATTTTATCAATCATTCCTAACATAAATAACATGTTATCGTTATTAGGAAACATTGCGAAAGGTTGGTGAAACATTGATTTAGAAAATAAATGAATAAGGGACCCGTAATTTCCCTCACGATTTGTGTAAAAGTCTCAAAGGGATACTGTAATATAAAAATGTTTTTTCCTGGTGACGATTTTACCTGACCTTTGAAATTCTTGTTTCCTCGTGTAGAATGTCCATAAGATTGAATTTTCCAAGATTCGTCTCTTACTTCAAAAATATATTTTGCTCGCTCTTCATGCACTATTTTTGTAGGTGCAATGTTTGTATTATTTTTTTCTTCTGTATCACAGGCATTACGCTTTATTAGGTTCATTTATTGCAGTTTAGGGAGCTTCTTAAATTGGTGAATTTATATTTTTATTTGGATAAATGATATTTTAAAAGATAAAAAGTTTTAAAAGTCACATCAATAAATAAATATATACAGGACTATATGACACACGGACGCCTGTTCCTAAGGTAGACAACTTAATGCCTATGTTATAGGTACATATACATAATACACCTACATTCGAGGCGGGAATCGAACCCACGACTCCCGGAGCGGAGGTAGGGTCACTGCCCATTGCGCCAACGGGCCAGTTAATTAAAAAAAATCAGTTATATGTGTATAGATTGCAGACTAGCTTATAACTTTTGTCTTGTAATTCAATTTTTTTAAATAAAAATACTTTTTGTGCTACACCATCAAAAAAGTTCCAGATATTAAGACAAATAGATAGACATGCAGACAAAATTTTTAAAGTATCGCCTAAGTACTGGCATCGTACAAACGCGAAAATATAAGGGTTCCTTGTAGTAATAAGGAACCCTAACGAGTTATCGTCTTAAAAATAGGTTCTTTGAAACAATCAGACATTTAATAGATAGCCCAATTAACATGTGATATACAAATAACTCATTTATGTCACGACAGCATATATTATCAAGTTCCTGTGTAAATTTTAACATATACGTGTTAAAACATTTTATGTTGTTTAACTTTATTGTTTACACAAATGAATTTTTGGGGCTTCAAAATAATACTCGAATAATTTAAAGAATACATTTTACTATATTCGAGCAAAATGCACCTGAAATAGCTGCATTTTGTTATAGGATTTAGTAATATGTAGAGGGAAAGGAGAAAAAGGATGCGGACACTAAAGTCACGGTCGGTATGGGGGTAGTGACAATAGCGGCTAGGGTAGACCGGGATCGCGTACCCGTAGTGGATCTAACCAGGATGGGTAAAAAGAAAGATCCACTTCCCGGAGCCTAAAGAAGTTTACACTTCAAAAATACTCACCAAGTCAAAGAACTTCTTGTCCATGAACGGTCTGATAAGCATGAGGAGTTTGTCCAATATGGGCTCCGTGTTGAAGACGTGGATCGCTTTCATGCGAACGGGCATCGCCTCCTGTACGTACTGGAAGAACTTGCGCAAGGACCTGTAACGTACATATATGCTGATATAACATACATTTACAGGAAGACTGATGAGACAGTTACGCTACTCGAGGACCTGATAATCGATTATCATATATGAAGAAAAAAAAATATAAATATCAGTTAACTACGTGAGATTAAGAGAAAGTTATCCAGATATGTACGCAACGCATGGACATAGCGTGAGGTCACTGTCACGCGCGGTTTACGCAACAGGTAGAGGCAGGCGCGCGGGAAACGGGGGTGCTTCTATGTGAGTAAATTCGCTACACGAGAACGTAAGGCCACACTTCATCTAATTTTAAGGAAATTTCGTCATTCGTTTTTTATTGCACAAGTATAACGACAACCAAGTACCAAGTACTTTCCATAAGTATTCTAAGTGTCACATCAGTCATACATTACACATACGTTTTTCATGGGTGGTGGTTTAAACTAATAAATAAAATAAAGCCAAAGTTAGAGGTCTAATAGTCTTTAGTACTAAAATTAGTTAGTCTTAAAATATAGCATAATTTATATAATTTTATTTAGTTTTTGTAGTCTAGATAAAAGAATTGGGCAACTGTAACGTTTCTCCTGACATATTACGGTAATTAAAGAATAAAGGATAATCATCATAAATAATGCTTAATATCCTTGCACAATTTATAATCATAGAGTACAGTTATTTCAGGAATAAGAAATAGAATACTGTAATCCTCCTATAATACGGTGCTCTTATAAAGCAGTAATATTATTCTGTAATATATAATATTATAATAAATACATAATATTATATGTCTATATTATAATATATTTTCATATACATAAATATATACTTATATACGTAATACATCCAGACTCGAGCCAGTAACCGAATTTAGAATCCTAGAGCGGAAAGTACGACTATTGCCAACTGCGCCATCGGGCCAGTCTAGGCAGTAGAATCAATTCTATTTCGACGTTACAACGTACACTTCAATTTAATTTTACATAGATATACTTATTTTTTTAATTAGTCTATTGCGTCCCACTGCTGGGCAAAGGAGCACTTCATGCATAACTTCCCCGCAAAGGTTTCTAAATCGTCGTGCCCCTCTTCGGCCTGTCGGGTCGTCGGCGACCTTTGGTAGGAATAATATACACAAAATATAAAGAGTCAAAAGTTCAACGCTACTGTATCTTACATATAACATTATCTCAAAGTTTTAAACATATTTTTTATGATACTAATATTAAAGTTATCAATAAAAGTCAAAACAGTATCGGTAGCACGAGATTAAACGTACAACGGGTTCATGAACGTCTTGTGTTTAAGTATTAAAAGATAAACAAGCAATTTGTGGGAGCCCAAAAAGGGATTTTGCGACCTACTCAAGCCCGTCAGAATAACATATAGGGAGAAGCCTTGCAACATGTAATGTACCCCCACCAAATATGACCTCTTAATATAGAATGGGTTTTTAGCACCCTTATAGGACCCTAAGAAAAACTCGGGCGCGTCACATTAAGACAAGGTAAGTTAATTAAATGGAGATATATTCACATTTCAAGAAACTCGCCAATGCAGCGTAAAATAAGAAAATGGGAGAGTCACAACGTTGCAAACAAAACATTACCAAGAAATATTCGACCCTGATTATTATTATTTTTTTATTGTGAAAGAAATCCTTTAAGGATTACGGAAAAAATATATTCCGACGATTCTCTAACGGTAATGTAGTTAAAACAATCAATTACGCCTGAAAGGTACACTCCAAGCGTTATTAACATCATGATTTTACCTTAACATAACCTTTTTATCGCATTTGCACCTAATCACAACGCCTTAGTGACTACAAATTTTACATCACGGGCTCCCATCAACAATCAAAAACAGGAATTTCCTAATTGGACTGACATTTCGCCATTTATTTTGTTTCTTTTTTATGCCTAAGAGAAAACGCACGGGCGATTTATTCATTAATTATGTGTAAAATAAATACATTGGTAAAGACAACAGTCATTGTTTGTTATTATTAAAATTATTTTCATACAATGATAACAGTATTGTTAACTGTTTTATAAGTAAAAAATAAAACAAAGTAAATTTAAATTAATATACATTTTCTTTGTTTCATACGTATATTTTCTCATTTCCTCGAATCTTCAATACCATAAAACTTCCTTTACCAGAGCTATTAATACTATAAAAATTTTGGATAAAAAGATGGTGTTAGCAGGGTGATCAAGAGTTTAAAATGAAGAAAAAAAGCTTTCTCAGTATATAATTATTGAAGTGGCTGTTTTTGGCACTTTTGGCCTTAAACCACGAAATTCTAAAATTTTTCTCAATGATTGTCGTGAAATCTCCAAACCATTTCAGGTGTATACAGTGTAACCTTAATATAACGAGCCTCTATATAAAGTAATTCACGATTTACGATTTTTCCAAAATCCCCAAAAACTGTACATGAGGACAAATTTGAAAATATACCTTTATATTACGAATATATTTATCAAATTCTTCTCAAAATAAATACAGAAACTAGATAGACAGCATTAACCAACCTCTATTTTACGAATTTTTCAACTTACAACCTTTACATAATCTTTTAAATAACTCCTACTTTAGTGTACAATAGTCATTCATATCTCGACGGGCAGAAACGTTTATTTTATTAAATCGAATCGTAGTCACATCTAACCTCTTTACGACAGGTTTATTGTAAAGTGCGCGTACCGCCGTAAACGCGTAATTTGTTACAATGGGGTTCTATAAGAAATTACGCGGTATAACGAATATTTTTAAAGTTTCGTTATATCGAGGTTGCATAGTTTACAGCGATTATAACATTTACGTATACACACAGATTATATCTACCATTACACGTATATAAAAAACAAACTTATAAACTTTATGAACTTATTAGTCACAAAAGCTTTATAAAAACTATTCTCATATGATTATTTACCTTTGTCTGTCCTTTTGGAAGCTAATAAACATAATATAATACTATAATATGTAAGAAATATTTTTGTATATTATAAAAATATTAATATAACTATATACAACTACGGTAACATACACATGATTAAACATCATATAATAAAAGGATATTTTAAATAAATTAAAAATCTTAGCCATCACAGCAGCTGTAAGCCATTAAACGAATTAAGGTTTGTTTGTTTTTTTTTTAAATATAAACAAGCTTCAGCTTGAAGGCAATCACAAGTGATGGAATATTATATTGCAATCTAAGATGGCGCGTCTAGAATATAACTGCACACTCTTGCATTAAAAGTATATAAAATTAATACACGAATAAATATTATTTTGTATAGCTGTTCGGAACAATGAACTTAAATATTATCCATTAAAAATAATTGGGTTTAGTTTTTTTTTTATATTTAGATAATCATGGATCAGTCATTATATAGTAGTACTACAAGGAACCCTTATAATTTCGCTCTGTCCGTCCGTCTGTCTGCCCGTAAGGTGGTCTCCACTCTAGTATTTCCAAACTATTAGACGTAGAGACTTGAAAATTTCCATATTGATAGAACATGCTAAAAACTCATTAGGAAAATTATTTTGAACGAAATCGGACAACAACTTTTGAAGTTATCTTAAAAATCCGATAAATCCACGGTCGATGCCATAAATCTGAAATTATTACCACTTTAGAGGTTGTCTGAACATAAAGTTACACATTACTTTGTAGTATTTATGTATATTGAATATTAACTGTTACTTCTCTTATAAAATGTGTTTTAATCAGTGCTGTAATTGCCGAATTTTTACTATAGATTTACTATTTACAACAGCCAGGCTGAAGTTGTATTATTTATCTACTGATCTACTATTTGCTGATAGCTTCATATTAAATCTATATATATGAACATGATGATAACTATTTCCTTTGGTCACGGCATCAGACATGAACGACTGGACCGATGATTTCTAATTCTTTTTTTGTTGTGGCTGTTATTGTCAGAAGGTTCTTATGAAAGAAAAAATTAAGAAAATTGTGAGGAAAATTATAAAATTTAAGAACTTAATTACTTAACCAGCGTATAAAATTATTTCTAATAATAATGGGGATAGGAACGGGAATAATATAAGATAATAGAATGAAGTAAATTGTAAGTGCCCGTTCGGGCAGGACACCATCTAACGGGTCCACTATTTATATATAAATAATGACTCCTTTTATTATCGTGTTTATAAAAAAATGTATTAGAATCCATATACCTAATTTTTTGTTCATGTAATATTATTTCATGAGCAAAAAGCATAACGAATGTTAATACATTTATAAATGTGTTTATAAAGTATTGGAAATTGAAGTTAATTGCATTTCATAATATAATAACGTACGCTTTCCGCATCATTGTAACCGTTAGTTTTTGTTACCTCGTTGCTTTTGGAAGCAAGTCACGTGCACGGAGAGGTTTTCGTTTTGCTTACATTTAGGCTGCTGCTACAGGATTTAAACTTTGCTTAACTCTTTCTCTTTGTTAGAGTACAGCAAAGAGGATCAAGTTACTTTGTAATATACCGGATTATTCTCTATGAAAGAAAATAACTTGTTTATAAAATCCTTTCTTTTTTATTTTAGAAACTATACATCTATCTATCTTTTGATCTGAATCGTCCACGACTGGGTATAGGCCTCCTTTTGCTTCTACCACTCTCCTCTGTCTATCGCAACCCGCGTCCAGCCACTTTCCGACATTCTTCTGATGTCATCAATTCAGGGTGATTGAAGTCAATTGTGGCTCGGCAGGACATATGGCTAGACGCGGCGGTGTACTCAAGCTATTGAGTGGTGGCCTGGATTGGGTTGGAGAAATCCGGGTCGACCCGTTGACGATGGGTTAATTACATCAGAAGAGTAGCGGGAAATCATTCAGTTAACAAATGAATAAGCTTTTTTTTGAGGCGGACCAAGAGGCCCTACCGTTACTGTGACCAGTAAGATTTATTGTAACTGCCTCATTTTATAGCTCATCCTCAAGACCAGCAGAGCACATAAACCCTGCAATGGCTTGAGATGTGAGCCCCCTAACCCCTCCCGGGGTCAGGCTGTTTTTTTTTTATGTTACACTGCAAAATTTTATGACGATCAGTGGAGTAATTAAAGTTGACTAACGATGGAAATACATTATTTAAAAAAACTTTATTATCTCATGTGAGAAAGAGGTACTGGTACCCGGACGCGCCGGCCCAGTTCGGCTACAAGCGTGGCGCTACCTCTAATTTAGAATAAGCGTGTTTTTAACATGTCCTTTAAATTTATCAATATACAGTCAAGGGGAAAAGGCTTTGAGTGTGATTTCTTACAAAATACCAAAGAATAAAGAGAGTCAGTAAGCCTCACCAGAAGTAGTTGGCGAGGCGTTGTTATTGGCGCAGTGCGCCATGTGCGGCGGCGTGGGGGACCCTTCCAGACCTGACTGCTGGCCGCTGATGTTATTGCAGTAGGACATCATTGTGTCACCTGAGATATCCATATAAACATTTTATTAAACCCTAAAAGCTCCTGTACACAGATTTTAACCTATATGTATATATGTGTTGAATTGGAAAATATAAGAGGCAAAAGAATAATTGTGTAAGCCAGACTGAAAAATGCCCGAAGCGGTAAACTATGGAGAGGCGATATTGTGATCTCTAATAATACTCTGAGTTTTAAAGCTTATTTATTTAACAATGAGTGCAAGTTATTGTGTTATTGTTTAATGTGCGAATATTGTTTTGCTTAGAGTTGCTAAATAGCTAGAAAGAAGTTGGTTTTTGCTGAAAACTTATTGTTATTTGAAAATTGCTGAAATTATATTAATTAGCTGATAAAAAACAATAGCGGACATTGAACCAAGTTTGTGTACGCCTTTGTTCTTACCAAGGGAGTTTAGTGGGTAGTGAGACTGATAGGGTTGTGATGCGACGGAACTTATGGGTAGCGATCGCTCGCTTCTACCGGCGCATTGGCGTCTTACCAAGCGTCGCACTACTTCAGACTATCAGAGTCATCCAGGAATTGCCTCTAGCGTTTTGTTCTAACCAATACATAGCAATAAAGGCAGCTGTATCGTATATAATAGCTGAAACGTATCTTTAAATAAATTGTTACGTAGATGGCGAAGGGGGCGGGAGTGGTGACTGCGGGGTCGGGAGATGGGTCGCCGCTCGCGCACATCGACGACACGGACACCGACGAGGCGGAGCAGCCGCACCTGTGTAAGTCACCACACTACACACCGTGACCACCGAACACACCACACTCGTTCGTCAAACACACCTCTGCCAACAAAATATTCCCAAGATTTGAAAAATGTTAAAAAAGGTATATAAACAAGAGATGTACCGGATATTGGCATCCGTGTGGATATCCACGAGGAAAAAATTTTCTATCAGTATCTACAAGTTATTTTGAGGTTTTCTACGGATGTCCATATCATTAAACATTACACAAATTATAGTTAGCCGCTACTGACTATTAAAATAAATTTATAACAGTTTGTGTTAGGAACTTAAAGTCTACATCCGTAGTTTTGTATCTAAACTGCAGTGCTTTTAAGAGATAGTGATAGTTAGTTTTTTAAATTCAACATTTTTTATTAAGATGTATGGGACGACGCATTGTGAGTGATATTGTGTGTAAACTTGAGGTGTGTTTCGTTAAAGGCTTTTATACGTCGTGCGCAAAATACATGTAGATTGCTTGTAAATTAATTATTGTTTACCGGCAATGCTGTCACGTCAAGTGATGGTATTGTTGTCGCGTTTCGTTCGGTTTGTGAGACTTCCCGGTGGCCTAAACGCATCATTAAAGCCCGGCAAAGCATCCGCCACCAGCCTTCTGATGGCGGAGATGTCCACGGGGTCGATAGTCACTTATTGCCTGCTCGTCTGCCCCTTGTAACATAAAAAAAATGTGTTGTTAGGTTATGTCGGACCAATTCCCCTCCCCAATCATTTTTAAATAAGTCTGTCTTTATTCTTCCACAATAGCACTTATTTCTGGATTAAGAATAGCCCTAACATGTGGGTAGAAAAACTGACTAAGGATATGCCAAACTTTACGAAGATTGGTTAAGTGGTTAAAGCATGAAAGCGTGACTGGTAAATATACTTGGTAAAGTATTACTAGTGCTGGTGCTAAAGATGTATTAAAGATGATTATAAATAAATTTCTTTAATTAATTATCTATTCAATTCTAGCTAACCACTTCTTCTTCTTCTATCATACCAAAGCTATATTATATAGTTATAAGTTTCTGTATGCAATTATTCGATATCATTAAGACTTAATCTATGCAGTTTAAATTAAATATATATATATATATATATATATTTATGTCTTTATATTAAGATACTCAAAAGGAATTCATATTTGATAAGAATGTTCAATATTTATAATATCGTTGGAAAATAGCATTTGCTATTTAAGTAAATTAAAGGAGATTGGATCTTATGTAGCGAATAGCGTAGATATATTGCATAGTACGTAGGCCAAATGGTAATAAATTTACATTCACGTTATACCTACACACTAGCTGTGCCCGCGACTTAGCTCGCGTACAAGTAGGTAAAATAATTAGATTCAATTTTATATCAGATAGCCTACAGCCTTTGTCGAGAAACGAGCTATCTAACACTGAAATATATTTTTTTTAAATCGGATCAGTAAATCCTGAGATTATCGCCTTGAAGTAAACAAAAAAACAAACTCTTCATCTTTATATATTAGTAGAGATATAAATTTCACAGGCACTTTTTACGCACACTTTCGGCAGTCACTTTTTTTTTTATTTAATTTTATTACAAAATACATTATAAAACATTGTTAAATTGCACATTATAAACCACATAGGTTTGTCCAATATGCAAAAGTTAGTTCGACATTTGACAATGAATTTACAATTATTACATTATATATCTCTGTAGGCGCATAAAACAACTATCAATTCGATTTGTTCATTTCCTGGTAATACGTATGTAAGAAGGAAAGAGACGCTTACTAGTGAACAAAACTTAGGTAAGCGTTTGCAATTTTGTCCTCTTATTAACACTCCCCTTGTTACCTGTACCAGCTGCATGAGAGGCAATGGTCGTCGGAACAAGGCGGACAGGCAGCCAGTGAATGAGCGGCTGAGCAGCAACGAGGCGGAGTGCCGGGCTGCGGCGGCCCTTCGCCCCCCGCCCAAACCGAGCCCAGCAGAGTACTTCAGCCAGGCGTATATAAACTCCTTTACTTGCACGTACACCGCTGGCACAATCGTAGAAAATGGGAATCTGAAAAGAACGGCAGCGCATCTGCTGGCCTTCTGGTCGTGCAGATGTCCATGGGCGCCGGTAGGCACTTCGGTGCCTGCTGCTTGCACGTCAAGAAAAAGGAAATAAGAAGGGAAAACCTATCATGCTGGTTTATCAACGATAACTGTCTACGCTTTAGTACGTGGTTAGGTCTCGGCGTTAACGTTGAGGAGCGTAAGTACTTAATCTTTGATTATAACGCATCCACACTAGTATGTCCATGAGTTGCGTACATAAATAGGCATGACGACATTTTAATTATAAATTTATCTGATAAAATAAGATACATAAATCTTAACATACTTGTTTATTTTTATATATAATAGAGATTAACAAAAAAAAAAAAGGAAACTAGAGATACAACGATACCATGATAGCTAAAACCCCAGCAGAGCGTACGATGTTACCTTATATTATAAGTGCGTTCCAATAAGCAATTGCTACGTTTCAAAGCGCTCATTTAGGTATATGACGACTGCGATCGTTACGGTCGCTCTGAAAACGTCGAGGTGACGCTTAGGGGAAGGCACTGTTATCATGAAGTGACGTCTGACAACTTCGCGTGTCTTAGAGTGCATTTTAATTCTTAAGATTATAAAAATAAATAAATAAATATATAGGACTATATGACACACGGACGACTGTTGCTAAGGTAGACAACTTAATGCCTGTGTTATAGGTAACAGCCCATTAAACACAAATAATTTTTTTTGTAAATATATAAATACATACATATGGATATTACACCCAGACTCGAGGCGGGAATCGAAACAATGAACATACATAATGAGTAAAACAATTATTTATTTAATTTTTAATATATATAGGACTATATGACACACGGACGGCCCCACAGCCACATCCTAGACTGGGATAGGTAGGTAGCAGAAGGGTTAAGTACCAGGCAAAGTAAGATGTTTGTTCACTTTCAGCGGATCCTAAATCAATTAAAAATGAAAAAATAATATCTCATGAGATTTTATTACATTTTAATTGGAATATTCATTTTTTATGTAGTTTTGCAGATTAAGGTGATTTGAACATCACAATTTACTTTAGGTTTGGTTCCACGGCCATCTTTATTTTTTGGGTTAAACTATTTTGTAATATTGCTCTTCAATCTATATTTTACTCCTATGATGAGATAGTAATTAATTTACCTTGATCATAAAATAAACTGGCCAAAAGCGTATATACATGGGTTCCGTATCTGATATGCAATCAAGATATTCGTTAAATAACTTCAAAATTTATCCGGTTTCGCTCAGAATAATGTTCCTAATGAGTTTTTAGCATGTCCTATCAATATAGAAAATTTCAAGTCTCTACATCTAATAGTTAGGAAATCCTAGGGATAGATCAATTTGCGGGCAGACAAACGGAGGGACAGACAGAGCGAAACTCTAAGGGTTCCTTGTACTACGGACCTTAAAAAAGGCTCTTGTGAAGTGATATTAGGGTTGTACCCACCTGCAATAAATTGAACTTATATTCTAAGTCTTACAATAATTAAAATGAAAATTGGTTAAAAATCATAATAATTAAATTTTAATGGCAATCGGTCATCTTAACTCGCCCCACAGCCAAAATCCTCTGCAATCTAAGCGGACCCTGATACTTAACCGGGATAACGCTAGGAAGTAGAGTTAGTATTGAGTTTGTTTGTTTGCTTGAACGCGCTAATCTCAGGAAGTACTTGTCCGATTTGAAAAATTCTTTCTGTGTTAGATAGCCCATTTATTGAGGAAGACTATAGGCTATTTATCATCACGCTAAAATTGATTTTTTTTTTTAAACTAATATTACGCGGAGGAAGTCCGGGCACTGCTAGTCACTTATATTCTAATAGTTAAGGGACTTGTGTCATTCTGAAGCCATATGACCTCCACCATGTCACTCCATTCTTTGAGTCACTCTTAAGACAGCAAATATGGTCAAAAGTCAAAAATTTCTATGCACTAACATTATAACGGCCTCGAAATACGCCTTTTATCATCATCATCCACAGCTCTTTCTCTCCCTCTGCTAGGTAAAGGCCTCTTCCCGCTTGTACCACGACTTATGGTCTTTACCCAATCTAGACCAGGTTCACCACTTGACAGATATTATGTCGTCAACCCATCTGGTTGCTGGACAACCAATGCTTCGTTTTCCTGTCCTCGGCCTCCACTCAGTCATTGCCTTCCTCCACCTGTCATCACATCGTCGGGCCAAGTGTCCTGCCCAGCTCCACTTGTGGTGCAACACTGTTTCTCCGATGTCTCGAATTTTCGTCCTTCGTCGGATCTCAGTGGTGTGTACTCGGTCTTGGAGTTTGATACCGAGCATGGACAGATAGGTATCCTCAATCGACTAGTTTCTTTTGTGTATGTTTGATTAATGTTTTGTACGTTGTTAATACATTTTTTTTATTCACTTGCTGTACCCAGCGACTTCATTCGTGTCGGCCACTCTTAGTGGTTTAAAAAATAGTTTTTGGATAAGGATTAAAATCATGTTTATAAAAACACCTTCACAAATAATACATTATTTTTGAAGAATTGGTAAGCATAAAAAAGGTTATAGTGAGCCAACCTCAAAAGATAGACAGATGTTGTCGCGGACTATTATTAAGGACTTTCAAGAGGGAACTAATTTGTGTTATAAATTATTTTTGTGAAACTTTAACCGTTTACGCAGCACTCACAGCGGTACCTCCCAAAAGAGAAAATCCCCGAGTTTGAAACATTCCTCATTGACGCTCCGCTCCTATTGGACTCACCGTGATGATATATATTTTAGAGCCTTTCTCGATAATTGGGTTATCAAACACTGAAAGAATAATTCAAATCGGACCAGTAGGTTCCTGCGATGAGCACGTTCAAGCAAACAAACAATCAAACTCTTCAGCTTTACATATTGAAAAAAATAATTAAAGTATAGATTGTTAGCAAATAAAAATGGGCTACACTTCATTAAGGTTAAATTCGAAAAACTCAACTAACACTTAGCAATATTCATTATGTTTGAACAACTGATGACGTGGGAAAATAAATTTAAATTAAAATTCTAAAGATACTTAATTCCAATTAACTGTTAGTAACTCTTTTGTATGCAAATGTCCCTTATTAGCGATGCCTGTGTTATAGGTAACAGACGCCTGTTATACACAAATATTTTTTTTTTTAGAAATATATAAATACATACATATAGATAACACACTCAGACTCGAGGTGGGAATCGAACCCACGACCCTCGGACCGGAAGGCAGGGTCTCTGCCCACTGCGCCAATGGGCCAGTCAAAAGTCAGTCACGTATTGATAAAATGAATATATACAAAAGTCATTATGTATATATTCATTGTATTAATACGTGAACAAATAAAATTATATCTATCTATATAAGTACCTATCTTAGGTATGACGCAATAATCACATAACCACTTTTATGTTCTTAATTGCTTCGTTACTCCGTAGTTTAATTAAACTGAACCAATGAAACTTTATTCAATGCAACCAGAGCAAGTAGAGAAGTTCGAACGCTAACAAATCGAACAAAAGCGTACTCGACGCTTATTCGCGCTGTAAAATAAGTAGGAAGTTAAAGTTAAAAACACGTTTACTATGGATAATATCGCAAAAATAACATCAAGAGAATATACTAACAATAACGAAACTGTTAGGTCAGGCAGAATGTTTTCCACCATACTTACAAAAAACAATGTGATTTGTTTTCTGGATTTTTGTTTTAATTCGTACTTAGGTACAATAGTTTCTGACCTTTCTTTATGGATAACACTTAACGCAAAGTTAAGATTTATATGATTTTCTCGTGAGAGCCATCATCAGAATTGGACTAAAAACAACTAACACAGGAAGCACCAGTTTTCAAATAAAAAAAGAGCCATCGAAATCGGTCCGTCCAGTCGAAAGTTCAGAGGTAACAAAGATAGAAAAATACAAATGAGAACCTTCTCCATTCTTGAAGTCGGTTAAAAATAATCTATATTAATTAACCTTTATCTTAAATTTTTTGTAATAAAAACGTTGCCCTTTGACTATATTTGATTGACATTATGCTAAATACTATCAGTATATTTTTTTACTCGTATATCAGTTGTAAGTACATAATCGATAATAGACATTAATATTAAAACTGCTACGCAAAAACTGCAATTTAGTTCCGCATTTATTAATCATAGTTATTTACAAATACTAGTAATAACAAAAAAATCTAAGAAATTCCTGCTCAGCTTAACATTTCTGCGGAACCAGCTGCCAGCTCCGGTTATATGATATGAGTTAGGAACGTATTTCTAAAAAACCAACAGTGCATCTATAGGTCTTCTGCAATTGCCCATGGGCATCGATGGATATATATAATCATACGTGAAGGAAAAATTTTTGGAACTATTATACGAAAATTGCGATGATGGAGGATTATGAAATTAGGCACAATCATAGTTTATATAAAGGATGGTGTGCGAATGCTATTATTTTTTATATTTCAATATATTCTTTATTAATACTTTAAATTATTGAAATAAAACCTCACGCATACTTAAACCAAACGGTTTATACACACATGTATACATTTTACTACAAGATTGTGTCAATGTGTAGCCGCGACGACTGTGTATTGATTGACAAATATAACAACGTCGTTCTACAAATAATTAAAAATTTGTATATAGCTTCAAATAGTACGCAAATGCAAAGATTTGTGGGCGAAATTCGACTAGCCGGCGATCTCTAGCACATGATGGTAAAAACAGCTAAGCTATTCTTCGTACTATTTTAAATTCCATATGGTAAAATGCTATGAAAATTAATAAAACAAACCAGTATAACTGTTTTAATGTCAGCTCTCGGTGTCATCTTTTTAACAACTAAAGCGCCGGAACTAAGCTTGCCAAGTGACTTTCTTTATTTTGAGTGCGTCATAGATTCAAAGTACTGATGCTTTCATGAACGAGGGGGAGTTTAAAATAAAGCGATGCAGGTGACGTTTCCACTCGCACTACGTAGCGAATTTCTTCCTAGCGATACAAATGGAAGTCAACTTTATACATATTAGCATTTTTCACTTTATACATTGTATATCTTGTATAAAAATCAATTGCTATTCGTTCGACACGCTTTCAGCGCTTCAATAAACGCTGAACCGTTTTCAATTCTGTTTGTTTTGTTTCATTCCCTTTATTTCAAAAGGCGAAAGATTATTTAAAATTTCTACAAAATGCAGATTAGTTCGCTACTTCAGTAGCAAGTATAGCTATACGTCAAATAGATGACATTCGTAACAAACCATTTGACTGACGTGCCACATTAAATTACTACTTCATTAAACATACTGTGTCACGTTTTATGGAAAAGACATAAAGGAGATTTGGTTCACTAGCGAATAGCGGAATGACTTTCGGGTCCGCTAGTATTTCTATACTAATATATAAAGCTGAAAAGTTTGTTTATTTACTTGAAAGCAATAATCTCAGAAACAACTGGTCCGATTTGAAAAATTCTTTCAGTGTTAGTTGGGCTATTTATTGAGGAAGGCTATAAGCTATAATACGCTAAAATTGTATCTAATTATTTTACCTAATTTTACGCAAACGTAGTCGCGGGCACAGCTAGTTCTAAATATATTTAGGCAGAATAGAGTTCAACAACGGGCGCTAAAGTATTCGCATGTGCCCGATGACTTAGAAGTTATTATTAGCCCAAAACAAAGTAGTGAGTAAAGAGTGCAAATACACTCGCCGATTCATACGTCGTAACTGTAACCGGTGATTCGAATATCTGAATCAATTAAGATGTTAACGTCAACGTACGAGCGTACGTGGTTTATTAAATTGATCGTTATGACTTTTTATGAGGCACACTTTGCCTTTTTAAAAAGTCAAAGTCAAACTTTATGTATTCGGCTTTTTTATAAGCTTATATAAACAATTCATCGGGGAAAATCAGTCGGAAGTTTCGACCTTTCTAAACCGAAAATTGACACTACGCTTATGTACAATTCCTAATTAGTAAAGACCGCATGCTGTCGAAATTCTACTACACATCCTAATCCCTCATTCGCATGAGAGTTAAAAAGCGTTGCGTTAAATCTTGGCATTGACGGTTTTTCAGCGTCCTCAGTGCGAAAATATACCGTATACGTATATACATAGCATTGAAAATAGAACATTGCTCGATAAAAAAGCGTCGCGTTACAAAAGCGCTGCAGTGTGAACAGAAACTTAGGAATCCATATGTTCTATTTGAACGCTTTTTTAAGGCGCGTTAAAAAAGCGTTCAAATAGAATATATGGATGAACTCCCAAGTTTGTGTTCACACGGCAGCGCTTTTATAACCCGACGCTTTTTTTTTCGACCAATGTTCTATTTTCACACACTATATCTATATATATACGCTATATTGATATATGTTAACTATATCTATATATATACGCTTTATTAACTCTTGGTGCGAATGAGGGCTAAATTTGTCTACCATATTAGGCTTATTTAAAACCATGTAGCCAAATTTTATTCTTACTACAGCGAAATTTTTTTTTTCTTAACTACACTTTAACACCCTCCAATAATAAAACGTATAAATGTGTGTGTAAATCGTATGGCATTGGTGTGTGTGAGATTTTTATTTTGATAATTTAATATATTTACAGTGCATATATATAAAAATATTAGCATTACCACACCCTCTTCTATCTTTTTCTTCCTATCGTTATCCCGGTTTAGTACCGGGGTCCGCTTAAGTTGCACACTATGCGACGCACCATCCTCTGCATGAACTATACTTATGCCAAATTTAATACTCGTCCGTTCGCCGAATTTTAATAACAACATCGCAGAAAACATTATAACTTACCGCTAGATGAGATTGTTATCGAGCGCTAGTTTAGCTCACAATAACAAATTTATATATGGAACGTTAATTACAGTTAAAACCGGCAATATAAGCGCGGCACTTTGTGCTCTGATTGCCACAAGACCGCACATTATATTGTATTGAACATACAACAATATTCTGATTTTAATTTATACTCTACTTAATAATAACCATAATTTCAACTTATAGTCTACATACGATATAGCCAGTCTATAAATAAAATTGAAGATCTGTTTGTAACACGTCATTTTTTATCACCGACTATATGACCAAAAACGCAATTTAAAACATTTTGTCTGTCTATTTATTCCGGGCAATCTCCGTAACGGCTGGACCGATTTGGACGAGACTTCCACTGGTAGATAGCTGATTTTGCAAGGAATAATATCTTATTCCTTAAATAATTAGAGTTTCGTACAAAAAAAATTGAAAAACCTTGAAATTTAACAAAATGACTGAATTCACGCGAACGATGCCGCGGGCTTTAGCTTGTTTGAAATAAAAAAATAAAGACCTGGAGTAACTGAAAGTAGGGGGCGGTTTTGCCATGTGCAGCTCGCTAACATCTTTGATCCAACGCTCGATTGCTTTGGGATTCTTCTCAGCATTTTCGATTTTCCTCGTTAGCTGAAAAACAATTAGGAGTCTAATAAAATCCTGGAATACAGTTATATTTTAATATATATTTTGACATATTAGAGCTTCAATAGCTCAACGGTATAAAGTATGGACTGAAATCCGCAAGGTACCCGGTTCAAACCCCATACATACATATGGATAATACACCCAGACTCGAGGCGGGAATCAAACCCACGACCCCGGAGCAGAAGGCAGGGTCACTGCCCACTGCGCCAACGGAACAGTCGAATATCCCTAACTATTTATGAAAATATTTTATCGCTTATGCTCATCGGGGATAATGGAGAATTCTAATGGTGAAAGATTTTTTAAAATCAGTCCATCAGCAGTTTCAGAGCCTATTCATTGCAA
Organism: Charaxes varanes; assembly: GCA_024363005.1. NCBI lineage: Eukaryota > Metazoa > Arthropoda > Insecta > Lepidoptera > Nymphalidae > Charaxes > Charaxes varanes. Next base: position 3,371,972 of record JANCMC010009603.1, read on the forward strand.
ACAAACAATCAAATCTTTTCTTCTTAAAATATTTATGTAGATTTGATTCTCCGGGGGTCGTGGGTTCGATTCCCACCTAGACTCTGGTTGTATTATCCATATGTAATGATGTATTTATAAAAAAATATATTTATATATATGACACAGCCATTAAGTTGTCTACCTTAGGAAGAGACGTACGTGTGTCATATAGTCCTGTATATATTTATTATATTATTATGTGTAAACTACCAAATACTATTTGAAGTAGGACATAGCTTAAATCTACACTATAATGATATTTATTCGCCATATGACAACATCAATTATGATTTATCGCACGTTCGTACACGGCTCCAAAGCCGCCGCTAATATAGATGGCGATGATGCCGAAGTGGAAAGGTTTCACCAATACTGTACGAGATAGCCCTGTACGGACAGGTCGATGCGGCATAAACGCTAACGCAACAGACAAAATCCAACTCATGCTAGCGAAGTTTCTACATACGATCGCTATATATGGACCTCCAGAAGAACAACTGTCGACGAGGAGCAGCCGTCCCGGGTCAACTCAACTGAAAATCTTAATTATTTGAGTTGAGGAACATCGGCTCCTCAAATCAAGTAATTCAAATATAAGCTGCTGTCCATCGAGACAGAATTAGGTTTTTTTGTGTATATATACTAGTAACGTATATAAACGCTAGAAGTTATCTAGAAATCACACCTATACTCGAGTTGTATTAATTTATGTATAGACAACTGTAATGACATAAGCAAACAAGTTACTATTTACATTACAAGAACAAACTTACTCACAATACTTATATATATGTAGTTATTGACCGAGCTTGCTAAGATAATTTATTACATATAGCAATCAATTAAAAAAAAGTTGGAAAATCTGTCTCTGATTACAATGTCTAAAAATTTAGTGTATTAATAATGCATATTTCATAAAAATATTAGCGTCCGCCCACCATTGTGCCAAATTGTGTATTTCTCGCAATTTTCGCAAAATAGTACGGAAAGTAATGCGTTTAAAATGTTGAAATACACATGAATACGCGACGGTACTAACACCAAAAACCAAATTTTGTTTGTTGTCTGGTTGTTAGAGTAATTTCCGAAATAGCTGAACTTTTTACTGTGAGTAAAATCTTATTACGACTTACTTTTCTAAAGAATCGAGACTTCATACAAAACAATAAGACACTTAACCTTGAACAAAATCCACGCGAACAAAGTCGGGAGCAATGGCTAGTAAGAAAAACAATCGGTATTCGTTCGTCAAAACATGGCGTCATCGGTAAAAAACTGAGTGCATTCACCTATTCACTTAGATCATCCTCAGAGTGCTTTTCCCCTCCCACTAAGCTTAAATTAAAAGCTTGTATTAGGAGTGGGTGCGACAATACCCCAACGGCGGTGGGGTATGAACCGGGTACCTTGCGGATTTTATTCCATACCCTATACCGTTGAGCTATATGGAGGCTCTTAATAAATATAACATCTTAATGAATATAACAAATTTAACCGGCCAACAATTGTTTTGTCGATAATATACGTAATTGTCGCCGAGATAAATGCAACATATTATATGAAACTCGTAACTGTATTAGCGGATCGAATTACGACAATATTAACCTTACGAACAGATATAATGCAAGGCATTTATAATTATACATGCATACATATATACTTATGTATGTGTGTAGGTTAAATTTATTATGTAGTATTGCGTCCAGTGTTCGAAATTTAAATTTTGAAATAGAAATTTCTTTAAAGCACGTTAGGCATTTATTGTGATGGGGAACACCCCATTTAACTCGCACCATAGTCACAGAACGCTTCCCATAAGCTATCATATGTATGCCTACTACGTATCTTTATCTGTACTAATATATAAAGCTGAAGAGTTTATTTGTTTTAACGCGCTAATCTCAGGAACTACTGGTCCGTTTTGAAAAATTCCTTCAATGTTAGATAGCCAGTTTATGGAGGAAGGCTATAGGCTATATATCATCACGCTAAGTCCAATAGGAGCGGAGCACCAATGAATAATGTTTCAAAATCGGGGGTTCTTTTTCCCATTTGAGAGCTTCCGCTGCGTGCGCTGCGTAAATGGTTAAAGTTTCGTATAAGTGAGACGGTTACTTTATACGTAAAATGGTTACTGTATAAGTAAGATGATTACTTTATAAGTGAGATGGTTAATTTATAAATGAGATGGTTACTTTATAAGTGAGATGGTTACTTTATACGTAAAATGGTTATTGTATAAGTAAGATGATTACTTTATAAGTGAGATGGTTACTTTATAAATGAGATGGTTACATTATAAATAAGATGGTTACTTGAGAAAGACATCGCTGAATGACTAGACTATTAGACCAGCTTCAAAATTTTGATTCGACTGTATGGTAAAACAGGCCCAAATTAGATAAGAGTCATCTATATATAGACGCTTCATACCCACCACGATCTCCAAACTGGAAGAATACTTGCAGAGAAAGAGAGAGAGAGAGAGATAGATAAAGACAGAGAGAAACATTGAGAACATCCCATCAGATATATTAACATATCAAAGACATAAATCAGTCCGCCGTGCGATAATGTGGGACGGCGCCATTTTATATAATTTACGTGACTGGATTCTGCAACATTAATTCCGTATTATCTTATCGACTGCCATTGGTCACTATTACTGGGTACATTATAATAATTTATAAATTCCAAGTTATCAAAGGAATTGACCGGATATCGGCAGCTGATATACCACCGGACATTCCAATAGAACCTCCATGCCTCCACAAATGTATGATTTGCAAAGATTCCCCTGTCTCGCACTTCCAAGAAACCACCCCTTAAAATGAACGGCTATATCAAAACATCCTAGACGTATGCCGCCTGTAATATGATATAATAAAAATAATAAACGTTCTGCAAACATTTATGAACGTTTTATATTACCGTTAAAGGCAAACGTTTATCAGTAAGTCCAAACACGAATAAATCACGATCCTGCCGCATCCTCCACCTATCAAGTACTTTCTCTTGCATTGCGTTTCCTTTTAGGTATATGTACGGCTCTTCAACGAGATTTATTACGCCAACTATCGATTACAGTTCGTAGTAAATAAGTATAGCTAATAAATTGTTAATTCTTCAAACGATATTCGCATTGTTGTAGTTTATTCTTTGATTTAGATTAATTAAATTAACTTTGTTTTTGGAATACCTCATTATTTATATGAAACTAGCGGAGCTGACAGACGTTGCTCCGATTGCAGCACCATCTGCCGGGCTGATTTGTGAATCTAAACCATCTAAACGCATACAAAAAGATTCATTCAAGTCGGTCCAGCCGTTTAAGAGGAGTTCAGTGACACACACGTACAGTAGAATTATATATATAAAGATATGTCTATTAAGTAGGCAAATCACTAATAATAATAATCATTTTTCAATTTTGTGGTTTGTCATAATTGTGTTTTTATTCGGTCATTGTAGCAGATTGCAATCCAGCAGCTTGATGAGGAGATGTTACGCAAGAAGATAATTTTAGTGATGTTCGGAACTCGTGATTATAACATTTTTTACGTATTTCGAAAAGATGGAGTTGTAGCCGTTCGCATGAAGAGAGGTCACGGTCACATATATAAAGATGTAGCCTACTAGCTGTTTCCCGTGACTTGGTCAGCTTTTAAGAGCATTATTTTTTTCTTAGAGATAGGCATGCGCTTGACCGCAGTCACACTTGGTGTTAAGTGTAGAGATGCGGTCTACGGTGGAACGCGCTTGCCTAGAATGTACCCATTCACTTTTGCCTTAAAGATACCCTTGTTGTAGTGGTCTGTGAACACAGACGCCGGGAGAGCGTTCCACGCCTTAGCCGTTCAGATAAGGAAAGAAGCATCGAAACGCTTCGTACGGGATGTCGGCATGTCAACAATGTAAGGGTGAAAACGAGCTCGACGCCTGCTGGTTTGATGATAAAACGGCGATGTAGGCTGGATGGAGTAATCCCTAAAAGTATTCCTAGTGTTATAAAGAAGTATAAAGTATAAATAAATTTTACGTCATCCTGTTACCACGCTTTAATCCCCGTGTATACGAAACGAAACGCAAACCGACTTAGCGTTCGACTTCATGATTAACTACGACAACTTTCTGTGCTTCCCGCGTTTTCATTTTCACAGTGTTTCATTACTTTGTGCTCAGTTCAGCTGGAAAACGTTGGAGTGGTTTTTCTAGTCGCGAGAACAAATAGTCCCGCTCACTAAGATTCTAAAGGCTAATACAGTAGATTATATAACACAGCAGCTTTCCGAGTAGTGTGAGCTTAAAATTGCGCAATGTGAGCGAAACATGACGTAAAGAATAATAAACTTAACTTTAGTTCTATATACAGGACTATATGACACACGGACGTCTGTTCCTAAGGTAGACAACTTAATGCCTGTGTTATAGGTAACAGCCTTGATAGATAATACTGAATTAAAGTGCATTCTTAAAGTAAAATTTTGATTCCAACTATAATTCTCTTCTAATTCTATCTTGAAATACGAATTCATTTGTGAAATTTCTTTCAAAAATTTCGACAACATCGAGTTCGGATTACGTTTCAGAAGGTTTTCTTCCTAAAGGAGTGTCCGAACAGACGTCACGATTTTGGTGACCCTACTAAAGTCACATTTAGAGTTGTCGCTTCCAATTCTCACTTGCAACAATCGCTTTTCATTTTCCGCGCGTGTGCCTCCACTTGGTCTTTCAAATTCAAATGTCAAGAAAGCTCCGTTGGATTAATTCTATTAATGCAACCAAAAATATATTTCCACTAATGATATAAAGCAACTTCATTGCTTATGTTGTAAACTAGCTGTGTAAATTAGGTATTTATTTTAGGTATTTTCGTGCCTCAATAGCTCAACGGTATAAGGTATGGAGTGAAATCCGCAAGGTACTCGGTTAAAAGCCCATCGCCTTTGGGGTATTGTCGTACCAACTCCTAATACAAGCTTTTAATTTAAGCTTAGTAGGAGGGGAAGAAGGGAATATTAGGCATACCTAAAAAGTATTCCTAATATTCTTTTTAATAAAAAAAAATTATTCAATTTAAGCGTTCTGAAATATGACGTTCCTCGATAAATGGGCTATCTTTTTTTTATGTTACAAGGGGGCAAACGAGCAGGCAGCAGGCACCGAAGTGCCTACCGGCGCCCATGGAAATCTGCACGACCAGAAGGCCAGCAGATGCGCTAAGGCTTTTTCAGGTGATTTTTATATATAAATATCTCATATATTATATCGTAGCTAGCTAAGCTAGTTAGCTTTTTTTAATTAGAGGTAGCGCCAAGCTTGTAGCCGAATTGGGCCGGCGCGTCCGGGTACCAGTACCTCTTTCTTACATAAGATCGGTGTGAAGTGGCGGTTATTTTGTCACGTCAAGTGATGGTATTGTTTCTGCGTTTCGTTCGGCTTGTGAGACTTCCCGGTGGCCTAAACTCGTCGTTAAAGGCCGGTAACGTATCTGCTTGCCTCCCGGTCGTGTAGATGTCCATAGGCATTAGCTGTCTGCTGCCTGCTCGTTTGCCTCTTGTAACGTAAAAAAGAAATAAGGCCGCCTTAGCACTACAATCAGTTGTACTCCTGTGTGTGTTACTTTTTGTTTTATGTGCGCAATAAAGTATTATCTTGCGTTATCTATCTTCTATAATAGTTATATATAACTATGTATTATATTTTACTATATTATTTCACAGTGACCCAAACAAATATCACTCTGATACAGACATATATCGCGGCCGCAATCCGCCTTGTAACGTTCTAAGGCAGCGTGTTAGTAAATACGTCAGAGCGGCGATGTTTTCAGCCGGGACATGAACTCGCGACTCCGTGAACACTACCGTATCGGGTTACTGATTTACTACCCTGTTGCATTGCGCTGTACTGACTGGGTTATGCCATTCCACAACGTTGACACACGCTGTCCTCACTCGGATAAAATCAAATTAAACACTGAATTCGATTCGGCGAAACAACTGTAATACTAAATAGAAGCAACGTCCAAAACATTTTTACGTCGCAAGATCGGAACCCATGACTAAAGATATATATTGTATACATTTATCGAATGTTTATAATGTACATATAAACTTCAGGCACCAAAGCGAAGTATCCGAGCGCGTTACAAAGGGACACAGGTTCAAGTCCTACGACGACGAGGAAAAATTTCGACATTTATTTTTCTCCACTGCCATATTCGTACTGGCATAAAATACCTTTTACAGCGTAAGACATCATTCTTAGATATTGTTTTTTTGTACATAAAGCATAACCCGACTAAAAAAACAGCATTAGTTATATTGTGAGCGCTAAACAACATCTAACTTTTGGATTCCGCTGATTGCATGGAAATGGTGGAAAAATGTGTAGTGTGGCTTCAGATCTCCAACACTTCGTAAGGTCTACATAAACGACTGCACAATACTGACCAGGGCTGTGTATGTACCAGCTACGAGCCCCACTATGCCGAGGATAAACAAAACGGTGTCTTTGGAATACATTAAGCTTCGCCTTGTACTCGGCTGTTTGGGGTAATTTACGCACATCTCCATCAGAGCTGGGAAGCAAATCCCAAGGGCGGAGAGACACAGAGCCCCGAACAGGGATATAAATAACCCAAGACGGGGAACTGCCACCGCGAGCACAACTGGGGAATAAATAAAAATATTTCAGTTATATTTTATATCTTATCTTATAATTATGAAACTTTTCCCGTCCCGTAAAGTAAGCTTTAATGTTTATTCTCTTATGGTAGGGAGCGTTTACTAGTGTGTGTAAATCGTTTGGCATTGGTGTGCGTGAGGTTTTATTGAATAATGTAATGTATTAATAATATTTAATGAAAATATTGGCATTCGCATACCATCCTACATATAAATATTAATTAAACCAAATTTTTAAATTCTCTGCCCGCGCAATTTTCGTAAATTGGTACCGAGAGTTTTAGCTTTACCTATTAAAATAACTGGCAGACCCGGCTGACGCTATCTTGCCTGAACGTTGGGTTACTTATTATTTACTATATTCTGTCATCCTATAATATTGTCCCCGTTCCCGTTCCATAGTGGTTCACTATTTTGACGTTAATGGCTTAAACATGAAAGATGCTGCTATGCTGTAGCGGGCTTTTTTGTAGAACTATTTAAAATAAACATTTCCTTCATACACTATAAACGTGTAACACTAACGGTTTTTGCAGCGCACACCAGAATAGTTCGCAGATGGCAGAATTTTCTCCTACTTACTTGACATTTATCGTAATATTTTGGATAATTCACACTATATCTTTATAATTTATAGCCTTTGTGTTATTCTGATGTATAAACTATATTATTGTAAAGTTTTATTAAAATCCATTAATAGTTTTTTCGTAAAAGCGTAAAAGATACATCCATACATCCATGTATACAAACTTTCGCGTTTATAATATTAGTAGGATTATTTATGGTAAATTTAAATAATTTTTTCATTACTTCATTATGTAACATTAACATTTAGGCAGGTTCGTGATGGATCGTATAATTTCATCGCCCATAAGGCACTCACATATACACTCATACATACCGATATACAAATAAGATGTTGTAAGCGGCCTAACAGTTTAATTTATTCTAGATGTTATGTATTTTCTTATTTCTTGTTTCAATTTGAATTATAAGTGTAATTCTCATTTGGTCTTAGTTATAAAAAAAAATTTTGTTAATTTGAATAAAAACTTGTAACACTGTTGAATTACGTAATAAAGATAAAAAAAAAGAAATAAAAAATAAACTTAGCATGATGATATATAGCCTATAGCCTTCATCGATAAATGGGCTATCTGACACTGAAATAATTTTTCAAATCGGTCCACTAGTTCCTGAGATTAGCGCGGTCAAGTAAACATACAAACTTTTCAGCTTTATATATTAGTATAGATACGAAAGGTCACTTATCATAAAATTTCGAAAGCTTTGGGACGTACAAAGATAAAATTTGGCAAGGTAGGCATGCGCTAAGAACGGATTTTTTGATACGTTCAGAATAATAAGATCTAAGGGCAGGTTTCATTTCACACGGACCAAGTCAGGGGAAATAGCTAATATATTTGTATAAAAGCAAAAATTCCACTATCACAAAATCTCGAAAACCGCGGAACGTCCAAAGATGAAATTCGGCAGGGACCTATTTCATAGTCAGGAACACTCGTTAACAACTGATTTTTCGATTCGTCCAGATTATAGGACGTGTGGACGATGTCGCGGGACACAGCTAGTTGTAAATAAATAAAGTCTGGTTGTCTATTAATCAATATATATTTCCCAACTTCAATAGGAAGCTTCCCCTTTCCCCAAGAACGATCGCAATAGAATCGGGGCGCTCATTCGAATATTTCATTTGCGCCGCCATTTCTTTGTCGTCACCTCTTGCCTGAACAGGGTTATGAAATATTTCCTCCTTTTGACAACCTCCTTAATGGGATTTCAGCCAATATTGTTTCCAATTGTGGAAGATCCCACGATAGCGTGTACTTCAGTCGTGGCTCGTCGAAGTGCTGTTAGTTTTTGAAGTAATAACTTCTATAGGCATGTTTAGAAGGGGACTAAATTCATTTATTCATTTACTAAACTTAAATCTATCTTAACAGGTTTAACCTAATTCGATAGTTGTTAACTAAGGCAACTAATAATTAAACATAAACAAAAAAGAACTCATGTACTTCAATCGTGGCTCGTCGATTTCTTTTAGTTTTTGAAGTAAAAACTTCTATAGGCAGGTTAGGAAGTGAAGTAAATTCATAGAAATCGCCATCGACGTGGTCACGTGACCAATCGAGCTTGGCAGAGGAGGGAACACTGGCAGTGAAGACGATCGTTGATACGCACAGGAAAGCGATCCCGAAAACAAGGTACGTTGTCGCTTTTTGGATTCCATCCTCTTTATATTGATATCTGATAATTGATGGAAAATCGCATCGTTACCTTAATATATGGAGATTAATTACCACAATGTGACTGCGGAGCACCAGATTAGACCCTGTCACGAATGACCACTCCGTCTATTCTCTTGTGACATATCGGAGCTGCACTCCTATATACTCGCGTAAGAACACTGCCATGCGTGGAGGCGACCAAAAATCAGCGTTGGAAGTAGAAATTATTCCACTTCCAACATATAAGCTGAGAGGCTTTGAACCGTTTTGGGGCATATCTCACTGTAGGCAATTTTATAGTTTAATAAGGTTTAGTCTACTATTTGTAATTGGGTATGTTTACAGTGTCATGTGTGCCTCAAATAAAAGTATCCTTTCTTCCTTCTTTCTTTTTTTCTACACTCAAGCAGATGTGGCCTGGTTAAGGAATTTGTATGTGAGGGTATGATTCGTGCAGGATGTATTATCTTCTAAGGAAAATACTTATTATGTGTTCGCTGCTGAATAGAAAAGTACTGTGTGCCTCACGAGAACAAAGTTATTTGCATTTCGTGCGTTCGAGTCTTGCACCACGCTCAGGATTCTACATTTGAAACACTCGCTACGCTCTCGATTCAATCTTAGAATCCCTTGCTACGCTCTTGATACAATCTTAGAATCCCGCGCTTGCTCGGGACTCGAAATCAGCACTCGGGGCAAAAACAATTTTGCTCGCTTGTTGCACAAATAACTATTATTAACGGTTTGTTTTGTCACCAGAATGAAGAACCCTAAAGAATTACTCTATCAAAAATGGAAATAAACGATTTGTATTAATTGTGTTTGTATTTTGATGTGAGTCGTACAGTTTTTATTTCTAATGACTTAGACAACAAGAGCTATTTTACTATAATTTATTTATATTGATGCGGAACAAAGGGTGGCCACTAAAAAAAGACCCGCAATACTGTTGATAAAATTCCATCCACCAATTTGGAAACTAAAATCCCGTGGAAATGTGAGAAAAGTTGTTCAAAAGCGCACAACAGTTTGTTCAGCTTTTACGGGCCATGACGTTATCGCTGTCATCCTAAAGGGTGCACACGATTTTGTATGCATGCATGGAAAATTGTGCGAAATATTTAGAAATTCTAGGTATCCTTCAGGCTTTTCTAGTATTAAAAAACACTAGGAAACTTTTGTCGTGATTCAAGCTTTACTACTATTTAGAAGGATTATTGAGGAAGGTATTTTATAGGCATACCATGACTGTTCGCCCTTAAGGGTACACTTTCGTATGCATGAAAAAGGCAATTTTGTATGCATGCATGGAAAATGCAGTTTTATATGCGCAATATACACTAATGCTAGGGATACTATAAGCGTTTCTAGTATTAAAATAACGGCAAATCTTTCCCCTTGCCTTTTCATATAAAAACCAACTTTGCACAGAATTCTCTATTCCCTCGTTTATATGTGTGTATATTTGCAAAGCTGTTTATTTTCCCCCCTCCCTCTTCTATTTCCTGGTCTTCTTTGTTCACTTTCTGAAAAGTAACTCTTTCTTCTATGATTAAAATTTTCTGTATCAAGAGGGATTTATTCTACTTCTTTTCCTAGCGTTATCCCGGTCTAGACCTGATACTAGTATCAGGGTATCGACTGTCTTCTAAAGTAATCCCCTAAATCCCCACAATCTCTACAATTTCAAGACTAATATCACTCAGTGACATCAGATCCTTCTGTTTGCCGTGCCTTCCGAAACATGTTCTAGGTCGGATATTTGAAAGCTATTTTTAGAATTGGTCACCCATCTATCGCCCGGCCGCAATAAAAGCTGTTTAACCCATCGATCGGCTCAAGTGCCGGCCAATAATAATTATATAATAATATAACGGTAATTTATCAGCGAACTCCTCAATTATCCTTCAAAATACAAAGTCAAAACTGCAACGTTTGTCTTATCACAATCTTGCATGTTACACTATACAGAATAGTCGGTCATAAAAGCAAGAATTCCTCCCATCCCCCTATACTGAACATAACGGGCTCCTGGGAGAGTAATATCAACTACGGATAGCAAAGGGTACTAGGCTACTATCTCTCTATCGTTAAACTGGCCAAATCCTGGAAATTTCTGACAAACGCAACTGGTTATATTTAACTATTTTCGTTATAGTCTAGCTATAAATTTTCAATTCTTTGTATAGTCAAATAATATTATTAATAATAAATATATACAGGACTATATGACACACGGACGTATGTTCCTAAGGTAGACAACTTAATGCCTGTGTTATAGGTAACAGCCGCCTGTTATACACAAATATATTTTTTAGAAATATACAAATATATATATACAGATAATACACCCAGACTCGTGGCGAGAATCGAACCCACGACACCGGAGTTGAAGGCAGGGTCACTGCCCACTGCACCAACGGGCCAGCCGTACTAAGAAATTGGTTTGCCTAAGGTCGAATGTCGCTTGCACGTCAATTAGAGGCTTATTTTTGCTTGTTTTTGATCTTACGTTAATTTCTAACAAAAACCTGTAATAGAAACTGCCATCTAAAATAATAAAGCACTTTCTTGGTCGAATATACAACGACAATAAATTTACATACAGGCGTCATGACTTCGCTTTGTCACAGGCTTACAGTAAAATGTATACGTGTGTGTATAAATCGTTTGGTATTGGTGTGCGTAAGGTTTTATTTTATAATTTCATATTTTTATAATACACATTTTATAAAAAATATTAGCCTTCGCACTCCATCCCATATATATAGCTGTGCCGGAGACTTTAATTAGGTAAAAAAGTAAATTCAATTTTTTTTTTAAAGAATATTAGGAATACTTTTTAGGTATGTTTAATATTCCATTTTCCCCTCCTACTAAGCTTAAATTAAAAGCTTGTATTAGGAGTGGGTGCGACAATACCGGTCTTTTATACGCCGATTTGTTAAACACTTGTACTCAGGGTAGAAATATGCCTAGTGATGCAAGAAAATATCGAAAACTCTTAAAATTATACCTTCTAAGTACAAAATTTACTTTATTTATAAAATTTAATATATAAAGCTGAAAGGTTTGTTTGTTTGTTTGTTTATTTACTTGAAAGCGCTAATCTCAGGATCTACTGGCCCGATTTGAAAAATTATTTTATTGTCAGTGGCAGTGGCAGTGGCAGTGGCAGTGGCAGTGGCAGTGGCAGTGGCAGTGGCAGTGGCAGTGGCAGTGGCAGTGACAATGCTAATGCTAATACTGATCTATACTAATAAAGCTAATGAGTTTGTTTGTTTGCTTGAACACGCTTATCTCAGAAACCCATATCGAAAAAGGCTATAGGCTATACATCATCACGCTAAGAGTGAGTGTCCACGTGGGCCAGTCTTATAATTTAGGAGATATATATATATATATTATTTATTGATATATATCACCTTTACAAATAGTACACTATTATAAAACAAATTTAGTTGGCAAAAAAAATATTATACTGAGCCAACCTTAAAAGATAGACGTATAATGTCACGAACTTTTATTTCAAAATTTTAAATAAAAAACGTCCTTTGATTTTGAAACATTCTTCATTGGTGTCCCACTTCTAATGGCCTTAGCGTCATGATATATACACTTACAGCCTTGGCCTCGACAAATGGGCTATTAAACACTGAAATCGATTAACGCGTTAAAGCAAGCAAACATACAAACTGTTTACCTTTATATATTATAGGTAAAGACCTATAACTTTGTCCGCGTAAAATTATTCTTGCGAAAGGCCTTAATTAAACGCCCTTAATCTGGTCCTATTATTAGATTGGATACGATTTTGTGATACGTGACCTTTCGCATTTGTATATACAATTAATGACTTATTATTTATAAAATCACACCGACAAGAAATATAACTAAAAAGTTGTTAACATTGTGATTTCAAGAGAGCGAAAAGAGGTACTGGTACCCGGACGCGCCGGCCCAATTCGGCTACAAGCATGGCGCTACCACTACTACTATTACTATTATATCAATTAGTATACTGTCGACGCCTGAAAAGTTTGGCTGTATGCTTGTTTTGGCCTCACATAAGAATGTTATTTTTTTAAAGGAATTAAAGAGATTTTCTTCTGTTTTTTTGTTCATCATTATTGTATATTTTTTACATTTTGATAAAATTGAAAAAATGTGCAAAATAAACCTTGTATGTGGATTTCTTTTCTAATAAACACATTCTGCAACATATACTGAAATATACTGCTTTATTTAACGTTTTAAGTAGTATGTGACGCTATATCGTACTGGATTTCGTCAGTTAACTGTAGATCATGGGTTCACTCAAGTTTACCACTTTCAAATTAATTCGCTGATGCCTTTGGAATTAAGATAGACTAACCTAATTTAAAGAATCAACAGATTTATGTACAATTATGTTATATTTGCCGGACTGGAACATATTTTTTATTTTATGGCTTGCATCCCTGCGTAATATATTGCTTATTTTTTGTTATATATATATGTTACAAGGGGCAAACGAGCAGGCAGCACGCATCCAAGTGCCTACCGACGCCCATGGACATCTGCACGACCCGAAGGCTAGCAGATGAGTTGTCGGTCTTTAATGATGAGTTTAGGCAACCAGGAAGTCTCACAAACCGAACGAAACGCGACGACAATACCATCACTTGACGTGACAACATTGCCGCCACATCACGCTGATCTCATGTGAGAAAGAGGATGACGTCAAACGGCAAACGCGCTTAACTCTCGCCACAGTCAAATCCTCTGCTCTGCAATCTGCACACACACAGATCGGGGTGCGGGGCGCGCTGTCGCCAGAAGGCCGCCGCGCTGGCCGCCGCGTTCATGGCGCTCAGCCCCTCGCGGATGAGGCCCTGCGGCGCCACCAGCACGGGGAACAGCGTGCGCGGCGTGACGCGGTCCCGCAGGCACACGGCGCCCAGCGACACGTGCAGCGCGTGCGCAGCGGCGCGCGGTCGCGACTCCAGCCGCACGCGCACCACCGAGAACTGCAACTCTAGGCCCTCGCCCGCCTCCACCTCGCCGTTCACGGTGCTGAGCACGGAAAAATACATTGTATGGCCCATCTGTATCTATATATCAAAACGAAAAGTCATCTAACACGCATTTTTGTAAACTGCGGGACTTGCAATGAGGAATAATGCCAAGGAATTTGTTTATACCTAGTAGACATCCGTTGAGAAGGGATTTTCAATAGGGCCAGATTAAGGAGATCTAAGCGTTTTCGCAATTTCAAGCCGACGAAGTCGTGAGAAAAAAATTGTGTCTACATAAAGTCAAAAACAATTTAATCCTTTCTATGAGCTTACCACATAATATGTAGGCGATTATTTTGTTAAATATTGCTATTGAATCTTTTAATTCCTACAAACAACGGTTGCAAGTCTAGATCACCTGGAATGTTCTTCGCTCTCCGTGCATAAGTCGAGTGAGCCTTTCTGCAGTGTAGATTCGAAGAGCCCGAAAGCGGCGTCATTCTTATTATAATAGCTTCTTAAGATCAACTGTCAACATTACCACCATAAATAGTTGGATAGTCGGTACTTACTCTGGAGACAGTCGGCGTTTAGCAAATCTTTGCATTTCTCGTGACACTTGACGCCGCACTCAGTACACCTAACTCCTTGCCTTGCAATACCCCAAAGTAGACCCTCACACTCATAGCAATACGTCGGAGATGTCGCCGTCCACAGTACGAAGTTGTGTGGTGTTGTTGATGATATTGGGTAAATGAGGGCTTGTAAGGTCTTCTTGTAAACGTGCATTTTCTGTAACACACTTATTAACTTAGAGCCCTAGAAGTATACATACGCCAGATACAAGACTGGCCCTTGTTTATATAACCACAGCAGAGGTTTTGTAATGTTTATTAATTAATGGCTGAAAAACAATTACCGTTTATTACACATGTTCAAAGATATTTAGTTTTTGTACCTTTCCTCTTTTTAAGGTTTTTTATTTGCAATTAACGTCATAATTTTTGTTGCTCAAAATATTAATTCCTGACTGTTAATTGGTTATTTTTTTAAAATCAAATATCAGTAAATTAAGGTTGACGACATAGTGAGAATTCTGTCTAGATATCTTTGTTTTATTGTGACATTTCTTCTAAGTTCTAGACCGGAAACAAAAGGAAATACAAATTTGCCATCCGAAGCCGTGATATTCAATACAGTGGAGTAAATGTTTCAATGAATATTATCAAAAGTAGGTTTTTCACATGTGTTACTTACCAATTCTTCATCGTTCAACGTCTACGCGAAACAGTGTCGGCTGCTGAATCCAATGAAAACGATGAGGGCACTCAAGCTTTACTCAAATCGCTGATCTCAAAAAAAAAATTAAAGCTAAAACTGCTTGGAATTGTGTGGCACCATGTTTTACATCCGCAGGCGAACCAAAGTTACCGACATTGCTCTCAAAATTAGCCAGTTGAAGTGGCAATGGGCAGGCCACATAGCCCGTAGAAATGACAACCGATGGGGAGTAAAGGTATTGGAATAGCGACCACGTACCGGTAGAAGAAAAGCTGGAAGGCCTTCTATACGGTGGACGGACGATCTGGTTAGGTTCGCAGGGAGCTGCTGGACATCAGCGGCTCAAGATCTTTGTGGAAATCCATGGAGGAGGCCTACGTCCAGCAGTGGACTCCATAAGACTGAAGGAAGGAAGGAAGAAATGTTTGTACTTTATAGTATTTTTACTTTACATGTAGAAATGTATCAAACTCATTTTTGTAGCAACTGTTTTTAAGAGAGCGGCTAACGACTTGCTTGCTCGTTCTTGTGGCTCGAATCTTCCGAATCAGTGATAGCTTTTAAAATAATTGACGATTCAAAAGAAATTGTAAAATTCTACTTGAATAAAATATCATATGAATTTGATTGATTCGAACATCTTTCTGTCTGGAATTTACATAATGAAGATGGCATCTTGTGAAACTTTGGACCTTGCAACTATCCTACGGATAATTGCGTCCTGACATCTTGATTTAAAATTAGCTCCTAGTTTCATTATGAGGGTTTACTCTGCATCTATTTAACCGGGATAACGCTAGGAAGAAGAAGAGATTGTCATTTACAAGATAGTCGCGGGCCGCAAAAAGATAGGTCGCGGGTTAAATGAGGCCCGCGGGCCACAAGCGTTGCAGACCGCTGCAGCGTGGATCGAGGTCTGAGAGCGGACTGTCAGTGGAACAGTTTACAGACGGGACATAGGTTACCTTTCATCCCCAAAAATTACTTTTCTCCAGAAATATAATACTATTGTCGGCAAAAGGTAGTACTTAATAAACTTGCGGTCCGCACCGGTTTCGCAAAGGTATTAACGAAATCGAGGTTCTCATACGATTCTTTAACTTTTTTCAACTTATTCATAAGGGTAATAAATATAATAATTGGATTCTAATGAGAGAGTTTCCAAATCGGTCCATTATTTTCAGAGCCTATCTTCGTTATTTATAATATTTAGCATTGACTAATTTAATACTCATACCTTTCCGAACGATCCTTTGCCAAGGACCATGACGAAATTAAAATCGGATGCCCTGATGACGTCAGCGGCTGCCATATTATGTGGCACTTCCCTATCGGGTGGAGGCGCTGGTCTCCTCGCACCGACGCTGGTAGCCTTAAAACAATAAAAAGATGTTAATACAAATAGATCTTTGCAAACTCTAGCAAGTAAAAGAAGTTCGTAGCTTAATCAGTGGACGGCATTTGAGTCGATCGCTGGGTTAAACAGTTCTTACTGCGGCCGGGTAGAGGGGTCCCCCGTTCTAACACTGATTTTCAAATATCCGACCTCCTCCGTGTTTATGCAAATAATCTTAGTTGGAAATGAGTATTACAAAGTTCAAATGTACGGTAAGACGTTAAGTAATTTCCCGGTTACGACGCTACTAAGGTGCTACAGTCGTATACCCAATAACACGAAATGAGCTTGTTGCTTCGGGAGCTATCAAGGAATACGTGTTGAGTTTCAATATGGAACTTGCATTATAATCACATTTTCGCATTCCATTTTCGGATACAAAATAAAAGTAGGTGCTAACTGGAAAAATAAAACGTTATGGCATATTCGCATAGTTACTGTACTGTACGAAATTGTAGTTTTGCTATTCTTTTTACTTAATATTGGTGCATTATCGATATTTGAATAAGTTGCTCCAACCAAAACTGAATTTTTGTGAAATGGTGATAACAAAAAATACCATACTGATTTTGTTGCGGGTTCTTATCAGTGATGGGCGCGTTGGAACCCTTGTAAACTTAGCTCTAAGTCAAATTATATCATCAAAATATTACATATGTTTTAAGAAAATATATATCGACACATAATTATACTAATAAAATGACTTTCACAAGTATCTGAATAAACCACTTTTGAATTTGAATAAATTTGAGTAGTTAACGGCCATTTTGTTGATTTGACATCCTTTCATTGTACATTGTCGACAATGAACCTTGGATTTCAAATTTTCTAACATATTGATTGTTGATGAACCTGTATATTTTTAACATTTTTTTTTTTAAATTGATCGCTGGCATACCCCATGTTTCTGATACCATTTAACGGGAAAGGCCTATATAATTTAACACATCACGATAATTTTCTTGGATTGTGGATTACACACAACATATTTTGACGAAGCAAACTATCTTATCGATAAACACACAGGTACTTTTTAAAGTTTACATATTACATCGCCATTTAAATATCAATCAGTGTATCTAACATAATTAAAATTATTAAAAAAATCAGTCATAAAACTTGTTACTTAAAAATAAGAGATAAAGTGCTGATAATTCAAAATAATCCAGGGGCATCGCGCAACGAAAAATTACCGACGCCATATTCATTAATGCCGCGTTATAGAGCGCGGGAATATTCACCGAATGTATTTTTAATCAGTATTTAAACGTTTAATTAAACCTGGCCGGCTTTCATGGCAATATTGAAAGGGGTTGTATATCCCGGAATGCGCTGTTATTGCTATTATATATCAGCGAGCGGTTAATGTCGCCGCCATTACGTTCGCTTTCAAGGACTATTTCTGATATGAAAATGTTTATATACAAAGCTGTTTTACTTACTTTATTTCTCTCCCTCTGTATCTGTATTTTCCGATTATTAAAAAAAAAGTGACGTGGTAGAAAAAGTTAAGTCTTTGCTGGTAATATAAATAGATGTTTGGTAAGTGTTCGTTCTAAAAAGAAATGTCTTGAATTAAGAGGAGCCGACACCCACCGGTTCTCCTCGGTCCAGACGCACGGGAATTCTTTAAATTACAATTTTCTGTACGACCATAGACATTGATTTTTTTTTAAATAGTCTGTGATATCTCACTGGGAAATGGCCTCGTTCCACCTAGACCACTATTTATCAGCACATCACTTCACACTTATGTAAGCCCGGTGTGACCGTGCGTGAAAGCTGTTTGTCAATAAACCTCCATTTAGATTCAACAAAGAGTAGGTATAGTACTATTTCCATACACTATTCTGAGCGTGACGAACACGTGTCGTGACGTCATGTCCCACTGACGTCATAAGTACATACGTCACGCTAACACGTGACAACGAATAGTAGGGATGAAACTAAAATACCAGTACTGGTCTCCAATCGTAGCAACTTGCACATAGTCAAATAATTTCACCAACGTCCCAAACAAAAATCATGGATGGAAAATCTTTCGTTACAATGCTCAGGGTTTAAGTTTATTCAAATAACTTAAACTCGTTTATTTGTATAGACTATTTTACAAGTACTTTTGAACGTCATAATGTATATAATTATTACATATTTTTAATAATCTTTATATAATAATTTGGTCTTAAAGTTTATGACTTAAAAGCTAAGTTTACGAGATTTCCAACGTGCCCTGCACTGAGGACAGCCCGCAACAAACTCAGTCATTTTGTATTATTACTATTTCACAATAATTCAGATTTGGTTAGTATAATTATTTCCAAGCATTATTATCAGTCAAATAATCCTCTACTTTATAATATAATTTTTGATTGAGTTTACGTTTAGTAAAAAGTTTAATTTATTTAAAGACATCTCCAGAATATCATATGAAAGTGTGTTACAAAATTGTAAATTTAAATGTAAAGTTAATTTTGTAAAATTAACTCCACTACAAATTAGGCTCTACGGTATAGAAAGTGTGACAATCTGTGACAAGGAGAGGGGGAGGAGCTTAAAACTCGTTAAATTCGTGTAACTTAATATATGGATGACCCCTTATGTTATGAGTAGGCGCGACAATACCTTAGCGGTGTCGTGGTTTGAACCGGGTACGTTGCGGCTTTCTTTTCTATAGTTGAACTCTTGAGGTTCTATGTATCGCAATTATTCTTTAAAACGCTGCTGTATACAAAATGTTAATATCATTCCCTAAACTTGCCCAGCAAAGACGGCGTTTTCGTGACTAACGTTTCACAATATTGGCCGAAGATATAAGTTGTCAGGTCGAACTGATATGGGGTCGCCCGATCGCGGAATGTGATAACATTTTTCAATCAGGCAACCGCCGAAAAATATTTACCGTGTAACCCGAGGCGGCCGAGGGGACAATATTGGAGGTCGCTAGAGGCGCCCGAGGCGCGGGCCTTCCGTTTCTTTGTGCCGGCGCCGAAATAATATCGAAACCCTGGATGAAATAAGAGCGGCCGTTTGGGGGTTCGCGAACGAAACCGTTTTTCCGCTTTAGCGAACAATGGCGAACGCTTTGTTAAGGGCCCACCTCCAAAGTATTGCAATGATATATTGTGCGGTAAAGCAGAATAAGATCATGTCTCAACATGACCGTGCCCTTGTGATTGTCATTGCGAAGCAAAACCTCAGATATCATGAGCAGATATCTGGCTGGCCCGTTGACGCAGTGGGCAGTGACCCTGCTTTCTGCTCCGGAGGTCGTGGGTTCGATTCCCACCTAATTTGCGTGTCTTACGTTGAAAATTAGGAATTTCCCTGCAAACCCATTAATCTCTTGTTGTGCTCTATATTAAAATTAAATATTTTTCTTTTACAGGTAAGAGACGTACAATATCGCTGAGAACGTGGTATATGAGAATGTGTGTAAGTTATATAATTAATTAGAGCGAACACGCTTGCAGTTCTTTTGATCTGCAGCCGAATTGCGCACAGTCCATCCCGGTGCCAGTGGATATCTCATTCCGACACAGATCGGCGTGAAGTGGCGCCAATGTCACTTCAAGTCATGGTATTGTTGTCGCGTTTTGTTCGGCTTGTGAGAGTTTCTGGTGGCCTAAACCTCTGTTTAAAGTCCGGCAACGCGAGCCTTTCGGTAGTGCAGATGTCTATGGGCGGCGGAAGTCACTAAAGTGATGAACCGTCTGCTCGTTTGCGAATAAAAAAATGTTTCTAAAATATGTATATTTTTTAAGATTTTGTAAAAATAAGTTTGCGAAAGTAGCTAGTAGCTTATTGGCATATAGCAGCTCAGTTGGTGATTAGCGGTAGAGACGTTTTTGGGTGTTTGTATAAAGTAGAGTAGATCGAGCCACAACGTTCCTAATGCCGGAGCCAGACATAGCTTCATTTCAATGATCATGTAGAGTGGCCGGAGACTTTGTGTAACTGCACATAGTTTTGTAGAACTTTGTAGACTTCAACGACAAAAATGTACAAACACTTTAAGCTATGTCTGGCTCCGGCATAATATACATTCGATGCAAAATTAACTCATTAACGCAACGCACGTTTCGCTTCGACACCGAAGCATCATCAGGAGATAGACTCTACAAAGGTTATTCGTAAAGTTTTTACGTATTCATTCGCGGAATTGGCAAAGTAGTTTAGTTCTTCATGCTTCTCCTAGATGTCTGCTACTAAATTGACCCTTGTAGATTCGGGTTTCAGATCGTACTCTTCCTAGCACGGCTATTAGTAATAACTACGTCTACCCCGTGACTTTGTCCGTGTAAAAACAAAATTTTGTTGAAAAAATTGAAGTAGCCTTTGTTGCTCCTTGCAACATCAGCTATCTGCCGGTGAAAGTCCCGTTGATATCGGTCCAGCAGTTTCGGAGATTACCCGGAATAAACAGACAGACGGATCGACAGATAGTCAGACCTACAAAAATGTTTTGACTTGCGTTTATGTTATAAGTAGGTCGTGTATATAGTCATATGTAATTAGTAAAAAAAAATAACCTATCGTCTACCCTATTTCTAACATTCTATTAAAAAGTACATTGAATTTTTAAATGAAAAATATGAGTGATAATTATTAATACTGCTTTCAATAATTTTCATCTGGAACTTCTGTGTTCCATTATCATAAAATGATTCCAGATTAGTAATATAATCGTAGAAAAAATCATTAAGTGCCACATTAGAATGAGGAAGAATTTTAAAGGTTGGTTGGTCAATTCATTGCTGACATTCATACTATATCGCACCGTTCTGGAAGACTGTTGGTCAATTCATTCAGCGCCATTTCGGTGAATCTTTGAACGATAATTTGCAGTTTGTTGTATTGGGAGTGGGTGCAACAATACCCCAACGGCAATGGGAGTTTGAACCGGATATCTTGTGAATTTCAGTCCTTATACCGTCATACCTTATACCGTTGAGCTATTGAGGCTCTCTATATAAAATAAAATAAGATTGCCATTTACAAAACAATTCCGGGCCACAACGAGTGGTGTCACGCGTTGCCGATCCCTGATTTAGAAGCATCTAGTGAAAGTACAAAACACTATCGTACTGCAGAGAATGGGAAAGGTCACAGAAATACTTAGAACTGTACAAAGAAGAAAACTCGAATATCTGGGTCATATAATGCGAAATAAAAAATATGAACTACTCCAACTCATAATGGAATAAATTTTTTTATTATTATAGCACAAATACTTAATACACACAGCAACTCATTGCATAGTAATTATGATAAAACAACATATTAAAAAACATAATTTGTAATGTAATGTAAATGGAATAACTTTAGAATATTCGACTTTTAGGTATATAAACCTTAAAATATCTGAATCTTAAAAATAATTAAAATTATTAAGAATTATTAAATTATTATTATTAATAATAATACAGGGTAAAATAAAAGGCCGCCGAAGACCTGGCCGTAGACGGATCTCCTGGCTTAAAAGTCTGCGCCAGTGGTTTAATTTAATAAATAAATAATAATAATAAATAAATATATATATATAGGACTATATGACACACGGACGTCTGTTATTAAGGTAGACAACTTAATGCCTGTGTTATAGGTAACAGCCGCCTGTTATACACAAATATTCCACTCTTTTGATTGTGTTTGAATTAAGTTTTATGGCCACCTTAGTGCCGTGAAACTCCGTTAACAGGCGTGAACGGTTTTCGCTATGTTTGCGCGCGTTCACGCCCGATCAGAGTCGGTATTTTGTGCGGCGACAAAGGGTTCGCGCCTCTTTTGTGCGGCGTTCACGGGTATACATCCAAATTCACGGCCCCGTAAAATTAAATTTCGCCACTGGGTTCAATATCATAATTTATATTTATATAATTATGATAACTACGTCTCTATAGAAAGTCAGAAATGCAATTTTTATAATTAAGAAAGACAAAAGTTCAACAAGCAGCACTTTCCACGTCTATTTCGCGGCGAGTTCCACGAACGACTGTCAGCATCCCGTTAATGTGGTGGGCATGACCTGTGCCGTGAATTCGCGGCGTGAATTCACGGCAATAAGCCGTTCACGGAGCCACCATTAGGTTTGAATTAGGCTTAAGAATTATCCTTAGTGTCACTGCACTGTGTAACAGCAAACAAATATGTAAGTTGGCGATTTTTTTTTTACTTTCATGTCATAGTGCACAAGTTAGGAATGAGTTTAATGAAATATGTTTCTATATGATTATGCGTGTATATCAGCATGTGACATTACTATTTCAATTTTCAATGACTGAAGGGACTCGTGATGGAACCTAAAGTGAATTAATGTTATGTGCATAAATGCACGCTCACGCGTTGCGTACGGGCGTGTTTGTGCCTGTGACTGCTACTGCGTGCTGAAAAATCCCGTACATTGCTTGTGTATACAACTCCTATTGTAGTACAGTAATATTACGCTAGGGTATCCAGCTGATATTTAATTTTTCGTTAATTATAATTAAACGTTACCGAATTACATACCCATATTCTAAAGGACACAATGCGCCGTAATCTGAAGTCTGAGTCTGAAGCTAATAAAAAAACTTTAACGTGATAAATTGACCGTTTCGAACGTGATCGTGCCAGATCCACACATACAGACATCCAGACGTCCCTAGAAATATTTTTATTCAGTTTTTTTTTACACTAAATAAAATTATTATACCTCCAAAGTATCAAAAGTGTTAAAACACGACTTTTATCTTAAGCGACGTGTATTTACTTTTTTTTTATGTTACAAGGGACAAACGAACAGGCAGCAGGCACCTAAGTACCTACTGACGCCCATGTCTCTGGGCCAGATGTCTACCTGCTCGACCAGAAGGCTAGCAGACGCGTTGCCGGCCTTTACTGACGAGTTTAGGCCACCGGGAAGTCTCAAAAACCGAACGAAACGCGACAACAATACCATCACTTGACGTCACAGCATTGCCGCCACTTCACGACGATTTCAAGTGAGAAAGAGGTACTGGTACCCGGACGCGCCGGCTTTTTTACTATTACTAATTTACTTATCAAAAAATAATAATAAAAATAGTAATAATTTTAATTACAATGAAAACTTTATGACACAAAAAATAAGTACAAGGTTTTTACGGTAAACGTACTACAGACTATCTACTTCCGAGATTAATAAATGAGCTACCAGCAAATATTAAAGAAAAAAGATATGGATAGCAATTAATGATAATAATTTGATGAATCTCACATCAGATTATGCTCTTATCATTTCAATATATAATACCTCACTGCGATCTATATCCCTCGAGAAGAACTCATGTAACATTTTCATATCATAATGTCTGTGTCTCGCTTCTAAGTTTTCTATTCGATAGTGCCTACATAAATCATAATACGAGACAATCTGTTTACTGTATCTCTATACGATAAAAATTTAACAAATTTATTTGAGCTAAATTTGCTAGCAATAGTGGTGTTGCCTCTAAAACTACACCAAAATAGACAGATACATAAGTCTGTCTATGTAGTTGTGTTAGAACACACAACAACAGAGAACAGGCGCGGATTCAGGCTTTAAAAAAAGGTGGTAAGCCCAGCTACTCAATGTTTGGCTAAATGCGAGTTGCCGTATGTACTTGCTTATGATCGATTTCCACAAAGGAAGCTACATTCCTACAAAGGATATGTCTATAAAATATATGAATTTTATTCATTGTTTTTTTTTTTGTGAGAAGGTCGTGCCCTAATCAGTGGTCGGCATTTGAGTCGATCGCTAAGTTAAGTTGCTCTGGCCGCGACCGGGTGATAGAAGGGTGACCCATTCTAGCACTGGTTTATATTATATATCCGACCTCCTGCGCGTTTCGGAAGCCACGTAGAAACAGTGGGACCCGATTAATGTCACTTTGTGATATTAGTCGTAAGGTTGTAGAGATCGTGTGGGTTCCGAGGATGACGTCAGATGGCAATCGGTCATCTTAACTCGCAAAGGTGTTAGTTTTTTAGATGTTAGTGTACATTTGTCTTATTGTTACCGTGTATAATATGTGTGTATGTACATATATGTGTATGTGTGTTTGTTAATGTTGTATGTCCATGTGTGTGCGTGTATGTGTAAGTATTCATATCGATTTGCCAATCAAATATCAAATATTGTATGTATTTGAATTGATAGTTTAGATTTGGAATTTGTCTTGGATTGCGATTTGGCCAAGAATTTTCAAAATTTTTGTTTATATTTGAGCAGGGCAACATCTGTTGGGTCCGCCAGTTTTGTGTATTATAAGATATACGGTATGGTACCTATAAGAAGAAAACATTTGATCACCTGGATTGATTTCTAACTAAATCAGATGTTTCTTGCCATAATTTCGCCTAGAATGTTCATTGTTGAAATTATTTACAGTCTGTTAGCATGTGTATCGAATGTAATAATTACTTAATGCACTCACCATCTTCCTTTGTGCTGCGCGCATTGTGGTCAGCGAATCAGAACATCAGTCAAGTGAGATCGGATCGATAGCTGCTAATCAACACCTCATTGTTATGTGTTTGAAGTAGATTCAAGGGAAAATTTACGAACTATTGGCTCAAATTTGTTACTATGTCTGTATTTAATCATCTGTGATTATCTGTCTATAAGTATTGGGTCACTTTCAGAAGTGAAGAGTAAAGTGCAAAATTTGCAACCATTCAAATCATTGAAATGGAAGAAACTGAACTTACGTCACTATATTTATATACAGGATATACAGGACTATATGACACGATCGATACAATTGCTTCATCGCTCTTCACCTTGTAGCTTCAAACCGTGCTCGACTCCCAATCTTCCAGAAAGGTTATGGGCGCGGCCACAAAAATCAATAGAACCGGAGGATATCCGCAATGCGGGCCATGCCGTGGGTGCATTGCATCTTGTTAATTCAAGTAAACAGCACGCTCAAGTGAAATTAAGCAATTAACAGCAATGAAACAAAAGCACTTCAAACAGAAGCGTCTCGTTCAAGGTACAAGATCCATCCAATCTAAACCACATTTGGGTCGGGGTTGGCCGTTATACGCAGTACTCGTATTATTTTCTATGTTAAGGGCATGTAATGCTCACTTACATTAAACGCATCGATGCGTTCCATGGGTGGTCATTTGAAATTCCAATTTATTTCTTGCATGACAAAATATAATCAACTTTTTTGACATGCAAAAAAAATTATCCATTTTATATAAAGAAATAGTGCTGGTTGCTTGCCGCCATCTGCCATTTTGGGGAGTGATGGGATGAACGGAAGATTAACACAGCCAGTCTGCAAATTGTTACTCTATTGTAGAAATTATGGTAAGTACAAACCGTTATCTACGGTAGACTTACCGCGCTGTCCGTCTGTCCGTCCCGTTTCCCCTGTAGGTAGTAGGTCATGAGCTGCCCCTTGCCCTTCACCGCCACCAGCCCGCGCTGCTCGAAGTAGTACCCGAAGCTCTGCAGGATCTGACAGGTTTCCTTCCCAACCAATAATTAATATTAAAGTTGGAATTAATCTCCCCTCAAAAAGGTGAGCGACAGCGTGCCCGGCGCGGTCAGCCCCGGCGCCACCAGCTTGGCACGCGTGCTGATATTCACCGGGCCTGTACACAGGACGCCAATTGGGACGGATGTATGTGCCTGCACTGGCATGTCTAATTGTTAAATAAATAACGATAAACACATACTCTCCCAACATATATATTTTCCATCTGTTGGCAACACTTCATTTGTGGACAACGTGCTAATTGATTCCCGCTTTGAGAAAAGGAAGATTGACAGTGTCAGTTGCTTTATGGCGTTGACTGATAAGAGTGCTAAAACTGGTAACCAGTGAAATAGCGTCGAAAGCGTACAATTAAAACCTTTTTAAAGTGTAATTATAGAATAATATATTTTAACTCACTTGAATCTATTAATGGCAATTTCAAAAACGACGCCATCGTCAGGATTATATACCCTTCTTATAGATATTCGTATCTGCATTAAATAAAGTCAAGAGAGAGAAAGAGATATAGAGAGAGAGAAAGAGACAGAGAGGAAGAAAGGACGAGAGGGGTGAGAGTGAAGGAGAGAGAGGTCAGGTACCAGTTAGGTCCTGGTCCGCGTCCCGCTCGTCCAGCAGCAGCTCGGCGTCATCCAGCAGCTCAGCGGCGGGCGGCGCGGGTAGCTGCGCGCCACCCGCCGCCTGCAAGATGCGCGCGTGCAGCTCCTCAGTAGCCTGCACGATGTTTATAAGTAAGTAACCGCAGTTTAAAAAGAAAATAGTTTCCTCTAAGTCGGCCTTCAAAAAATCGCAGCTTGAGCAATCCAATCAAGAATGTGATCAAGAAATTATATATTAATTTACCATAATAAAACCAAAAAATGTTTTGACTGTTCACAATGGCCTCAAGCCATTGCAGGGTTTATGTGCTCTGCTGGTCTTGAGGATAAGCTATAAAATGAGGCAATTGCAATAGATTTTACTGGTCGTAGTAACGATAGGGCCTTTGGTTTGGTGATTGGTAAAAAAAAACAGGTTATCCATATATCAAATATTAGGACCTCGAGTATCCTGAGTGTCTCTCCAGCTAACTAGTATATAACTTTTTAGTTTGATTTAAAATAAAGTTTAAATCATCTATATTCCAGGAACAGAACTAGTGGAACTGCACCTGGACCCAGAGGACTGGTTCCCAACTGACCCCTATCGGATGATATTCAGCAGAAAAAAGAACCCCAAGTGGAAAAACTTTCCGTACAGATGCGAGCATTGCTTTAAGGTAAATAAAACATTTCACAAGTACGTCGTTCTGAAGAAAATGATTTATGAATGTTGTTTTTACTTTTCTTCACACATCAGGGCGGGAGGGACCTTTGTGGATTTAGCTATATGTCATATAAATTATCACCAGAATGTCGCACATAAAAAAAAATTATATATTAATACGTGAAGCTGCAAACTTTAGGTACCATATTGCGAAAATTGTGTGGACGGAGGGGTATAAAAATTGGCACAATTATAATTTAAATGGCTCGATGGGCGGTTGATGTGAGGAGAGAGGCAGGAGGTGGCTGGATGAGATTGGCAAGGGATAGGGGAGAGTGGCTGTGTGTGTGTGTGTGCGTATGAGTGCGGTTTTGTGTAAATATTGTCATTGTACATAACTCCAGTTTATGAGCATGGGGTTACATTTGGTGGGACTGCTGAATGTCCTCACCAGGAACTGATGAACCTTCTGCTTGCCGGGCACAGCGGGTCCCAAGGTGGGATCTTGTAATGAATACTGCAAACGATAAATATCACATAGAACATTCATCATCATCATTATTATCAGCCCTCGATAGCCCACAGCTGGGCAGAAGCCCCCCTCTGCTTCTGCCACTCTTCCCTATCCCTTGCCACTCTCCTCATATCATCCGCTCATCGAGCCATAAGACGACCAGGGATTCTCCAACCCAATCTAGGCCACCTCTCAATTACGTTCAGTTGATACCGATGATCATAAAGCTTAAAAGTGCAACCAAATTCAGCTTATAGCGTGCAATATAGATTTCTTTTTAGAAAAATCGAAACACCTTGCAAGTTTATGTTTTGTCAGGATTACGAGAAAAATACACATTTTACGTATACACATAGGACATTAGGAATTTGTGTGAAAAAAACCTAAGTGTTTCGTTTTTTGTAATGAGATGCATGATATATATTAATATAAATGGAATTTTAAATAAATATCAGGGAAAGACGGTAGCCATTTATCACTTACGGTGGACATCTCACTCGGGGAGCTCTTGCAGGAGATGGGCGAGGCGGCGCGGCCCTCCATCTCGTCCTGGGACTCGGCCGACCCGCTCAGAGCCGTCGACTGCTGCGATCCGTACATCATCTAATTTTCCCAGAATAAATAAAAAATATATTATTATTATCTTTTCTTATTTGTTTCTCGCTATTGCGGGTTGTGCGTCTGAGGCGGGAGACAAGAAATCCAAACACTTTCATGCTATTTAAGTTTTCTCAAATATTCAAAACTTTTCTCACTATTCGGGCAGTATCCAAGAGAACCGACTGTTGAGCCTCCTTTAGCACATCAACAGATAATTTCAATCCATCCATGTCTGCCACTGTTGACTTTGGTATTAACCCATTGGTGGATATTATAATTGGAGTGGTGGTGACACTTTTCAAATGATATAGCTCCTTCAGTTCAATAGCCAGCTCCTGGTATTTTCTTAGTTTTTCACCCACAGTAGAACTTATATTATTATCGTTGGGAATCCCAACATCAATAAGTTCAGCTTTTTTTTCTCTGAAATCTATCAGGAGGATATCTGGCCTATTATGACGAACAGTATGGTCCGTAATAATTGATTCATCCCAATAGAGCTTGATGGGACCTTTTTGGAGGAGTCTATTTGGATGATACTTATAATATGGAGTATTTTCATCTAATAAGCAGTGTTTCACTGCCCGAGCTTGATGCAGAATTTTGGCCACATTGTTATGTCTCTGGAGGTACTCAGTGCCAGCCATTAAACCACATCCACCGGTGATATGTTGGATTGATTCCAGCGTTACTGAGCATAATCGACACTTATCCGGTGCTGTTACATCATTCAGGACATGTCTTCTATATGATCTGGTGGCAATAACCTGATCTTGAATGGCGATCACTCACTAATTATTTTTTAATTGACTGACAATAATTATTGATAATTTATCTAATGACTCATATTAATCGTCAATCAATTATTGATTTATGGCTCTTATCTATACGCCAAGTGAGTACAATTTATTTCGCCAATGTCACGTTCTGACATCTGACGACAAAAAAGGGAAGATTGATCCGAGTTACCGGAAATAAAAACCTAATTTTGACATTTATTAATTATTGCCTCATAATATGTTTAAGTTTCTATTTGTTTCAATATTTATATAAAAGATCCTTAAACGTTCTGACATCTGAAGACAAAAAGAGAAGATTGATTCAATATACCGGAAATAAAAACCTAATTTTGACATTTATTAATTATTGCCTCATAATATGTTTAAGTTTCTATTTGTTTCAATATTTATATAAAAGATCCTTACACGTTCTGACATCTGACGACAAAAAGAGAAGATTGATCCAATATACCGGAAATAAAAACCTAATTTTGACATTTATTAATTATTGCCTCATAATATGTTTAAGTTTCTATTTGTTTCAATATTTATATAAAAGATCCTTACACGTTCTGACATCTGACGACAAAAAAGAGAAGATTGATCCGAGTTACCGGAAATAAAAACCTAATTTTGACATTTATTAATTATTGCCTCATAATATGTTTAAGTTTCTATTTGTTTCAATATTTATATAAAAGATCCTTAAACGTTCTGACATCTGACGACAAAAAAGAGAAGATTGATCCGAGTTACCGGAAATAAAAACCTAATTTTGACATTTATTAAATTTAGAGAGTTGATATTTTCACAGCTTCAAGGGATTATAGACCTCAGTATTTGGTATTAATTTCAACTTTGTACCTAAACAGGTACAAAGTTGAAATTTCTCGGAACAAAGAAACGAAACAAAGTTTCTCGGAAACATGTTTATGTTTCCGAGAAGAAAAAGGGTTCTGTCAGACAGACACAAAGGTAGACAAACAGACACTGTTGCAAGGACAAATTTACAATTTTCGGGTTTTTTCCTTTACTTATGCTACAAGATGTAGCTTATTCCCAAATTTCATGATTCTAGGTCAACGAGAAGTACCCTATAGGTTTTGGGTCTTCTTGCAAATGTATGGGAAAAGTGACATAAACGCCCATATCTTTTGATTGTGTTCACTTGGAGGGTTGATTTTTTCACAACTTCAAGGGACCGCAGATTTCAGTATATGGTATTAATTTCAAATTTTTAGGTCTTCCCATTCCTGAGAAAAAGGGTCTTGTCAGACAGACAGACAAACAGACAGACGGACAACGAAGTGATCCTATAAGGGTTCCTTTTTTCTTTTTGAGGTACGGAACCCTAAAAATTAACAACGACAACGAATGTAAATATCAATTAACTACTACGTCAGATTAAGAAGTTAATTAATTATGTACGGAGCGCACGGACATCCTAGCGTGGACGCGCGTTTTTCCTTTTACACTTTAGTCCTGGCTCAGGAAGGCATTCGCCCGCTCCCTCCCCAAATGAGCGCGCCTACAGAAGTTCTCTCGGCGAGCGAACTCACCGCGGTGTCGCGCATATTTGTTATAATTGTTAAAACTGTAATTTCTGTAATTGTTTGTGTGCAATAAAGAATTTTATTATTATTATTGTAAACAGTATGTATTCTTTATTGCGATTTACTGCTATTTGACCTTATTGTAAAAATTTATTTTATATTTTATGTTACATTTAATAAAGAAAAGAAAGAAAACTCTTTGTTTGGTTCATTCTTTACCTGGTTAAGTTACTTAAAACTTTAAGGTATAATTTTATTACATTACTACCTGAGCCCGCGACTTTGTCCGCGTTATATTCAATGGTTTTGTTCAAATTTGTGGATTTCAATTTTTTTTATGCGAAACCCTAATTATTTATCAAAACTATGAAGGACTTTTGAGCAGATAGAAGACGTAAAGGGCAAAAATATTTATTAGAATTTTACAATGATTAATAGACTTTAAATGATAGACTTAAAATTAATAATTAATAAAAAATAGTGACAAGACATTGACTCATGTAAATATTTTTGGGCTAAGTATAGAATGCTTGATGTTAAAAATTATAACAAACATAAGTTTAATTCGTTAATTCAATCATAAAAGCAATAAAAATATAAAAAAATACAAGATCGTGAACCAAAATTTTTATAGCTTATGTATACCATTATTGCTGCTTCTACCTGTTATGGGGGCGTAAGTATTATGTAGCGCAATTATTGAATGCTTTTGACCTCTGTCAATAGTAAAAGTTGTACTTTAACTATCTTCTAAGTATAAATTACATTAGCTGCGAAAATATCATACATATATGTCCTGCTGCCTGCTCGTTTGCCCCTTGTAACATAAAAAAAATATATATGTGTTGTGTAGTGAACCTTGCTGTGTCGACGCGTCGCCACATCAAGAGACAAATTGATCCTTAGATATCACATCAACAAATGAACAAATTGACGTTATAATAAAGCGTATTGTAGGTAAAAGATAGGCCAAAGAAATAAATCTATATCGATAGCATTAATAGACCATGAAGCCGTTCAATTTAATTTTACTTTATAATGAGCGAACTCCTTTGACGGTTTTTTTGGTGAATTTACATTTAAATCGATTTTAAAAGGGGCGATAATTAAAACAGCTGGTCAAATATAAGCCACAATGAATTCGACGCATTTGTTCATCGCTTGCATGAATTTTAAATGTGTTTTCGGCTGGACTCCATATTTGATTAACTGGTTTCATATGAAATTGTATTTCACGCGCGAGCATATAACAATGATTTTTATTTTATTGTTAACTGCTTGCTATGTTATTCTCTATTTATTTATTAAAATTAAAAACAATAAGTTAATTACATTTAGGAATTGTCTTATCATGATTCTTTATTATTGGTCATATTTATCTTTACTTATTTGTTCTAGTGTTTTCTTTCAATCAATCAATCAATCAAATGTCTTTATTTATTTATTTATACGCTTTATTATACACCACAAAAGAAATTAACAGATAAATATGTAATATACAAGAAAAGAAGTACAAAAGGCGGTGTTATCGCTGAAGAGCGATTTCTTCCACACAACCTTTAGGACAAGGAAATATACAATTTGCCTGCCAGTTTTGTACTTTAAACATTGAGGAGTTGGTAGAAATTAGATTCATAAACTCGCGTAATCTTAGAGGTATGTATACGAATGGAGGTAAGTGTCTGCTTGGATGGGTACTTTAAACTGGGATTTACTCGTATACTGAGATAACAAGTACAGCGCTCATTTTACGAAATACATATAAAGTTTTCAGTTCAGCATTAGTTAGTTTGCAAAAGAAATTTGTAGATATTAAAACGAATATATTAAATAAAATTCATTTTTTTTCATTCGTAGATTTGTTTAATTAATTTAATATAATAAGCATTACATAAATGAGCTACTTTTTTGTATTCTACTTATTAAAAATAGCCTCCTCCTTCATCAGCCATTATATCCTATTCTGGAATACTTGAATCCACATTTTACCCGCAAAGGCGTCCAAGTCATCTTTCCACCTCACTCTCGGCCTATTTGATATATTTTTCTAAGAAAAATATAAGAAATTTTTAAAAACTGTTTCTACTTGTTCGCTTCAGGCCCAAACAGGCTTCTTTAATGAACAAATACTATTTTTCTATAGAGTATAGTTGTTCGTTGAACAAATTGAAATTTCAATCAAGCCTTTTTAGGCTTTAAAATACAATTTTTTGTATTTTACCATCAATACCTTTCAAATAATCATTTTATACTAAAATATTTAAGTTATGCTAAACAAATTTTTTTTCTAGTTTTGAATTTCATGGATAATGTCAATAAAGTCATTACTTGAAAAATAATAATAGAGAAATCTTAATTTACTTATTTTATTGAGCTATTTAATTTAATTTATCTTTTGCGGAAAAACTTAAAAAGCTTACGAAATACTGGTGACGTAATTACTTTTAACATCCTCATGTATGTGTTTTAAATAAATAAATATATGCATTAGCAAAAAAAAAAACCCTTATTGTTATATTAATTAGACATACAATTGAGTCTCCAGAACACATGAGATTAAAAAAAGAGAAACAGATATGAATAAAAGTAAAAAACTAAAATCAAAGAAGATAGTTAAGTGATAACAAAGCAAATCAAAATTAATAGGAATAACAATAAATCAAATAAAGTTTCGTTAACTTGAAACGATTTTATTCTTCTTCTTCTTCTCAGTCATGCTCTCCTGACGGAGTGGTCGTGGTCATGGATCGTTTGAATAACTAGTTGCGGCTTTTGCGATACTTCTCCATCTAGCTCTATTCGAGGAATTCCGTGAACATTGCGTGATGGAGCACATTGTTGTGGACTCGATGAGAATGGAAACGTTGGTGCGACGAGCTGTCCATTTTATCCTCAATAAGCGCCTCCAAAACCATATCTCAAGGGCATCAATACTTTTCCGACACTTTTGATAGATCGTCCATGTTTCAGCCCCATAGAGGAAATAAGCATCTCATTAAACGAACGTTTTTGGCGTTTTGAACTTGGCGTTTTTGGTTATGCGGCGGTCTTTCCATATTTTCGTGAGCTTGCAACTGCTAACCGTGTCATGGCACACCGTCTTTTGATGTCATCTTCGCAACTTCCAGTATATGTACTGGTCGTGCAGATGTCCATGGACGCCGGTAGGCACTTCCGTGCCTGCTACCTGCTCGTCTGCCCCCTTGTAACATAAAAAAAATAGTATTTTATGCATATCATGGATTCCTACAAAGTAGCGCCTGATTCTATTTACTTTATCATTGTAACTGTTAATATTTGTATAAGATGACTCATCTATATGAAAGACAATAAAAATCTCACCAACTTCAGGAATTCAAAAAACATCCAGTTGAAAGAGTATTTCCTAGTATTCATTTGAGCCTTCCTGTATACAGACTATTTCGTTACAGAGATCGTTAAAGCCAAAAACCTGGGAAATAAAAAAAAAACATTTTCTCTTTTTTATTACGACATTATTCTATTATAAAGTCCGAATTGACCTAAAACCTCAACCACATTTAGGTGACCACGTAACACAACATATGGCTACGTTGCACGCTTCTGCGTGCTAAAAATACATAATTATCACGTAAATATGACGTTATCTAGATCAGAAATTAATTACTACACGCTGCATAAAGCTGGAAACAGAGAAATTAAATAATGGCGTAATAATAACACCATTACTTGGAAATATTATTTTTCTGACTAATATTTTAAAGTGCCAAAAGGTGCAGTAAGCTTAATACGTATTATTGTTATCAATAATAGGTATTGAGGAGGTCGTTGCCTAATCAGTGGTCGGCATTTCAGTCGATCGCTAAGTTAAGTTGCTCTGGCTGTGACCGGGTGATAGATGGGTGACCCATTCTAGCACTAGTTTATATTTGATATCGGGTTGGCGTTAGTAACTGCGCCACAGTTTTTAACTAATGCGGTTACTATCGAATTGTATATTTGTATGTTGTAATGCATCAATAAACTTATTTTTTTTTAATATTTTTTTTATTATGCCATGTATAATATTCAGAGATCACTGGCGGACCCGGCGGTCGTTGCCTTCCCCGAATTTTGGCTCGTTCCTATTAGCCAGTTCAGCAATCTCCTTTATAAAATTCAGTCAGTCAATTGGTAATCTATTGTATTCTATTAACAGAAGATACGTGAACTAAAAGCATCTTTTTAAAATCTCCGATTTAAAAGATGTCAAGAAGAGGATTCAGGATTTAATAATTCAAAGGGCTACAGTAAAGCATTATCATATTAAAGGGATATATATATTTAAATAAACTATGGATGTTTCGTTGCAAAAGCACATTGTTGGATTGTCGAGAAGTTTCCAAAAAATAACGCCGGCCACTAAATCGGTGGACCCAAAATTTACACTCCTATTCCAAACACGTGCCGCACTGAGACCCACGATCTGATCTACGCGCTACCGATAACGAAGTATTTAAAGCATACTTTTATGAGTCACATATAGAGTAAGGGAAAGTTATTATCCATATAGTATATATGGTGTATTATAACCACTCACTCAAATTCTCACCCCCACTCACACGCGCACACACACACAACACACACACACACACACTAATCACATACACACTTCTTTTCCTTTTTCTTTTTTATGTTTAAGCTAATATAGTTTAATTGTCATTACATGGTTGTAGCGTGCCTACCGGCGCCCATGGACATCTGCACGACCAGAAGGCCAGCAGATGCGCTGCCGGCCCTTAATGACGGGTTTAGCTTACCTCTAATTGTTTGTTTGCTTGAACGCGCTAATCTCAGGATCTATTGGTCCAATTTGAAAATTCCTTTCAGTGTTAAATATACCATTTATCGAGGAAGGCTGTAGGCTATAATATCAACACGTTAAAATTATTCAGGTAATTTTACGCGGACAAAGTCGCGGGTAGCAACTGGTAATGTATATAGCTTTATATATGGATAAGTAAGTTGTGCAAAACATTTGTGGCCGAATGTTGACCAGCCAGCGATCTCTAGTACAAATTAAAAATCGAAAATTAAATAGCAGGCGTAAAGAATAGCGATATTTGTAGTACATATTCTATGGATATTTTTTGCCCCAATTATAGATACGGGGAAAACCTGATGGTTCCTGGAAACCAATCGATTATAATGTGGGAAACGAAGCCAGTTGTGTTCTGGTTTCAAGGAATTATACCAAACTAGGTCAATACTGTGTGTTACTGTGATTTCTTGTTACTTGTTATACCTTTCCAACGGAAAAAGAGTAAGTCAACTGGTATTTATTTATTAAGTAACTGTTATGCCGGAGCCAGACACAGTTCAAAGTGTTTGTACATTTTTGTCCTTGAAGTCTACAAAGTTCTACAAAACTTTGTACAGTCACACAAACTCCCCGGGCATACTACATGATCATTCAAATGAAGCCTGTCTGGCTCTGGCATTCAAAAAAATGTAAAGTAAATGTTAGGATTAAAATTTTGGAATTTTGTAATAGGCGAGCGGCTTTGTTGTCTCGGTCTAGTGCCAGGATCCGCTTAGATTGCAGAGGATGTGGTTGTGGGGCGAGTTAAGATGACCGATTGCCATCTTACGTCATCCTCGGAACCCCCACGATCTCTACAACCCCCACCACTCACTCAGTGACATTAATATGGTGCCACTATTTTACATGCCTTCCGAAACACGGAAGAGGTCGGATATCAATTCTAAAATTGGTCACCTGTCTATTACACGGCCGCAAGAAGATCTACTTAACCTAGCGATCGGTTCAAATGTCGATCACTGAATAGGCCACGATCTCCTAGAGTATCTCCAATTCTTAGTACACTATAAATATAGTGTCTCCAATTCTATTGGATATAAGAGGGGGACCTTTTACGAAGGAGTCACGAAGACCTGATTGCGAATTCACCTCACGTTTTAACCTCTAAATACCTTTTTAAGAAAAGTTCTCCAGTCTACAATAACAACTTCTAAGTAGTCCGGCAAACGTATTCTAAAGAACATATACTTTAAATGAAGAAAATTATGTAAGTCATTATAGGAATTTATTTGACGAATAAATGATAAATGAACGGCTTCAATTTCATACCATGTGAGGCAGGAAATTCTTTGCAAACGTTTAATGTGATACCATGCAAGGCAGGGAATTCCTTGCAAAGCGCAAGGTCGTAAATGTACTGCCATTTGGGAATATTTGTGCAGTGTAGACGCGCATAAATAACGGGCCATCTGACTTCTGATCACGTTCCACTCTCGGATGAGGAAAGCGCGGGCTGAGATGAGCCGGGGCCAGAGAACG
>JANCMC010009603.1:3409226-3447611 GCA_024363005.1 Charaxes varanes
AGAAAATTCTTTTAATGTATTGCCAACATTCTTGTTTCTTATCTTGCTGAGGTTAAGAGCTTGTGCAGGAGGAAATGCAACAATACCTCATGTAATGGAGTTTGAACCGCGTAACTTAAGATTTTAAATCCATCCTTCTACCGTAGATTATGCAGCATACTCAGGGTGTTACAATATACAGATATATATATAAATCAATCGTTGTTCTCGCTAAAACTCAGAAAGGGCTCAACCATTTTGAATTCTGTTTGTTTTGTTTAATTCCCTTATAACTCTGGAAAAGCTTAAAAGAAAAGAAAGAAAGAAAAAGTAAAAAGATTATTTAAAAATACTAAAAATTGTAGATTTAGAAGGCGCTACCTCAGAATACTTCTATATTCTGAAGTAGCCTCATTGTGAATCGTAGTTCTGAATAGACTGGCCCGTTGGCACAGTGGGCAGTGACGCTGCTTCCGCTTCCGGGGTCATTGAGTTCGATTCCCGCCTCGAGTCTGGGTGTATTATCTATATGTATTTATATATATATACAAAAAAATATTTGTGTTTAACAGGCGTCTGTTACTTGTAACACAAGCATTAAGGTCTATCTTAGGAACAGACCTCCGTGTGTCATATAGTCCTGTAAAAATAATCTTCAAATGGATGCCGTTCTTACTGGACTTTTTGACTGACGTGCCATGCATGTTCATACAGCCAGTGTCACGTTTTATGGAGAAGACATAAATGAGGTTGGTTTACTGGCTAACAGCAAATGAGCTAAAATTCGGGCAAGACGATGTATGCTGGGTCCGCCAGTGAAAAATAAAAATAACACCTGCTTGAATAGCTTTCCGTCTCCTGGTCACGTATTGGACTCAGTTCAAAAGGCGCAAGGCTTTTATATTCGGCACC
The DNA here is from genome assembly GCA_024363005.1 of Charaxes varanes. Classification (NCBI taxonomy): domain Eukaryota; kingdom Metazoa; phylum Arthropoda; class Insecta; order Lepidoptera; family Nymphalidae; genus Charaxes; species Charaxes varanes. Next base: position 3,410,118 of record JANCMC010009603.1, read on the forward strand.
ACAGCACGTTGCATATTTGCCAGTAACGGCCCCTGCGTTTTGAATTTTAAGCCATTATTAACTCCGTATTTATTTAAAACACGGATTTTTTAAAAGAAAATAATTCTTCCTTGATGTATTTAATAAATAGATAACTTGCTCGAAGTTGAGTCGCTTATGTTTGGTACTTTTTAGTTAACAAGCAAAAATGTAAAAAAAAAAAAACTTATTTCTGTAAGAACAATTTTTAAATGTGTGGCTAACGAGTTTCTCTCTGGTTCTTCTCGTGGCTCGACTCTTCCAAATCAGTGGTAGCTTTTAAAATATTTGTCGATTCAAAAGTGCTAAAAAAATTCTACTTGAATGAAATATCATTTGAATTTGAATTTCAATGAAAGCGAAAAGGTCACTTATCACGGAATTCTGAAAACCGCCGGACGTACAAAGATGAAATTAGGCAAGGCAAGCAAACCAATGCAAGCAATAGTTTATAGTTAGTAGGTGACCGCTATGAATGGATTTTTCGATATGATCAGATTAAGGACGAAGGGATCTTGCAAATTTCATTTTATGCTGACGATGTAGCGGAAAAAAGCTACTGTTTAAATTTTAGACACATCACCTTTTCTATTTCAACCTAACATTTCATCATCAGCAGCAATAGCAGCAACAACATCGAAATATTTCGCTTAAGTCGTCATATTTGAATGAATGAACGAATAACTGAATGAAAGAATAATTTATGTCGACCCAATAGATAATACAATTTGTTAGTAATTACAAAAGAACTCAATCAGATGTTAGTATAAAATAACAATTAAAAAAATAAATAAGCAATGTAAATAAGACAGAACATTTAATTGCGAATTCTCAATACATGAACCATACAGCAGTGGTTTATGTACTGACAATCGAATCTATCAGCAAAAGCTGTCAGGAAGGATTCTGCGAGCTTTTGCTGATAGTAGGAGCTAGAACTACCCTGACCCCTGCGTACCAGTGACCTACACCGTTATCGCATAGCGAATACGGTAGTATGTATGCAGTAGTATGGATTCAACCTAACAGTTTGCGAAAATGATGGCGCAATGCAAATATAGTTGATATTTTGAAAGCTTCCATTTAGGCCAGCTGGACCAAGTTAAATATTTCCACTCCATATTTACACTCACTCGTTATGCTACGTGACTCAAATAAATACTGGTATATCTAAAAATCTGTATTCGGCTTACTTGAACAAATAACTCCCTGATCTATCCCGGGCACGTAGCTACCTGATAGGAGAGGAAAATGACGAGATATAATATCCAAAATTATACTTCAATCAGTCAAAATATATTCATGTATAAAGAATTGATAGAATCAACAAATCTATGACAAATAGGAAAATTGCATTAGGTTATGAAAATATGCCCTATATTTTAATCCAAAAACTGTACTAACAGGACTGCCAAAGAGCATGATGAATTATTTATCCCTGCATATTACAAGCGAAAAAAGAGACGGACAGAAAGGCAAAAAAATGTTTTTTATTATTGGTACCATACAATATTCGGTTACAGGCACTGAGCAATATATTTTACTAGTTTTTACTCGCGAGCGTGATGTTATATAGCCTTTAGCCTTCCGCGTTAAATGGGCTATCTAACACTGGAAGAATTTTCCAAATCGGACCAACAGTTCCTGAGATTGGCGCGTTCAAGCAAACAAACAGACATACATACAAACAAACAGACTCTTCAGCTTTATATGTTAGTAAAAGAGTATAAAATTTTACGCAGACATATATAATACTAAAGTGGACTACACCATGACCACTAGAAGAAAAGTCTATGAACTCCTCCATAGACTTTTCTTCGACCCATCCATCAATGGATGTCATCAGACCTAAGGACTGAAGGAACACTGTCTCAGAAGGATGCTAACTCCTAGCACCGCTTCGTAGCGAGCTCATGAGGAAGGACCCCGGAAGGGTTCGAAACTAGTCGGGCAATCCCGATATAACATACTAGTGTTATAGTACTATTACTAGTGTATAGTACCCGATATAACATTTAAAAGCCGTTTTGTATAATTAGTATGAACTCCGCTCACGCAAGTCTAAGTATTTACTTATTCGCTATTCATGAAAATGTTAACAAAATGTTCATAATTATAATTAAAATATTGCTAATACACATATTATGCAGTCTTAGTTTCAAGAAGTAGAAGACAAAAAGAAAATTTATCCACTTCAATATATAGAATATTGAAGTTTTAATTTTTAACTCTTGCGTATTAAACTCTTGCCAGCACTAGTTCATGATATGAAGGTTCATTTAAATTATAATTCAAATCGTGGAAATTGTGTATTTAAGTTTAAACACGCCTATTAGAATAACAAACTTATCTCAGCAGATTTCTCTAATTAAAAGTTATTTACTCGAACGAACATTCAAATGGTTCACTGCTTCAGTGAAGTTGAAATCTTTCGAGTTATTCAACTTATCTCAACCCTTGTATGAATCTGTGGAGAATATAACTGAAATTTTGACTTACTAGCAATAACTTAATAACTTGCGACTTTGATTTGAAATAAAATGAGAAAACGTTTATTTTTGAGCATTACACTATACATAAAATAGGATTAACTAATACATAATTTGACTGGCCCGTTGGCGCAGTGGGCAGTGACCCTGCCTTCTGCTCCGGGGGTCGCGGGTTCGATTCCCAGTCACGTCTAGTGATGGTGTTGTTGTCGCGTTTCGTTCGGTTTGTGAGACTTCCCGGTGACCTAAACTCGTCATTAAAGGCCGGCAACGCATCTGATTACCTCGTGGTCGTGCAGATGTCTAAGGGCGTCAGTACGCACCTAGCTGAATGCTGCCTGCTCGTTTGCCCCTTTGTAGCATAAAAAAAAACAAAACTACATCTTGGTAATTGTAGAATATATGAGAGACAACGTTAAGCGAAACTCAGAAGTTTTAATATAAACGGAGAGCGACGATTTGTCTGTTTCGCTTCATTCGAAAACTTTAACGTCTCAAGTTTGCGAGGAGCGTCGTTTTAAATTGTTTCTGCTATGAAGGCGCATATAGAAATAAATATTATGACAAAAGTTTGAATACTGTTGTGCAATTTCGGTACGGGATAGACTGGCAGTGCAGAATAACAATAATCATCATACCGAACTTAGTTTTCGCATACGAGAGTTTTCGGGAAATCCGACCCCTTTGTTATGTTCATATTTGGTTTTTGATATATAACGAATATTTAGCGAGCGACGTCGCTCACGGCGCCTTCATTTTCTGTTTTTGATGACTAATCTGGAAAATTTTTGCAATTATTTTTTCAATTAAATTGTCTCTATCTCGATCTCTATCTCTATCTCTATCTCTATCTCTATCTCTGCCTCTGCCTCTGCCTCTGCCTCTGCCTCTGTCTCTGTCTCTGTCTCTGTCTCTGTCTCTGTCTCTGTCTCTGTCTCTGTCTCTGTCTCTGTCTCTGTCTCTGTTGCTGATATAAATTTGATACAATCGCATGTTCTATCTATATTTCAGTCAATGCTTTCTATAGAATTAGTAAGTACGAAAGTAATAAGTATATTAATTTCTTTTATACAGTGACATCTGTGTACTATTTGCCTAGTTTTTTCCATAGACAAAAATATTTGACTGATGACTCTTCCTTTGACATGTACATATTTGTAGTTTGTACAGCTGACAGGCCGACAAGTGTCAATTTTCGTATACATGGTGACGTGTTGGGGATTAATTTTGTATCATTAATCTTTTTTTCTTTTAAATAATTCAAGACAATTATCCAGGTACGTTACTTAAATTATTAGTTATAAAAGTGCATTTTTATAGTATAGTATCAAAGCTATTATTAGTTTTAACACAATAAATTTCTGTGATAATCAATACGTTTTTAAAACTTTCTTATTCTTTTTAAGTTTCAATATGAGGAAATTGAAAGGAGCTGTTAAAGAAACCGCTAAACAAAAGCGCGAAAGAAAACAAGAATTTGCTAAAATGCGTCAACAAACACATACCATTGTTTTACCGACTTTCGCCGTTATTTTTCTATTGATTTGTATCTACGTGTACTTCAAAACAAGACCTACTTCTATGCAATATGCATAGCGTACTGGTGGCGATTTTATGTAAATATTAAAATTATTAGTATCCTTAAGGTGTGACAAATTACAACTTTATATAGAGCTAAATTTAAGTAACATGGTTGTGAACATGTGTGAATATGTACTATGAAAGATTTGAGAACTGTATTACAAATTAGTAAGATGTAAAATCATGATCTCGATGTTCAAAAGTTACAACAACTTTTTACAAAGTGCTAAATAAAACGACTAAAAATTATTAATGTGGAATAATTATTTCAAAAATCATATACCTTTTTTTAAACCAATAACGTATGCTACACTGTCGATATTTTAGAAAAAAGTATATAATTTTGTTATATAGTTTAAAAAAGCCCTCTCTATTTTTATTGTACAGTATTTACCGGATAAGTACTTATGTGTACGTGGATTTTTCAGCATAAATGCACTAGAAATTCTTTACAAATTTCCGAATATAATAAGAAAATGTTAGTATAGTAATCAAATTTTAATGTAAGAAACTTTCAACAATGTCTAAATCTAGGGGATTATAGTACTCTTAAATAACCTAGTTGGTGTTTCGAATCGAACAACTAATAGGAATTTTTATTCTATAACTAACTACTGTTACAAACTTAGACATTATATTTATCCGAACTTAACATTTAAACAAATTATTGTATATTTAATTTAGTATAAACAAAATTTTAACATAATAACCCAAAGTTTGAATTCATAGTACAGTCGATCGATATCAGTCTGTATTTAAATTTTTATTTACCTACAAAGATTTTGAAAAAAATAAGCAAAAATAATACAATTACTTTAACTTTTGTATAGAAATAATTTAATTTTTTCTGCTTTATTAGCATGGGCCTCCTCAAAGTAAATCTCCTGACACATTTTAATAAAGAAAAAACTATCGAACAATTACAATGATTTGTTGAATACTCTACATGTTTTGACATTAATTAGCAACACCATTATATAGTTTAATGAAAACAAAAGAAACTCAACCGTCTAAAACCTAATATTTTCATCTTTTTGTCTGTCTGTCATCACGAAATGTAAGAAAAATGCATTTTGTTTAGTTCGCTTTTTCTTTAAGTATGACGTTGCAAATAAATGTCCGAACATGTTAATTTAGATGTTCTTTCGTACTTAATTATTATTTGTTTAAAAATAAAACTATTTTATACTCTACCTTTTTTTAAGTTCCGCCAATTCTGCCGGTGTGTGTATATTTATACAACTAGCTGTTTCTCGCGATTTCGTCCGCGTCATGTTAGGTGAAACTTATAGATTCCATTATTGTGCCTCTTAATTCTTCTGCCATTAAATTACCCCCATGCCGAATTTGATCTTTGAATCTGGTTTTCGAGATTTCCTATTAGATGACCTTTCGCTTTTATAGACTAGCGGTCCCGGCAGACGTTGTCCTGCCCGAACGTAAAATCAATAAAAAGATAACCGAGATACCGACTGTAGCGCCATCTGCCGGGCTAATATGTGAATCTTAACCATCCAGGGCGCCACCCAAACGCATACAAAAAAATTCATTCACATCGGTCCAGCCATTTAGGAGTAGTAAAGTGATATACACACATAAAGTACAGTTACATATATATATAAAGATAGAGATGAGTAGATTATTATGCGATTTGGAGATTAAATACACATATCCCATCTAACATGTATGACAGGTGCAGTGTTGCTAACTCCAAAAGCAAAAAGAACGGTAGTGTAGTATCCACTGATACTACGTAAACATTATTAAATATTTACTGTAATTATAACTCACCAAATTGGTATATGCACGCGTCGTAATCACCCTGATCATAATGTACTTAGATAGTTGTTAACCAGTCAACGGTCGTAACTCAACTGCCTCGCATAACCGATTGTCTCTGTATTTATACTCTTATGAATAACTACCCTCTTCCATGTATACACTACAATATATACCACACACTAAAATGCTCCAAAATTTAGCTATTTAACAACACATAACCAGGTGAAATATACAAACGGTAATTACTTCCCAAAAAAACTTTCCCTCCCAAGAACTGGCTCCAACAACATCCATTAAAATTATAATGCTAAAAAGAAGCAATTTCTGAATGATTAAAAGATCTGTAATAAAATGGCGGTGTTTATTCTGCGCCATCGCTTTTCGATTCTCTTTCCAAAGTCCACTTGGAGATTAAACAGATAAAGAATATTGATAATTTAAGTAACAGGAATAATTCCACGGCAGTTTCTTTTTGATGAAATTCAATTTTTTGTCGTCAACAGCCTTTTTGAAAATTAATTATTGAGGCTAAATATATATTGAGGCTAACTGTGTTTAAGACGAAAAGGATTTTTTGTCAAATATTTGAAATCCAGTCATGTCTCAGTCTTTCCCGTTCCAGTTCCTGTTCCCAATTCCGTTCCGTATATTAGTATAGATCAGTGGTTCCCAAACTTATTTTGTCTACTGCCCACTTTAAGAATAAATATTTTTTTAGCGCCGACTTTGCTGCTTTAAAAACCTAATAACTTTTGAAAACAAATTAAAAAAAAGAACGACCATCATTGGAATAATCATTCTAATGAAGCTATGTCTCGCTCCGGCATTAAAAAAATGTCAACGCAGCTATGTGTTTTGTAATCTTGGTGTGTATCTGTATAGTCTGTAGGTATTCGCTCTGCGTATCTAACGAAAAAAAACAGCTGCAGTAAAGAAACAAGTTAGTTATATTTATATTTCCTCGATCAGAATTACTATTACCAAAACATGTATTATAATAAAATAAATTCTATAATTTATCGACAGCCTAATGTATTCTCTCAAAAGGTTCTTTCCCTCCATTTTCCTTGTAAGTTTGTATTGCATTATAAGCACTATTGTGCAGAAAATAAGTAGTAAAATTAATTGCGTTTTATGCATTTACTGATTATTTATCATGCATTATTATAAACATACTTAAAATGTTTATAAACATTCTTGTAGTATAAATAAGAGTTCACAATTTTGATCCATGTCATTTAAATAGTGTACGTCTGGTTTCTCGCACTTCAATTATAATTACAAAATGAAAGGATTTTTGTGGATTTTTGCTCTCCTGTTAGCCATATTCTCTTTAACATCGGCACAGGCTCCCATTGGTAAGCATACTTTGAATTTTTATAGGGAATAGAAGGAGTTTTTGTATTTTACTTATATTTTTTTTATTTTTTTTTATTAACCCATAATGTCCCACTGCTGGGCAAAGGCCTCCCCACTCTTTGACCACTCTCCTCTATCTAGAAAGGAATACTGGCATTTCTTTTTTAATTCACTCACCTCTCTGGGCGAAGAGCATTGTATGCACTTGCGGGATATATACTTTCTGAGACTCAGAATGTCAATCCCTATTTACACTGTCAGAGCGTTCCATTGTACAAAAAAGGGATTTTTATACAATAGTTTATAAAACATTCATATTTATAATTTCATTCTGTTCGATTCTTCCTGGTTGGTTGCTGGTCTAAGTTTAAGTAAATTCTTCTTTTTAGCATTTTTTTTTTCTAAAACATATGAATCCTAAAGATTCATGTTTTCCTCAATTATAGAATCCTTTAATAATATGTAGCTTAGTTTGTAATCTTGGAAGCCACACATTATTTAATCAAAGATTGTCTCATTGTACGTGATTCGAATAACTAGCTGACAATCAATACATTGTTGGTCAAGGAATTGATACTTTTGTATAAGTATAATTGTACATTGATATTCATCTTCTTCTTCTTCGTCACGGGCTGCTTTTCCGCACTTAGTCGCAGTAGGGGGACCTTTGTGCGTAAGAGGGGGGTGGTTGGCGTTTACTCCATCCAGCCCAACTCCTGCAAAAATTCGAGAATCCGCCAGGGCTTCTTCAGAGCTTCTTGCATGTACTTCGGTTTCCCGAGGATTTTTGCCCTCTGAGTTTCCACCTCTTTGCAGTCCAGTAGGACGTGAGATGGTGTTTCTGGCCCTTCGGTTAATATATCATCCTTAAGATCGTACATAAGTAGACCTAGACATGGCCTGAGATGTACGAGCGCCCTTAAGTTAAACATAAAAATGCCGGTATATGATTGTTAAATGATCAAATTAATGTCTCAAACTCGCCACTACTTATAATGTTTGAACTCAGCCAAGCCCTAAAGTGCTGGTTACTTATAATATTTCAAGATAGCTAAGCGCTAATGGGAGTGCCTGAGGTATAAATTGTATGCTGTGATTTTACTAAGATTCTATCTCCTGATGATGCTTCGGTGTTGAAGCGAAACGTGTCTTTTTTTTTTTTTTTTTATTTGTGTCTTGAGGGACATTAAAAAGTCAGTGTCATGCTGTGCTTTGGTGGCGGATTCGGTAGTGTGGTTTTCGGATTATAGCATTGCACCGTATCTCCCTCGTATTCATTTGCGGATTAAAGCAAAGTAGTTTGATTTTCATGAATGTTAAATATTCCGTCATGAAAATTTAAAAACGAAATATTAGAGTTTTTATAGTTAGAAGTTCTCATTAGTGTATTATGAGTTTATTGAACTTTAAACTACCATAAGGAACCATATAGAAAGTGATTATGAAGTCATTAATGGGCTATAAACGCGTCTCTCGGTCCTAGTGCCGTTATCGGGATACGAATAACAGAATTTGGTAGAGTAGATATAAATTATTTTATTTTATAAATAAGAAAGTTTATGACTTAACTTGAATAAGAAACCACATAACATCTTACTTTCACATTCAAGTATTGAAGGAATTTTATAAACCCACAAGTGGGTTTATAAAATAAAGCTGAAATGGTTTTGTTATTTGTTTGTTTCTTTACCTTATGCCGGCGGGCAAGCGCGTTCCACCGTAGACCGCATCTACACTTTATCAAGTGTGACTGCGGTCAAGCGCTTGCCTATCTCCAATTAAAAAAAAAAGATAACTGTTTAATACTGTAGAAGGAGCTGTTTTTATTTATACTATTCCCAAATATATAGAAGTTTTATTTCATTCACTTGGTTTAAAGCACATTCTTTTTTTTTTGTACAACCATGGGACAAACGGACGAACGTTATATCTGAATGACTACCGAATACTATGGACAACAGAGGGCCTAGCACAAACATTCGCGATAGTTTTACTTACCTTTACGTTCGGAACGAAACATCAAATAAAGGTTCGTGCTTCCATTTTAAACGACTTGCACGACCGTAACGTCGAGGATTCTATACGTTATACTATAGATAGCATTAATGTTTTATTTGACGTTCGGTTTCGAACGAAAAAGTAATTAAAACATCGACAATGTTCGTGCTAGACCCTCAGAACTACCAGAATGCTTGCAGACGCTTTGCCAGTTTTATGGAAAATTGTTAAACATGCGAATGTTGGCAGCCCTGTCGCGTACAAAAAAGGGACGTCACTTGAAGTCGCCATCGCACCCTATCAAATCGTATTAACCTATGGTACCACTAATTACACAGGACTACACAGTTCATTATAATATTTATCTAGTGATATACATTTTAAGTGAAAAGATGTTCTTTTAAAAGTTTTTATTATAAGATTGTGACGTTTTATTACGGAGATCCTCAGATCATCTTTCAGCTTCGTCATCAGACCCTGGATAACATAAAAGTCTAGAAAATTACATTACAAGATTTGTATGTAATTCCTTAAAGCCAGTCGTCCTTAACGTCAGTTTAAACCTCGATACCGCTGGGCTGTTCTCGTGGAAATTCTTAGCACAAGCTTTAAAAAAAAAACTAAATTGAACTTATACCGAGAACATTAGACCTCAAAGTGTTCTTAATATTGCTAAAGAAAAAGTTAGTACACGCCAGGCCAATAAAAGCGTGTTAAATAGGGCCTTCGTTGAGTTCATAAGCCTCGCCATTTCGGTCGAATTATACAAAAGCGCGAAAAAATCTATACAGATTAAAAACAATTGAATTGTGTGTATAACATTGAAATAAAATTATTGTTGAATAAATCTTTTCCGTTATTTTTTTGTGTCTAAGGCTAATTTTTGAAACGGTTAGACCGATTTTAATATGACCTTCACCGTCAGAAAGTACACTATAACAAAATAACTAAGATTCCACACCAATCCCTTAAAACTGAACCCAAATTCTTGATTAGTTGGACGAAATCGCGGGCAACAAGCTAGTAATTTCCTATTAAGTGACTATTTGCAACGTAACGCGCTAGGTAGGTACATGATGGTTCGATTTGCCACTATTTATATTTCGACGTGTCAAAAAACCGCATTGACCTTGGCGCCCCCACTCGGACGTAGATACATTCACCTCGGAGGAGGCCTCCTGGGTTCGATATTGTGCCCCACAGGTATTATCACACGGTGCATAATCCTGTGGCAGAAATTAACGCGATTTATTTACCGAAACACGGTCCGGACATTATTAAGTTCTATGCTTTACTAAACGTGTCAACAAGTAATCTCGACTCGTACACGAGGAAATCACACTTCTGTCAGATTTGAATTTTAAACTTCGAAGGATTTATTTTTATAAATGACAAGAGTCAATGGGCAGGCAAAGTTCAGCTGAGTGACTAATCTATATTGACTATGTTTTCTGAATAACTATTTCTTTTTATTTAAGTCTACAGAGCATTCTTTAAGGTTATTTATACCTAAAAAATATTTTTGTTAACTGAATTTATAGAAAACTAGTTACTCCTAAAAACTCAATTTGTATAATTTATTTAAAAATAAATAAAACGAACGTAATTTAATTAGAACGAGAGGCCGCTTTCGAAAATTTAATTTTTACTTTATATTTTGAATGTGGAAAATGTGGCACAGGTTATTAGTCTAAAATAAAAATACATACATTTATCTATGATAGGTAGATTTTTTTTAGTTATCCGCTTGATTTTTCCCATTATAAATGTAATAAACCCGCATGTTCCTGTTGCCACACGACTTATCTCTGATAGTTTAATTCGCCGTGACTTAGAGAACTTTTATTGATGTATTTTAGCCGACACGATGCGGGTTACTTTATTAAGTAGGGGATAATCGCGTCTAATGTTATTATTTTTTTATTAAGCGAATTATCCAAATAATGAGAGACAAATATTTAGATACAGGCTAATGAATTTCGTCAGCACACATCACGTAAGAATTTAAAACTCGGCTCCTTTCCATCTTCACGCCTGATTATCCAAAATCGACCAATTGGAAGTGAATTTCCTGTTTAACACATCGATATGGAATCATTATCACTAAGAGACGGGAAATAAAAAAAGAAGCATAATCTTGTCTCGAAGAGCGCTAAAGCATCTGCGAATAACGGAGACTTTGGCGTCGTTTTATAAATTATTTACTTAATCTTTTAATAATTAAGTCTAATATCTAAATTTTCCGTATTACCGAATTTACGAGTAGAGTCAATATCCCTTATAGAATTCAACATAATTTAATTACGTCTATTTTGAGGGAAATTGGGTATTTTTAGACAAAGATTGCCCCAAGAAGTTTTTATAACTCGGAGCCCCACTCGCCACTAACGAAGTGCCAATTATTATAAGAGACCCTCCACAAAAATAGCGACCCCATATTTTGACAGCGCTGAAGAGGGAAAGAATTAGAAATTATAATATTCGATTAGCATGACGTGTTTTTCACCGACAGGTTTTATTAAAAATATATGATTCTACATTGACGACTACTATGATTTGTTAATATCTTCCATCTTACTAATATTATAAACGCGAAAGTTTGTACGCATGGATGTATGGATGTATGTTTGACGCTCTTTAACTAAAAAACTACCGCATAGAATTTAATAAAACTTTACAATAATATAGTTTACATATCAGAATAACACATGGGCTATAAATTATAAAGATATTATGTGGATTGTCCAAAATATCACGATAAATGTCAAGTAAGTACGAGAAAATTCTGCCATCTGCGAGCTATTCTGGTGCACGCTGAAGAAACCGTTACAGTTACACGTATATAGTGTATGAAGGAAATGTCTATCTTAAATAGTTCTACAAGAAAGCCCGCGACAGCATGTATCTATCTTTCACTTTTAAGCTATTAACGCCAAAATAGTGAACCATTATGGAACGGGAAAGGTAAACGGGAATAGGGACAATATTAAAGGATAACAGAATGAAGTAAATAGTAGATAACCCCACATTCGGGCAGAACAGCGTCTGCCGGAACAGCTAGTAACTCGTATAAAATTTGTGAATTGAGTGAATAATAGTGAGTTAAATTACATGAAAATATTCGACTAACAATAATAATAGAAGAGTTGGAAAACATAAAAGTTATAGAGACTTCAAAAAATCATTTCTATATAGAAAATAGCTTTCATAAAATCGCGTGACAGAGCATGTAAATAGTTAATTGATAGTGTTTTCATTTATCGATAAGAAATATATACATATTTTCTTCTTCTGTAATAATTACGATTCATTTTAATCAGCCAAATAATTCGGTTTCAAGGGGGCGTAATCCATCAAAGTTAGGGGCGACAAGTTAAGTAAACTCCGTGAGTGAAAAATATTTGGTACGCATTATTTTGGCGGTCAGTGACATTTGCGTCACTTATAACAAGCAGCAAACGCAAAACACGAGAGCCATTTGTTAATTTCAATTAGGAGTCGTTATCTATATATTAATAGGTGAAGCGAAAACCATCGGTGACCTTTAAAGAAATAGCGCGGACGTAGAATAATTAATGGCATAATTATAGTTTTTTTAGTCGATGGTGTGCGAATGCTAACATTTTTATAAAATATGTATTTTTAATACATTAAAAGATTAAAATAAAACCTCACGCACACCAATGCCAAACGATTTTTACGCACATATATACGTTTTACTTTAAGATTGTGTCAAAGTGTAGTTACGACGGCAGTTTTTGTTAAATGCAATTTTTATTTGGTATTAGTTGTAAAAAATACAGTTTATATAAATGAAATCTTTGCAACGCTGTTGAATTACGCTGAAAAAAGTTACTTGGGTATAGATGTTTCTCTCTAAAAATGCACGCACACGCCCTCACTGTAAGTCAATATCATATTGACGAGCTTGCGTGTTTGGGTCTATGCGCTATTTTGCACGTAGACGGGCGTGCATTTTTAGACTGTACGCACCTTACTTGGCTATTCGCAACTAATACATAAAAGAAATTATAAACTCTAAAAGACTTACGCAGAAGTTACAGACGGGCTGTGCAATTCAATTTACATTTATATATGGATTATGCTGAATCTCTATACCAAAGCAGACAAGCACCTGGTGTTCTAATAGGCAAGCGAACGTGACTTGTATCGCCATTAATTTTATCTTTCCTAATGATTTTCAATTAGGTATCTCATTGTTACACTAACAGATTTACTAATTATATATTAACATTTATGATTACCACGAATTCGCAATTAGCTAATATCATAGTATAGGCACTGCTCGTATACAGGAGGTCCTAGCCTAATTAGTGGCCTGCATTTAAGTCGATCGCTAGGTTAAGCAGTTCTAACCGCGGCCGAGTGATAGATGGGTGACCCATTCTGACACTCGTTTTCAAATATCCGACCTCTTCCGTGTCTCGGAAGGCACGTAATACAGTAAACAGTTGTCTTAACTCGCTCCACAGCCACATCCTCTGCAATTTAAGCGAACCCTGGTACTAAACTGGAATAACGCTATTTAGAAGAAGTAAGGGACTTCTGTCTACCAGAAAGCCAGTCAAATGACGGTTTTTGCGAAGTATTGTGTTCTTGCTAAGGAGTTGAGCATTCAGAACTCATTAGAAAGAGTGGGCATAGAGCTCGACAAAACGAAATGAACTGTGTATGGCATTTACAAGCATCCATAGAGTACAGAAGACTAAGGAAGATACGCGAGTGGACTGGCATGACAGCAAGCTTTCAGTCACGAAGATGCACTTGAAGAAGAAGGATAGACCACAGTGGCTTTCTACCATCAGACAGGTTGGAAGAGGAACAAATTTCATAACACACCATGAATTCACTGAGGGCTGAGTTCATCGCGTTGCAGATGAAGGAACCCTAGCAGGTGTAGGTTAAGGTGACCCTAGGCATTGACACTCGCCTTGACTGCCAGCGCCAAAAAACCCACGTCAAACCTACCCACCTACTAGTGCGGCTTTCAGTGACCCTGCCTTCTGCTCCGGGGGTCGTGGGTTCGATTCCCACCTCGAGTCTGGGTGTATTTTCCATATGTATGTATTTATATATTTCTAAGAAATATATATTTATGTATAACAGGCGGCTGTTACCTATAACACAGGCATTAAGTTCTTATCTTATATCTTAGGAACAGACGTCCGTGTGTCATATAGTCCTGTGTCTATTTATTTATTTATTTTATTTATTAAATAGTGTCATTTATTAAATAGCACTATACGAAGATCAATCTTCGTATAGTGCTTACACTAATATTTTTGTATATTTTATTAATATTTAGCTTAGTCCCGCGACCTCGAGGTCGCTTTTAAAAGCTTTTTAAATTAATTGTTGACAATTAAACAGGGCCAAATTTTTGAAACATTAATTTTCACGACAATCCCCTTTAATCCCTTAAATTATTTAATAGAAGTCTTACGAAAATCGTTTTTTTCCTAAGATTGCCTTATACAATAAGTAGTAACATAAAGGTGAAAAACAGTAAAAAAAAAATTAAAAAAAAAACTTTAATAGACTATAAACGCAACCAAACTCGGATACTTTTACTAAAATCTCCTTACATCGATTAACAGTTTGTAAAAGTGATTTAAAAAAAAAAACAATTAGTAGTAAATACTCTCGTCAATAAACAATTAACTAGTGCAATGACCAAAGTACTCAAATACTCTCGTCAATAAACAATTAACTAGTGCAATGACCTTTTGATCTGAGGGAAATTTAATTCGCGCCCAAAACCATTGTTATACTTTACATCGCTTCGACACAATATTATATTATATGTACATATGTGTGTGTAAATCGTTTGGCATTGGTGTGCGTGAGATTTTCTTTTAATAATTTAATTTATTTATAACGTATATTTTATACAAATATTAGCATTCGAACAATCTCCTTTAAATAAACAATAATTTTGCAAATTTTCGTACTCTTCCTTCCGTGAAAATTTTAATATTCGATTAAACCTGGTTTAAGCAAACAGTGAGCTGGCTGAACTAGCTCCAGACTGTATTGATCTTCAGAGCGACGACCTACAGTCTATCTAAACGGAATCTATACGCTATGCGGGTCTAGGGTATCCAATGAATTCAGTTCTGAATCTAGGACATTGTTTTAGTCTTGTTGTTTTATTTCAAACTCAAAATATCCACTACGAGTCACTCTAGTTAGTTAACTTTGAGGAATGGTTCATATTCTACTGACAGCCCCAGTTTGGCTTTTAAAAAGCTCATTTTCGGATTTTAGTCCGTCCTGTTAAGTGGAGCTATCAAGCCTTTATTTATATATATGTATATAAAAATTACCCATGGTTACAGCGTCACGCGTAACGGCTGAACCAATTTCGCTAATTCTTTTTTGTTGTTTGTTTGTCAGGAGAAGGTTCGTACGAAAGAAAATCGCATGGAAAATTAAAAACTTTAAAAATACTTAACCAACATATTAAATTATTTCTAACGTAAAGGAACGGGAATAGTATTATAGGATAATAAAATGTAAATTGTAAGTAACCCAACATTCGGGCAGACGCGTTTTAGTAGTGCTTCCAACATGTTCGCATCGGCAAGATTGCCCGATTTCTTTGCAATATTGCGTTTTAGGATTGTGTCTTTTTGGGATAGACTTCGTCATTCTAATAATAAGATTCTCCAGACGATGAGTGAACATATGGATGTTGCCATCTATCGCCATTGGTCGATGCAACATCGCTGTACGAACCGCAAATAAATTTAACCTGATCGTGATATTTAATTTGATATTTAATTTTTAATTTAACTTGTAATTCTTTTAATTATTTTTTTTGTAATGTATGTGGGCCCCAGATGCCTGTAAATAAAGATTTTATTATTATTATTTTTATTAGCATTCACTCACTCCTCCGACCACGTCATTTTTTTTTAATGGTACCGAAAGTTTTATTAAGTTAAAGCTTTACGTATTAATATATAGTTTACTATTATATTTAACTAGCTGTGCCCACGATATCGTCCGCGTAAAGTTAGGTAACAAAATGGATTAAGTTTTAGCGTGATAATATACAGCCTATAGCCTATAGCCTTCCTCGTTAAATGCTTGCCTCGATAATAGCTATCTAACACTGAAAGAATTTTTCAATTCGGACCAGTAGTTCGTAAGATTAGCGCATTCAAGTAAACAAACAAACTCTTCAGCTTTACATATTAATCTAGATATAGAGGAGCTCATAATTTTTACAGTATGCAATATTAACATATTAATTTATTAAAATAAAACCTGACGCACACCAATGCCAACCGATGTACACACACGTGTATTTTTTTTTTTTAAAGATATAAAAATATTTTGTTTTCTTTTGTCTTATATATGTGTTATCAGTCGTGTTATTTTTGTTAGTTTTGATCTTGACCCTGTGTTATAGATAACAAACGCTTTTTAATACACAAATATTTTTACGATATTCGAACCCACGACCTTCGGAGAGTAAGGCAGGGTCACATAGACACATTTTATTAATATATATGTGTGTTTCATAAAAATGCGTCGCAGAACACAAATATGGGAGTTCATATTTAAACGCTTTTTTAACGCGCGGTAAAAAAAGGCTCTGATACGAATGAAGGCTAAAAGCCTATACAACCGGGGCCTATTTATATCTGGGCCATAAACAATTTTAACCATTTTGTTGTATGCTTAGAGATCTCAGAGAAGGTTTAGCGGATTTTGACCTAGATTTCAGTAACCAAGCGACGGTTGCCAGGCGCCGCCTAACGAGTTAAATGGCTTGAGAAACTCCAGATGTCTTTTTTTCAAGATTATTGAGCTTCCATTCAATCGAATTCCTTTGTATATGAAAGACCTATGAATGTTGAAGGACGATCTCAGAAAGAACAAATATTTTTGGACATAGTCTACTATCTCTATTGTGGTTATCTATTGTATTTTTAAAGAGTCGTCTATAAATGTAATTAAGACTTGTAAAAAATCAAGCCAATTTATAAAGAAATGTCTCTACATCTTCTATTAATACATTTTTTTGTAATTGATAGAATCAGGCGTTACTTTGCGGAAATCCATGACATGCATGAGAAGCTAAACTACTTTGCTTTAATGATTTTAATATATTTGCTAACTAGTTTAGATTTATGCACGTTCACATTTTCGAATAAATTAAATCGAAGCCGATTGATACCAAAGTTCATAATATTTAATTACCAGATTATTAATATGATAATGTGATGAGAATTCTAATAGACGGCTATTATACTTTACGCAACTTAATATGAAATTATACGTTGTTTACGATCATGTTGAATCATATAGTCTTTTCACCATCTCTATATAAATATATCTTGATGTTCTTCAGTCCCACTTTAAAGATAAATAGACAAAACCAGCACATTTAGTGGAACACAAAAAGAATATAAAACAGTTCTATTTTTAAACAAATAATAATTAAAAAAGAAACAACAATTAAATTAACGTGTTTTGACATTAGTATCGATAAAACGTTCCTATAGAGCTGCACAGTTAAATCGTTCCGAAAAACTGTGCAGTTAAATCGATAACAATTTTTCATAGACACGTATCGCAATTTAAACTGCACAGTTTCTCGAAGCAATTTATCGATACGTGGTGTAGCGGCTGTGACTAAACTTTCATCCACGTAATTTTAATTCAACTGCATTCTCAGCCATTAAATAATATGAAGTAAAAAAAGTAAATATAATAAATGCAGATGTAGTTATGATCTAGTTTCCACAATACTGGTTTCAATATTGACCAGTATTGAAAGCTGTTAGCGTCCCTGTCACCGAGTCGCCTTGGGGTATGCATTCCATTAAGCAGGAAATAACGAATATATAGGTATTGTCATGAGGTAACTGATAACACAATTTATCCTTCCTTCCTTGCTAATATTATAAAGTTTGAAACTCTGTCACACCTAGACCACTTAAACAGTTTTGATGAATTTCAGTATAGAGATAAATTGTACCTTGGGTACGCTTTGGTGCGGAAATAGAATTAGTAACGTCAAGAGATGGTATTGTTGTCGCGTATTGATCCGTTTCTGATAGTTCTCGGTGATCTAAAACCCTCTTTAAAGACCGGCAATGCATCTGTAAGCCTTCGTGGTGCAGATGACCATGAGCGTCGGTTCCTATCCCGGATCCCCTACTCGTTTGCCCCTTGTATTATGTTTGAAAGGGGCGAAAAAGGGGTTCCAAAGTATGAATGAAAGTAAAAGAAAACAGCGCAGACGAATTAGTAACGGCCTCAACAACGACTTAATTTGTGATTACTTGAATATGTCATCATTAATAATTGGAACTACTTTTTACATACTTTAAATAGTTAATATTTATTTTATGTCTTATTTATACCAAATAATAGTGACTTGACTGAATTTTGTATTAATGAAGAAAATAAACACCCGCTATAACATACAATGACTTGGAATTTTTTTTAACTTATAATATTTTCTTGAGGATCAACATTCTTGGAGTTGAGATATTCTAAGCAGTATAAGACTTTACATCTATCGTGGCTCTAGTGTTGTAACGCGCGTTGTCTGTAACAGACGCACGTCGGACTATCGAAAAGTGTGACGCAGAGTGAAGTTAATTTTTTAATCTTTTGCCGGTAAGTAAATTAAACTAACATTTTTTTTTGTGGCACTTTCATTCAAAACATATATAGGACTCTTAAAAGGAAAATAACAATATCAAGTTGTAAAATTAAACTGTACATAAAAGAAATTTGAAGCTAGAAATTAAGTATAAGAGAGCAAGAGTGAATAAAAATGTGTAAATTGTCATATTTGATTAAATATCTTAGACAGATAGAGTTATTTTAGAGGAGCACGTAGCTTAATCAGCATTAAAGTGGATCGTTAGATTAAGAAGTACTTACTGCACGCGGGTGAGAAATCTGGTTTTCAAAAAACCTCTGACCTCCTCCGTGTTTTGGAAGTCACGTAGAACAGTGTGTGCTAATTAATGTCGCTTAGTGATATTAGTCGTGAGGTTGTAGAGATTCTGGAGGTTTCGGGAATGACGTCAAGAGGCAGTCGGTCATTTTAATTCGTCCTACAACACCCACATCTTCTGCAATTTACGCTGACCCTGATATTACACCGGCATCGCACTAGGAAGAAGAACAAGACTGATATGGTGATTTTAAATATTTCTTTTACAGACCACCGCTGAAGTTGACTATGTTATCAAAACTGAGCCGCTAATAGTAGCATCGCTTTTAGGATAAATTAAGCTTTCCCCTGCCTGTTATGGATTTCCGTCAAATATATTTTTCGCTAAATAATATATTTTATTTGATATTTGATACCTAATAAACACAGCAATAATATATTTACTTTGCAAACTAACTTTACGTACAAAAGGATTTTAAAAGCTAATCTATTTTTACTTCATATAGAATAAACTTTAAAATAATCCCTCTGGTGTTGCAGTTGTCCATGGGCGTCGGTAGTCACTTGGGTGAAAGCCGACTGCTCGTTTGCCCCTTATTATATATAAAAAAAAAATTCTACTAATTATATTATATAACTTAATCTACTTTACTTTCAAGTACATGTACAAGTACATGTCTATTGCCACTTTTAAGCTTTTGGTGCTAAATATGAAATATCAAAGTTTTACAATGGTGAAGAATGTGCCATTTCTTTTTTTTCTAACTTATGTCGTCGATTTTTATTTGCAGCCGGTATCTTTTTAATCCAATGCATACGCTTTATATAAAACTAAATAAGAGACATTTAAACCTCTGTGGTACATTTATATAAATAAAAACTGATTCAGAAGTGAAAAACAGTGCAGTAATGAAATTTTACACAACATTACTGCACTGTTTTGGTTCTGAACAAAAAATCAAGTCCTTTGTGATCAGTTATGTAGTGATTAATGATAATATTACTGCATAGTTGGAATAGAAAATTGTATGACAAAAGAGCAAAGTAGTATTTTCAAGGCGAGGGCGCTGCTTTGAGAGTACCTATGGATTCAAAGTACATCGTCCGAGGTAAAAATAAAATTACGTACCAAATGGAGATTACGCATAGATGTGTTTTTGTTAAATAAAGTTGTATACCTGTAAAAAGAAAAATATACTTAATTACGCCATATTTAATATAAAATATAAAGCCGCACTAGTATGACCATAGCAGATTGGGCTAGGCAGAGGAGGGAACACTGGCAGTGAAGGTGAGTATTATTTGAGCATATCGACCTTCGCTCCCACCTTTCATTCCTCGCCGAAAAGCCTCTCACCTTGGTGTGCCTTTCCCACAATACTAATATATAAAACGGAAGAGTTTATTTGTTTGAACGCGCTAATCTCAGGAAATACAGATCCGATTTGAAAAATTCTTTCAGTATTAGATAGCTTATTTATCGGGAAAGGCTATAAGCTATATATTATCACACCAAGACCAATAGGAGAGGAGTACCAATGAAAAATGTTTTAAAATCGGGGGTTCTTTTTCCAATTTGAGAGCTTCAGCTGCGTGCGCTGCGTAAATGGTTAAAGTTTCGCAAAAGTCATATACGACGAAATTGTACTCCTTTAAAAGTTCTTAATAAAAGTTCGCGACAGCATATATCTATCTTTTAAGGTTGGCTCAGTATAACCTTTTTTATGCTAATCAAATATGTTCTAAAATATTGCAATATTTGTGAAAGTCTTTTTACAAACATAGTATTTAATCTTTATACATAAACTATTTTTCAACCCCTAAGCGATAAGATTGGTACACGCGGACTAACTCGCGGGGTACGGCTAGTGAATAATATATATAAACAAACTTATTTCTTAATTTTAAAGTTTGTAAAAACTTACCTCATTTTATCAATAATCTTAACTAAACTAAGCCGTCCGTTTATTGAGAGAAGTAGGGCTTAAAGTTTATCTTTGTAATAATAATTGATAGAATCAGGCGTTACTTTGCGGAAATCCATGACATGCATGAGAAACAAAACTACTTTGCTTTAATCCGCAGGGAAAGGGGATGGAATAAAAGGATATAAAGGTAGATGGGGAGGAGAGAAAGGATGCGGATATTACTTTCACGGACGGTATAGGAGGCCAACCAAATTAAATGAGAAATTAGACTTTCTTAGATACATTCTATATTGCAAAGTTGGTTGAGAAACTGACCTGTACTAAAACCACAGTGGACTGTAGCGCGATGTGAACTTGGAGCATCTCTTTAGGTAGGACACCCGCCACAGCACTGCGCTCCCATACACCTTCCAGTCTATCAGATATCATCAGCGTAGAAGTTACGATAGCGGCTAAGAAGTACACAATCCTAGAAGAAAATGTAATTAATACATTAGCTCTAAACCGCTTCTTATGCACATCTCTTTGAATAGAAGTTGCTGGTTTTTCTTGATGTACCATTGTCGTGGAATCGAGAGGTAGACTTTAAAATACTTAACAATGTGATGACAGAACTGGTTAAAGCGTTGAACCAGCTGTCATTATTGCAACCTCAATGAAGAACACAATAAAAAATTTTTGGTCGAAACGAACACTAGACAGCAAGAACTTTTAAACTTAATTAGATTAGAATCTAGTAGTATACTTCTATATTAATATTATAGTAAAGAAGTAAAGTTTTTGAGGTTTCAGGGGATAAACTACGGAACCAATTATAATTTTTTTTACTGTTATAAAGACATATAATCCCTGTGTTCGAGATTAAACACAGATCACAGAAAACATCCACAGCATTAAATTAAGAAAATAACAAATACTCTTTGGTGCACCGTTACCTCGTGAATATAATCAACACAACAACTACAATGATGTTGAGATCTTTAAACGTTGATATTAAACTAATTAATTAATAATAGGCGATAACTTAATGAATTTACGACGAATCAGCT
The DNA here is from genome assembly GCA_024363005.1 of Charaxes varanes. NCBI lineage: Eukaryota > Metazoa > Arthropoda > Insecta > Lepidoptera > Nymphalidae > Charaxes > Charaxes varanes. Next base: position 3,432,268 of record JANCMC010009603.1, read on the forward strand.
TCCAATTCCTTAAGGAATAATCGCTGTGGCGACATATATGATATAAAATTTATTTTCACAGAACATGAAATCATTAATTTCAGAATTTCATAAGGAACAAAGAAACAATCAAAGTTTGGCCGTCCCTCTGCGGTCTCTTGAGGTTTTCGTGAAATAACTCGGAAAGGGTAACATTAATTTAGGGCCTCGGTAGCCCAACGGTATTAAGTGTGGAAAGATATGGAAAGGAAAAAGGGTTCTATCCTTGATAACGCTAAGCTTTAGTCGAACCGATTCTTAGATCAATTATTTACCCTTAGATGCAGTCAAATCAAAATTCATTTATTCACTTAAGTCTTATACAACTCTTATAAAGCCATACATATTTTTAAAATAATGGCTAATGATATATTCGACATAGAGCTAAGTTTACGAAGGATCCTCGCGCCCTGGTCTGAGAAAAGCCTATAATAAACTCAGTCTTGTATATTTTTCGTTAGAATCATTTCACAATAATACAGACACGTTTAAATCATTTTACTCCCATTATTCAAATAATCTTTTATATGATATTTGAATAAAGATTTTAAATTTATTTAAGTACATCTTTTGAAAACAGTACAAAGCATTCTTAAAAGTTTTTCAGTAAATATATTTAAGTATTTATAAACTTCTATGAACGCGATCCTTCGTTGTACCCTGCTTTTTAAAATGAATCCTAACTAAGATTTAACTTTAAAATCTATATCTATACTTAATATATGAAGCTGTAGACTTTGTTTGCTTGAACGCGCTAATCTTGGTCCGATTTGAAAATTCTTTTAGTGCTAGATATCCCATTTATCGAGGAAGACTATAGGCTATATATTATCATGATAAGACCAAAAGAACCTGAGCACCAATGAAGAACGTTTCAAAATCGGGGGTTTTTTTCTATTGAGAGCTTCCGTTGCGTGCGCTGTCTATACGGTTAGTGTCGCAAAAATCATATAAATATATATATCATCACGCTAACATTAAATCTATTTTTATTAACTTATTTTATGCGGACGAAGTCGCGGGAACAGCTAGTGTCAAATAAAGTCACTGAGTTGATATCGTGTTACATATTCAAAACTTTAAATTGCACTTGGATCGGTTTTTCTACCGTACATTAGAAATTATTCATCAAAAACTTTACAGACTTGTATACTATCCACCTTCATTCTTTGCCATTTAAATTAACTTTAATTAAATATTAACCCTAAATATGTTTGATTTAATGTAAGCACGGTTTAATTAGTGATTTAGTAACCATAGATAAATATAAGTTTGATATAAAATCAATTATAGACCATAAGGAATGACTTAAGTCTGTTCTCAAATTCAAACATCCCAAATATTTACAACGTAATAACAATTGCATAGTTATAGGTTACAGTTTTGCTTGGATTTTCTTTTTAATTTATTAAATAAGGCTAAATCTATCCTATCACGTTTTTAATGGAATTTTATTAATGCATTGAATGACCAGCCAAATGATAAATTGGGTAGCCCCGGGCGTTAAACCTTTCCCTCTTTCATAAATTGTATCAAATTGACGATTCATTATTAAGTTCCGGTTTAATTTCAAAGCCTGTAATTTACGTACCTATAGGTATAATCTGTAGCTATAAATAAATTTGAAGTATCTGTGATTTTAGACAAATACTGCCTTAATTTCACAATTATAATGGTTACAGAACTTAAAAAAATTTCTTGGACGTAACAAAGTTAAGTCCAGTTTATGGTATTAGATACGTTATAACCAAACGTATTGATAGAACTTAAAACGAAAACAAAGCAGGCAAGTGCAAGTCAGACTCGCACACTAAAGATTTCGTACTATCGCCTAAACATTACCCAGTTACTTAAAGTATTACACTATTATAAGATTTTTTTTATTTTGACAAAATCACTGCAATTTTTAAGTGATGTAACTACAAATTTACGGTTTTCTCAATTTTTTTCTATATTACAAATATAGAAAAAAAATTCAAGATAGAGATTTTTTCCAATTCTCATGTTTTCAGGTCATCGGGAAGTATCTTATAGGTTTGGATTCCTTTTTCGAATGTACTAATTTACGAAATGCGACATAAATGACCATTTATATAAACATATGGCTATATCTTTTGATTACCTATACTTAAAGAGTTGATTTTTACACAGCTTTGAAGGATCATAGACCTCAATATTTGATATTAATTTCAACTTTGTAACTCGCCGCGTTCCTGAGAAGAAGTATCTCGACAGACAGACGGGCAACGAAGCGATTCTATAAGGGTCCCTTTTTTCCTTTTTGGTACGGAATCCTAAACAAGGAATTCAATTGCATACACGTTGCTTAACGAATTTTAAAGCAATTTATCAACATTCTGTGAGTTCATTAAGAAATAATGACCGCACAGTAAGCAAATAACATTAATAACGTTAAGATCCTAAAGGAAAACTCGAGAAAGAAAAGATTTAATCAACTCTGTAATGAAAAAGAAGTTTCGCGAAACCAGAGAGTGACAACTTGAGAAACGAACAATTTGTATAACAATGGGGACTTAATGGATCATTGTACTTTACAAGAGAATATTTTTACTTGTATTTTACAAAGTTGACGTATCTACACAAATACGGATAAAACCGAATTTGTATAGTCGAAAGAAATTTCCTGGTATCAGTTACATAAATGACTATTTAATCATACTGAAATGCCTACTGATCAAATGATCATTGAAAACAAAAATAATACATTATTTTCAGTCTTTCTATTTATTATGTAATGCGAGATCATGTATAGCCTATAACCTTCCTCGATAAAGTGGCTATATAACACTGAAAGAATTTTTGATATCGGACCAGTGGTTCCTGAGATTATCGCGTTCAAATAAACAAACAAACAAACTGTTCAGATTTATATATTAGTATCGATATAGATAATAATATTGTGTATTATAATTATAATATTGTGTACTGGATAGTTAATAGATTTAGAATACAATTAAAACCTTAAAATTATGTTACAAAATATACCGATTCACGCAAACAAAGTCGTGGTTAGCAGTTTTCAATTGTCCAGGACTGTCATTATGATAAACCTGAGTAAAAAGAATCCCAAAATATTAAATGCCTACACATTAGTATGTGACTTACTTATGCCTGTCGTTCCTTCGGGAACAGATTCCTTGAAAATGTCAAACTAATGTTTGACATAATATTCACATATGTAACCCCGAACCCACGACCTTTTCTAAGTATTTAGTCACTACTAACTGTTACTTACAGCTAGTTTTAAAGAATTTTAGAAATACCACTAGGTTATTTGTTATGAATCCACTCAATTTCACTCAATTTTTTCAAATTTATAAATAAATTGGATAAAGTAAAGCAAAAATCCTTCTTTTTCGTGGACTTAAAGAAAATATTTCAAAATCCCCGGTTTAATTTATCATAATAATATACAGTTTTTCGACTGCTTCAAGTTTTCATTTTATTTTCTTTATTAATCTACAATTTCGTACTCTAAGTCCATCCTACAATCGTGAATCAAAACTTTAATAGAAAATTTATATAAATTCGTGTTCTGTGAACTTTACTGATTTAGAATAACTCGTTTCAATATGTAAATTGGTACTTAATTTCCTATACTTGTATAAATGCTGAGTTTGAGAAATCATAATAAATTATATAAATGTAAAAAATGTCCGTCTTCCAGCTACGCAGTAATTTTACCATTAATCACTACATAACTCACAAATGACGCATTTTTTGCTTAGCACCAAAACGGTGCAGTAATGTTATATAAAATTTCATTACTGCATTGTTTTTTTTTTTTCATATAAACTGACCACGGAGGTTTATTGACTCCCATAAAGTTTCATATAAAATGTATGCATTGGATAATAAAAATACTTGCTGTAAATTAAAAATCGGTTGAATGTAAACAAGGCTCGCATTCTATAGTTTTGTAAAACTGAAGATACTGAAGAAAATATGTAAAAATGGAACATACAGCGGTGTAGTTGTAAGAAAAGTGGATTACGCACCTTGCTAAAGTGAGTAATTATGCATTCGTGTTAATTTACATTCGTGCATTAATTACTAACTTTGTGCTCGTTGCAGCAATCTACTATATTACATACTTATTACAACCAGTTTTAGTTATATATAATAAGCAAACGGGCAAGCAGTTAGTGACTACCGATATCCATTGACAATCGCACTATCAGTCGGCTCGCAGATGTTTTACCGGTCTTTGAGGAATTAGTAGATTATTCTTAAAAGTTCCTAAGTCGTATCGATTGGAATGACTGAAACTGGCACAGTTTTTTTATGTTACAACGGGGCAAACGAGCAGGCAGCAGGCACCGAAGTGCCTACCGGCGCCCATGGACATCTGTACGACCAGAAGGCCAGCAGAGTTGACCAAGAAATTGGTTTACCACGCTAAGGTCGAATGTCGTTTGCACGTCAATCAGTTAAAAGGCTCATTTTTGCCTGTTAAGCATTACGTTAATTTCTAACAATTACCCTTAGCAAAATTTGCTTTAAGTAGGAGCTGTCATCCAAAATGGAAAGCACTTTCTTGGTCGACTACACAACATGATAGTACACTTTAGAAAAATATATTTTAATTTACGCCAAATACGCCTTGGCGAAAATGCTTACAATCGTCGTGGCAATTTAAAAGACATTTCAGAAAAAATCGTTATTTCACTTATCCTTTTTAGGGTTCCGTATTCCTACGAGGAACCCTTACAGTTTCGCTTAGACCCTCCGTCCGTCTGTCTGCCCGTAAGGTGGTCCCCCCTAACATTTCCAAAATACTAGACGTAGAGATTTGAGATTTTCCATGTTGATAGAACATGTTAAAAACTCATTATTAAAATATTCTGAACGAAATCGGACAACAACTTTTGAAGTTATTTAACAAATACATACGTTATAGCGTATCAGATATGGAACCCTTCTATATAAGCGTGTCTTGACACGCTTTTGGCCAATTTTTATTTTTATATATAGGTATTGCGAGTGTCATGAAATTAAAAGCAAAGTTACAAAAAGGTATTTTTATTGATAAGAACTTATATACTTTTTTTAATTAATGGTTAATAAGCTACAAACATAAATACGGAATCCTAAAAGGGGATGGCGACGCAACCTTTGATAAACACTATACGAGTAGATAATATACATATTTAAGGATTTTATATGGCTTTACATTAAGTTATTTTATAGCAGAGATTTTTAGGTCTCCTTCGTGAAATTTTAAAAAGGTCATATATTAAAATTGGCCATATCCAAAAATTTAATAAGTTAATCTATACTAATATATAAAGCTGGAGAGTTTGTTTACCTGAACGCGCTAATCTCAGAAAGCACAGGTCCGATTTGAAAAATTCTTTCAGCTTTAGATAGCCCATTTATCGAGGAAGGCTATAGGATATATATCATCACGCTAGAGCTTTTTTTTCACCTAACTTTACGCGCACGAAGTCGCGGGTAACAACTAGTAACTTAATAAGACGCGCAGACACATTCATATGCCTAAAGCTAGTTTTAATATATTCACAGCAAGTTAAGGGTCTCCGTAGACCGTAAACGAAAGAGACAACAAATGTAGGGTGTACTGATTTATGATGAATGTCCCATTTATGATTAATGGATGCTTTTACTCGAGAGATTAAATTCGGTAAAAGGTGATGATATCCTTCTACACCACAACTAGATACTGGTTTAAGGGACGGAATTCTTTTGTTGTATTTTTCTTAATATTCATTACGAAGATCGAATCGACTATTATTTGGAGAGTAAGATTTCAGAGGTGTGGCGTTTTTAAGTTTTTATTTGTATCTTTTATCTCACGATACTCTTTCGACGACGATCTTTTTTTTTTATTTTATTTTTTATATTACAAGGGGGCAGACGAGCAGGCAGCAGGCACCGAAGTGCCTACCGGCGCCCATGGACATCTGCACGAACCTACCTGAAAGGTATTTCACAATTTTTTGTTAAGCATTCTGAAACGCCCAATAGCATATTGGAATTCAAGGCCGTACTGATCTTATTTATTCGCACGGTATCACCGCATTGTAACACTCAAACAAAAAATAAAAAGAGTAGGTATTCGTATAAATCTTTATGAAATACTAACCGATTCCGCCTCGGATTTGACAAAAGTTGGCCAAAAAAGATAGGTTTGTGAACATAATTCATCATTAGGATTTTCGATAATTTCAAAATTTATATGCGGAAAAAATAAACACTGCAAATCCGTATTACTGTAAGTTTTTGTCATTGAGACAATATTTTACAAAAACCGGTTCGATTTCAGCTAATCCCTATACTATGTTTTAATTTGAATCAATATGATGAGCGACTGCTCTTGCTGACTGATAAAAGCATTATAAAATCTACAATAATTTCATCAAGGAACATAAGCTTTTAGCTTACGTTCCTTGAATCTCAAAGGCGTAATATTACTTTTCAACTTATAAAATAATCATAGACATCAAAAAGATTGTGATTAATTTTGTTTGTTTACGTCAATCACAAAATATTGTGAATGCGAATCGAGTGCACTGACAGATAACGGAAAACGTGAGTACGATATCTTTGGCCAATCAGAAACCACTTCACCGGTTTTTTTTTAATCGCTCACCTAACTTCCTTCTAGTAATCGTTAGCGTAGACTTTTGAATGATAAGAATTTAAACATGTATGCCGGTGTCGAATCTGGTATACATTATCTATATTTATTATCTGAAATGTCTTTATTCCAAATAAATTTTACAACATAACTTATGTAATTAGATAATTCTATCACTTTTGAATATTTATGTGTGTATAAAATAGTACTTAACTCATTTTCTTCTACCTAGATCCCAAGTCTAGTAGTAGTAGTAGTAGTAGTATCAGGGTCTGATAAATTGCAGAGGATGTGCAGGTTAAGATGACCAACTGCCATCTGGCATCATCCCCAGAACCCCCACAATATCAGTCTAATAGTATCAGTCAGTGACATTAATCAGATATCACTGCTTTATATCCCCCTGTATTATCTGATATTTGAAAACTAGTGTTAGAAAGAGTCACCAATCTATCACCAGTCCACAGTAAGGACTATTTAACTTAGCGATCGACTCAAACGCTGACCACTGCTTAAGCTACGACCTCCTCAATGAAGCAAACAAAATGATTTACATAAAATATATAAGTAAGAGGTAGGTCGGCCAAATTTTGCTGAATTCCTGGTAGAAATAATGTAATCTACTAGTCTACAAAAGTTTATGATGGAATATCATACCTTAGCTTCAGCAGCTTTCCTCAGACGTTCTTTCCTAACTGCTTCAGTCTCAGGCCTGTATTTTTCCAAGATCTTAAATAGACCTTTAGCTGAAAAAATTGATGTGTAATTAGCAAATGCATTCATGTTAGACATTTTAAAAAACAATATGTATCAATCAGAGTTAAAAAGCTCGTATATTTTTTTGATAATCATAGTGATTCATCGTTGCATTTGGTAATCATCATGAAGTTTTTTTTTTTGATTAATAGCCCTTTTTTAATTTGTCTTTTCAACCCTTACTAAATCACTCGGCCAAACCAAAGAGTGGCCGGGTGTGTTAGTTTCTTAAACGAGTAATATGCCGCGAAATCTACGGAATTCAATTACGTTCACCCACTAAACTGTTTTTTTTTCTTGGATAAAAAAAAAACAAATGTTCAGGGGACTATGAAGTTGGTCACTAACTAAAATTCACGTAGTAAAATTAGTTTTAGAAATTTCTTATATGCGCTTTTTCCAGGGGACGTTTTTTTTTTAACAGCTACGCAATTTCTTATGCTTGTATAACTTCGCAAAAGTTTTAGTTTCATTTGAAGTATCGTTAAAGAAGTTCGTAAAAGCCGCTCCGCTTATAAATTAAGGCAGTGTCACACTCAACACAGCATAAGATTGGTCGCACGTGCGTCTCTCGTTCTGGGTCCATGATTAATAGTTCGCCGGGCTGTTTTGACACACGGGTGATGTATCATTTGTCGGCGATTTCTTGTCGATATTTGATATCAATTATCTTTTCGACGCGACGACAACTTTTATTTCTCTCGTATGACGTCATATTTTACGTAACTTGGTATTGGTTTCATATGGAAGATCAAAAGTGAATGTATTTTGGTTATCTATAAATACTAATAAATGTACTACTAATGTTTGTCAGTGATTTCTTAAATCCAGTGTCAGTATATACTGTTGGCAAGCAATCAACACCCTTATAGTTTATTTTTCTCTTTTCTATCTGCTAGTTTACCTTCTTCTTTGCAGTTGTCCATGGGCGTCGGTAGTCACTTAAGAGTACCGCCTGCTCGTTTGCCCCTTGTTATATATTAAAAAAAAAGAAATAAATTGTTCTCATACATGAGTGAGTTTATACACACATCTTTATCCGGAAAAGTGGTTGACATGAAAAATATTGGCGTTGTCTATGCTTTGTTCAAGCAAAATAGGGAAAACAGTTGTCTCTTGTGCATATATTGTCGCTTATCTGCTTTTTTTACGCCATAGGTACCGAGGAAAATTTATAGCTGTTGTTTTTTTTTTTCGGTTTTTGAACAATCTCGTTTGAAGCGCACTCACGTCGGTTTTGTGTTGTTTTATGTGCAGTTCTTCTATGCGGCTTTGCCTGGGATTTTAACATACATTAATAGGAAAATGCATACTTAATATAAATATTTATATTAAATATGTATATTCATTTAATGTGCCAAAAACCAGTTTACATTTGCAATATTTTTAATTTTCGCAATTAACGATTACGTCAAGAAATTAATTTAATATATTTATTAAGCTAATTGAAATCACGTATTGTTATAATTACTAATTTGACTTTTTTTTGCAGTTGTGTGCAGTTAGGAAAATATATCTACTCTATGACATTCATATCTACTCTATGAATATCATAGAGTAGACGGAGTTTTTTTTTGGCACTTTATCAATTGCTATCATGTCTGAGCCAGACACAGTTCAAAGTGTTTGTACATTTTTGTCCTTGAAGACTACAAAGTTCTACAAAATTTTGCGCAGCTACACAAAGTCCCTGGGGACCTGTTTAAATATTACCTAATTCAATTAACTTTCCAGACGAACCGTTGATTTTCCACTTGAAATCTTAGCGTTATCTTAACAAACTTAAATTTTTAATTTACAGTTTCTAACTCTAATAAACATTAACACGATTTTGAACCTGTTTAAACATTACCTAATTCAATTAGCTTTCCAGACGAATACTGATTTTTTACTTGAAATTTTATCGTTATCTTAAAAAACTTAAATTTTTTATTTTAAAGTTTTTAACTCTAATGAAAGTCATAAAGATTTCGAACCTGTTTAAATATTGCCCAATTCAATTAACTTTCCAGACGAACCGCTGATTTTCCACTTGAAATCTTATCTTAACAAACTTAAATTTTTCATTTTAAAGTTTCTAACTCTAATGAGAATTGGAAAGATTTCAAATCTGTTTAAATATTACCTAATTCAATTATCTTTAAGGACAAGCCACTGATTTTCCACGTGAAATTTAAGAGTTATTTAAAAAACTGAAATTGTTAACTAAACTATCTAACTCTAAGCAAAATCAAACGGATTTCCAACTTAAAATATTGCTTATTTAAATTATTCTTTTTAGACAAAACACTCCACTTGAAATTTAAACATAATATAAACAAACTTAAATGATTAAATCTAAACTCTAACAAAAAAAAAATAAAGGGAAAAAAAACATATTGCACCTATGTTTAAAATATGGACTTAATTGCTATTTTAAATATTGAAGGTGAAAATAAAGAATGAGACATTACAAGTTTCATTTATGTCTCAAACACTTTATTTGTCGACTCACATTAAAATCATTTTCGACAACCCTAAGAGACAACACATCAGGATTCACACGTCGAACCTCCGCCAAGAGCTTTTGAGTGTCGGGTAATATTTCAACTAGACAGAATTTTTCATATGCCCAATGAATGATTTATTGCAGCATTCAATACGATGTCTTCATTTGGTAGCTTCGGGCGGGTCGTGAGTGGGAGTATCGAGTGACCCAAAAATAATTTCAAAGGCGAAATCCCCGATACAGCAATAAATCAAAATTCTTTGTGCGTGCGCCTCGCGCTACGATTCCTTTTGGCCGCTGATGCATTTATCATCGAGATCAACACAACGCATTTCAAGAGTAAAAATATTCGCGCGCTATCTTGACAAGAAAACATATATAAAAGAACCGACCGGTGTGATACTTTTGATGATTGCCTTTTATTTGTACTGCCCGTATTGAGATTTATGTTCCGAGTAGTATAAGATACAAATATCTGTACTTTTAGTCACTTTAAGACCGACTAAAAAACAAAAGAATGTTCTTAATTCAGATCTTTTTAGGTTTCTGTAGTACTACAAGGAACCCTTATAATTTCGCTCTGTCCGTCCGTCCGTCTGTCTGCCTGTAAGGTGTTCTCCCCCTCCCTAGCATTTCCAAACTATTAGACATACAGACTTGAAATTTTCCATGTTGATAGAACATGCTAGAAACTCATTAGGAAAATTATTCTGAACGAAATCTGACAACAACTTTTGAAGTTATTTAACAAATACGTTTATAGCGTAATGTTAATTTATATATTAGCGTAAGCGAACAGTATGCCTTGTATCGAAGCTATATTTTTGGCACTTTTTGATTAGTTTTAAGGTGAATGTACACCGAATCTCTTGTTACGCTTCGTATTTTGTATTATTTCCATACAATTATTGTAAGGATATTGTTAACCGTTTGGATTCACTTCGACTACTAACCTTATTTTTGGAATTTGATAATGTAGACTCTTTCGTATTATTGCGACAGTGTATACTCTCTTAAAGTCTGTACATTTGAAAAAAAAAATAAACGTCCATTATAAATGCGCTTGAGATTTTAGAAAAATATATAGCCAGTATATTTTTCATAAAAGCTAGCAATATACATGCAAGGTTTATGGTAGTGCAATAGGTATGACGAATTATGTATTTATTTGATAAAAGAAGATGCAAACGTATTAATCTTTGTATTGCGAGCGAGATTAATAGGGATTAACAAAAAAAAACTAAAAATACAAAAATCCGCCATCATAGCTAAAACACCGGCAGAGCGTATGACGTCACCGTATAGAATAAGTGCATTCCAATGAGCGATTACAGTCGCGGCGAAAATGTCGAGGTGACTCTTAATGGAACGCACTATTAATATAAAGTGACGTCATGACAACTTCGAGTGTTTTAGAAGGAATTTACAATATTTTTATTGGCTATGAAAATGGTAATTTTTGCAGTAATATTATTTTTTTTCGGTAATAGTAGATACATGAAAACATTATAAACTTATTTTTTTAAATTTGTCGTCATGCCTGTTGATAATCTGGCTTTCGAATAAAAAAAAGTTTTATGAAATTAAGAAAAACCGTTTTCCGAAAAAATAACCAATAATATTCCTCATGGTTCACTTTTTCGAGATACGCCAAGCTGATTGCTGGTAGAGAGTTCAGTTCCTCATATGCGGTGTCTAACAATTCTGTTGGCATTGTGGTATTCCTAGATAATATCCATGCAACAACTGTAAAGAGATAAAACACTATTTATTATTCAATATTCATTAGCCGTTTCCTGACTGAACGAATACACATGGTAATACAAATAGTTATTGTAATTTGATTTATGTAATGTCTCATTGTTATGTAATTTATAATTAATCTATTCTAGAATGTATTAATCTAATTTATAAGTTTTCCTTTATTTATTGTTTATGTCTGTAAGAATTAATTTAATTTGCGCTTATTGTTGACTTATCTTGTATTGCATGACGTGTTCGCTTTAATGTTCGTGCGTACACGCTGCTTAAATTCTTTTATAAATGTTATTTTAGTCCTTTTTACTTGGTACGCAATAAACACTAGTGAACCAATAAAAATATAATAAAAATAAAATAAAAAATTGCCTCGCGAGGCAGCCTTGGGAGGCAAATTACGTAAGTGGGAGGTAATCACTATAAAGAGCGCGCTCCTAAACCTACACCTGGGTCACAAGTCCCAGGCACTGCTATGGTTCCTCTGCAACGCGATGGACCCGGCACCCGCACGGTAAATCCATGGAATGCTAAGAAATTCGTCTCTCTCTAGAGACTTCGCTAGCGTGAGAAGGTGCCTAAAACAGTGGGTCCCGATTATCATCACTGTGTGATATTAGTCGTGAGATTGTAGGGATTGTGGGGTTCCAGGGATGACGTCAGACGACAGTAGGTCATCTTAACTCGCCTCACAAGCGCATATTTTACTATTTGAGCGGACCCTGCACTGGGATAAAGTTAGGTAAAAGAAGATGCTGATTTATTGAAAGATCAACTATGGAATAAATTCAAATATATATTTAATAGTTGATCTTTCAATTATAATATTGTATTATAAATAGTACGAGTATACCAGTAGCGTCTTATTCAGTTCAAAGACAATTTTCCATACCTACGTCTCCTTGTGACAACCTTAACATTGACTCATCCTGTTGCTCAGTCCAGACAATATCAGTGGGCATTTACGTAATTCTCTATCAAATTAGCTTTTATTACGAAACAATGACCTATTCAGATAACATATGCTTTTATATATTACTAATGTTTGTGTATGCACTGCCAAAAATATATATATAAAATAGGAATAGTAAAAACTTAAATGAAATTTAACTTTATCACCATTGGTATAAGGTTCATTATAACTATGAAATGGACTCATAGGTAATTTATATATAAAATAGATATGTGATTGTGTATAGTGTGTTTATAAGTAAACAGTTATATTTATTGTTTAACAGAAATATTTGTACGTAGTTGTTTATTCAAGATGGATCAATTTTTTTTAAATTACCAAAGTAACCTTCAAACTATGGGATAAGTGTATATTCTATAGGTGAACAAAAGCAGTGAAATGGATTTAGAAAGATCCTATGCGGAATCTAGGTTGTTGCTATTATATTTTTATGCCAATATTGCACGCCTCATAATGCAAAGTGCTATTGGAGTGCTGTGCTCTCGATCATAATCGAGCAATTTGGTGACCTAAAAATCACTCTATTCCTTTGATATGACACTTAAATATTAGGATGAAAATTGTGTTTTAACACTTTTGATATTTCATAGACATATTTATTTTATTTAGTGTAAGAAAAACTGATTTAAAAAATATCTCCTTCAACGTGAGGGTGTCTGTGTGTGCATGCATCTGCCGCGATCACGTTCAAGTCAACTTATCACGTTAAAGTTTTTTTTATTAGCTTCAGAATTCCTGTTTTCTAATGAAAATGGGTATGTTATATGGTATTGTTTCTTTATAATTAACAAGAAACTAAATTTCAACTGGACGGTACCACCTTATATTACCATATTGTGTATGGAGCTTCTTCTAAGAGGTGGTGCCTGCATAGCTAAATAGCTCGTAATATTTAAAAAAATATGAGGCGTGCACTTTGGATTTTTCGAATATTTTTCTTTATATTCACCAAATACAGGAATAATATACATAGTTGTCTGAATAAAGCTATTATAGCTATATGTTTTTGATTTTATATAACAAGGGGCAAACGGTATTCACTTAAATGACTACAGTCGCCCATAGACAACTTAAACACCAGAAGACTCCCAGATGCGTTGCCGGCGTTCCTAAGTCGTATCTGTATAGATATATGTTTTCAATGTAATCTTATATGATTGATCATATAAGCTTTTTTTATGCTAAAACAAACTAGTCTGTATTGTGCAGTGACTAGAAATAAACAAATTGCAATTTGATTTATTTATCCCAGTTTGATCAAATTTATTGTTAAAAAATATAATTATTGCATTTGTTAAAATAAAATGTTTCTATTTTTCTGTAACATTGGTACAAATATTTCTGATAGTGTGCAAGGTATGAGTATTAAATCTTGCAGATGGTTTTTATAAGCAATTAGCATTTTTTTATAGCTCAGAGTGAGTTCATTTTGAATTAATGAACAATTGTTACCCATTTAATTTATAGATGAAATTTATTTTCAACTTTTAATGAAAACTATAGGGAGGTGTGTCGAATGATGTTGAATAAATGACGCTCAAAATATTTATTTTGGACATCCATTAAACAGAGATTGGGTTGGAGAAACCTGGGTCGACCCTGTGCCCGATGGGTTGGCTTCAGAAGAATGGCTGGATGCGGGTTGCAAGAGATAGGGTAGAGTGGCAGAAGCAAAGGGAGGCCTATGCCCAGAAGTGGGCGATTGAATGCTAATATATAGATAGATTAGACAGAGATACACAGTTTAATAAAAACCTATCACTCAAGGTAGTAAAGGTTCATCAAATTTATTATAATACATCCGTACAGATCCATTAATTTAAAACAAATAGTTAGAAAATATCTGTTATTACATATTAAGGACTAAATCGGTCTTATAAATATGTGTATCATATCATTTATTTACATTACAAACCTTATACGTTTGTTTTTTTTTTTTTTTTCAAAAATAAAAATATTTATTTATTGATAAATCAAAAGCATTAGTTTCCCAGTTTGTTTTTAAGGGACAATATACATAAATTTAATAAGATAATAAATTAAAACAATCTCATCAAAGCTGGTTAACAGATATAAAAACAAAAAACCACATAGAACTACAACATACAGAACCAAATATTTACTAAATATCTTTGCTTGCTTTAATTTTTTTTAATAGCAAACATTGTAACACTAGCTGTTCCGTAAAATTAAGTAATAAAAAAGTATAAATTTTAGCGTGATTATATAATCATAGCTTTAAAGTTTTTTTTTTTAAATATCTCAATTATTAACTGAAAGTTCTTATTCATAAGACCGATTTTGTCTGTCTAGTGCAATTAACTTTTATGCTATTTATTAACTAATATGATTTGTACATTGCATCGTTATATTAAAATAAACACCATTCCATATCTTCGAGAATTATATAATCAATTTCAAATATAAGTAAATTATTTATTGAAATTTATCATCTAATTTTAATGTATAGATATGAAAATATTATTTTAAGAGAGTGTTTAACTCTCTCTTTTTGTCGTACTAGAATTTTCTGATACATTTTGATATAACAATTAAAAATATTAAAGTAAGACACTCTCTGATACTTATGTGAAATGCAAGTAGACCTTTGAACAGTTTATTGTGAATCAAAGCTACAGGCTTTAAGTATACTATTTCAAACGCAGCTTGCACAGAAATGAACGGATACATTTACTACTGAAATATTACAAAAAATGTCCTTAAGGTAATAC
>JANCMC010009603.1:3449282-3526171 GCA_024363005.1 Charaxes varanes
CATAAATTACTTGCGAATTATCAAGTAATCGAGACATTTGTTATATGTATAAATGCAATATTTAATACTTTTTGTGATGTCCAATTTATTATTTAAGACGAAAGTGTATAAGTAAACAAAAGTAAGTAAGTAAGCAAACAAAAAACACTTTTTTCTAGTAATGTATATTAAAATTATATGAATAAATTTCCTTTACTCGGTAAACAATATTATATTACATAATAACTTAAATTTTAAATTATAGATCTACTTTTTTATAGCGGCGTTAAAAATAAAAATAATTATTTTTCGTCTTAAATTATAAATTGGATTACAATTGTGTACATAGTTTCAATTTAAGTACCTAAACGAATATAATAACATAAACAATGTTTTTTTGTTCAACTACTATATTATATAATTATCTCTTGATATCTACATTAATCAATATTAACATACATAGAAGATAAGGGAGTTTTAAGGATTTAATATTGACGATTGTTAGAGAAACCCGCGCCATCTTTAAATTATTTAAAAAACTTCCTTAAACATTAGCTATGATTCATATGAAATATTCTTTGGCGGAGTCAATGAATATTAGAATCGTGTATAAAAATCACCATAAGTATTTTAAAAATAGAGTTATTCAAATATGGTGATTTTTTTACACGACATGGTCTCAATGTTAAAATAAACGAATAATAGTTTGCAACAGAGAAAAAAAAACTTAGTTGAATACTCAATTTTTTGCCAGTGGCGCGGACTATAGAGGTTAAGGTTACAGTATTATTGTCGTTTTTTTTTTTTGCTAAATCTGTAACTTGTCTCATTTTTTTTTAAATCTTGCATTATTGAACACTATCCACTCTTAATATATGATAAGAATAATATGATATATAGTAGAAATCAATAAATAAGAATTATACAATTTTTTTCTGTATGGCTAATAGTGGTTATAATCTGAAAGTATTGAAAGAGGAGGGACAATTTGTATATTTGAGGACAATTGTTTGAAAAATTAAAACTTAACCAACCGTATTGACAGTAAACGCTGGTAAATATCAGAGTTCTAAATAGATGGATACCTAAATTCTTTTTACCCACGTCAAATTATTTATCAGGTAGAGAATATCAAACTTCAAATTATTAATAAATAACTCAATTGTCCTAAAGTTTATTTGACATTATTTTAACTAATGAAATTTACACTTTTAAATTATAAATGTTTTAAAGCATTGTTTAAAATTAGACGCCAAAAAAAAAACAAATTTTAAAATAATTATTTTTTGCTATATATTAATATCATGTATCAAATTAAAATCATCTTCTGTGTAGTGAAATACTTAAATGTATTTATATGTTGCATTTTTTAAGTCAAATAATTATTTAAGACCAAGGTGAATGATCCAAGGAGTGGTTGCAATAGGTTTTGGGAAAATGGGTGTATTTGTTTTATTTAGTAACTTGTTTTTATAAATAAAAGCTGAAATATTAACTGCCATACTGATTTTTATTTCATATCCTTAATGCAATATTGTCAACTTTATTTTGTAATTCATTAAGGTCATTATTGCATGCCGTAAACCTATTGTCATATACGAAATTTGCTTGCAAAGTTTCTTATTAAACAACAAAATGTCTTAAATACCTCCTATATTACGGCAAAATAACTTTTCTTGTTAGACTTTAATGTATAATGTTAACTGTATGATTTCTGTTCTATAGGTTTTTTATTTCATAGTAAATTTGTCTGTCAAATGACACCGATTTTGGCTAGATCGGTTCTGGTACAAATTATGACAAATATCATTTCTACTTGTTCTTATATTTTTGAGGTAGATGCATTAAAAATGTCGAATTATCAGCATCATGGTAAACTTTAAAGGTTATTATTGGTCAATTCATTGCTACCTACATACCATGTCGCGCCATTCTGGAAGGTTATTGGTCAATTCATCTACTATAGCTACACTCATACCATATCATTTGTATACACCAGCGCAATTCTGGCGGGTTTTTGAACTACTATCTAAGCTATAATGTTGGACACTTATTCAGCTTTTCTCCCATCAGAGATGTTATTGAATTCTCCAATTTTTTGCTCAAGTAACTATAGATACCGGAGTAATTCGAGATAAAATCATAAACAAACAAAGTTTGATTACAAAGTCGGATTCGTCAGAAATTCAGAATCAGTGATGCAAAGATTATTCAGTGATAATCAACATTTTATGGACATAATATTTTCATATTTTATTCTGAATGAATGTAAAAGATTTATATTGACATATTAAAAATTTATTAAAAATGTAACTTACATTGATTCCATACATGACGTAATAGTGATGAATCCGAATTAGTAACCGATATTATAAATTAATTAGTCACTGTATCGATGATATGGTCAAAGTCACACATTTTATTTCCTTCTTTTGCTGTGCAGCACTCGGCTTGCGTTTTTGCATCTGCACTATTTGAATTGTAGAAGTGAATACTTTGGAGGGGCGTTCATTTTTAGACTATATGCACTCTATAAATATTCAGTAATATAGGTTTAAAGTGCACTACATTATCGATCTACGTGATAAAATCGAAGATTGTGGGTTTAACTTGTAAAAATTCAAAGAGCTTATAAAGTTTATTTGAATAAAATATCATTTATTTTGAACAGATAATCTGAATTATTATTTTTTCTTACGAGCTTATCAGTCTAAAACCTTAACAATATGTCTATCACTAACAAAAAGGAATTAAACGGCTTGTATATTTTGCAATCATGTTGAAAGGAAAATTGGTAATTTATTATAATAAATTAGTAAAAATAAAATCTGTATGTAGTGACCTTATTTATATAGTGTCTAAAAGGTCGAGTGACACCAGCAAAACATCTTAGTCCCGGGCTATCAGTGAAGTCTATAACAGGTTCAAGTAAAGTACTTAGCATACTTTACAAATATGGCTATACTATAGGTTATAACTTAACTGAAGAAATAGGAAAGGAAATGTCATATGAGGCACAAAAAGAAAAAAATGTCACACCATCCTGAGTAATCCTAGTTAATGAACTGAGCATCCACATTCCTTTTAATAATTTTGATTACATTGACACATATACTGGAGAGGTCACAGAGCCTCATAGTCTTTCCACATCTTTTCTGTTCTCCAGCTTCTACATCATAACTGAATGAAGATGCTAATGAGTGACATTACATGAACTTTTATGGCTGAGACATGGACTGTAAGAACCTGAGACAGTAACAACATCGACACCTTCGAGATGTGGTGTTGACAAAACCTACTTGCGTGTATCTTGAACTGTCATGAGAACTAACGAGTCCATATTAAAGGAACTTAACATTACCACATGGCTCTCCACGATTTTCTGACAAAGAGCCTTCAATTTCTTCAGACATAATAATATAAATTTATATATATGTCCGATATTCAGTATAGACATATAATGTGTATTATAAATATATATGATGATTCAGGGCTCAGTAAAATTCAACAAAAAAAATATTTATCAATGACGATTAATTTGTAATTGAGTTTAGCTTTAGAATTATTTAGTTTAATTAATTACCTTTGAATGGATACATTTTGATAAGTTAAAAAAGTCTGAACACACTAGTATTTATTTCAAGCTGTAGGTACTCATTTGTATGTATATAATCAAATTAAATAGTAGAGAAAAGATAAGAGAAAAACAGGTAAGTATAAAATAAAATTATTTATGTACATAAAATATAAGTTTAACATTGCTATCGTATTCTGCGTTTGTGGTTTGGTAGGGCGTGCCATGTACTGTTGCCAATTTCAGGTACTTTGTGGTGGGTGGTTTGAGTGCAATATTGTTGTCACATATTGTACGCAGATGGTACCACGCCGCGCCGTAATTGTAGTCTAGCATATCTTTGAAGAATTTCACGGCTAGCATCTGTAAAAATAAAAGTTTGTCAAGCTACTAAGAGAGAGATAGAGACAAATCTCTTAGCATTGCATGGATTCACTGTACAGGTGTAAAGTCAAACGACATTCGACCTTAGCATGCTGAAGAAATTTCTTGGTTAACTATATATTATACGCAAAATTGTCCTTTACAATAAATGATTAAAATGAATATCTTAGAAGATATGAGAGATTACGAACGCATTGAAGTGGGTCATTTTAAATATTATAAGAGCGGCGGTCGGTGAAGTAAGCGACCAATAGATGGCGCTATGTTTTAATATTCAATCTCAATAGTAAGGGTAGGCCAACCTTCAAGCAGAACGTCTGCTGGGTCCACTAGTTTGGAATAAAAAGAGGTACCATCACCGTTCCTTTTACACTTATATCTGGTTTAAAAGTCCCAGACACGGTTATGGTTCCTTCCTTTGCAACGTAATGGACCCGGCAACCACAAGGCACATCCATGGAATGCTAAGAAATTTGTCTGTCTTTTGTACAAGATATTAGCTTCTTGTCAAATTTTATGATTCTAGGTCAACATAGCCTTTAGGTTTTGATTTTCTTTTCGAATTTAGTAGTATGGGAAATGGGACAAAAATCGTCCTATCACTTGATTGCGTACAGAGGATTAATTTTCTCACAGCTTCTGACAGACACTCACTTTATATGTATTTCAACTTTCTATCTCTACGCATTTCTGAGAAAGAGGCTCATTACAGGCAGATAGATAACAAAGTGATCTTGTTTATAAGGGTTCCTTTTGAGGTGTGGAACCCTAAAATGTACTTGAAATACGTGACTGTGACACCTGTAAGGGTGTAGGCTGCTTGTTGGAGAGGATATACAAAACTTTTATTCTTTAAACAACAACATTAGACATATTTGACAATGTACATACAGTCTTCATGTATTTATGCTGCAACTTTGACACAACCTTATAGTAAAATCAACCTTATAGTAAAAAAAAAAAAGTGTGTGTTTAGTTTTATGTTAATAATTTAATATATTCATCAGTATGTGAACAATAATTTATGTATTTCGTATAAAAGTAGTAAATAAACATGTTGACTCATAGGCTAATTTTAATTGTATAAGAGTGTATTACTCAATATATTTGGTGTGTAAACTAAAATTTGTATGTCAGGCAGTAATTATTATTCCTATTGGTAGTTTAATTTTCTCTTAAAAGAAAGTCACTCTATAATTAAATGAGAAGGGTATTTTAACAACTACTAAATAGTATTAAAAAAAATGTTAACTGAATTCTATATTTTTATATTGAATTTAATGATCTAACTAAACTCCTTTTTGTTTCAGGAACTACTGATGATCAGTTCTAAAACATTTTATTTTATAAGAAAACAATAAAACATACAAAATCATGTTTGTTTATTTTTATTTACCATTTTTTTATAAATAGATTTTTGTAAAAATATATGAAAGATTGTCAGATGAGGTTTTGAAATTTCTTTTAGGACTTGTTATCCTGAAATTAGAAAAAGAAAATTTATTAGAACATTTCATTAGTGACCAAAATTTTTTTAGAATAACCAAAAACAAATTATTTACAAATCAATATTTAATTAATGTTTAATTCAGAATAGTTATCGAAACGGTTTTTTCGCAACGATATATCGATACGTGTATAGCGGCTGTATTACGCTACTGCCATGACGTACAGTGATCTAATTACTATGTTATGGAAAAATCAGTAATTGTATTGTTAGTTGATACCTTTACTGGTAGTTAACGCCCCCCACCGCCGCAGCCAGGTCGGCCCCCGGGTGGAGGCCGGCATATAGTTTTCTTCTTACAGCCGTGCGCTGTCGCCGCGAGCCACGTCACCATCCACGCTAACCACCAAGCGTAGTACCACAATACATGCCATGCCTTTAAACATATTTTTTGTATAAGTATAGAGATATTCGGCGCTGTTAGCAATTTCTAAACCATTCCATATTTATATCTCCTGTTAAATTTAAGCACCAGACAGGCACCAAAACAAGAAATTCTCAATGCCTGAAAATTGACAATCGTGCGATTTGGAAGGCATTTCTTGCTATGCACATGATCTCACTGGAACCAAATGTGCCAGCTTTGGTGTTATCAAACTGATGACTTGCCTATTGAAAATTTCTCATAGAATCTGCGTACGCGACAAAAACCGCGTAGTAAACAATAAACCTTATTTGTGGTATAAAGTTTATGTGTGGATTTTGTCCCATTTAATTGGATTCTATGGAAATTTTTCAACAGGGTCAGGGTCACCTTCAAGAAAAGAGCATAATTATCTCCCATTGGCTGGCATCGCACGTCGTCGTTAAAGTGTTTATTATAAGCGTGCAGTTATTTCAGATTTTATTTATTTTTTATATTTGAAAAAGTAGGACTTCAGCGATGTAGGTACAGAAGAACTATATACAACATCAAACCATTATCAAGAGTCCCCAGCCTTCTCCAACGAGCGGTCACCAGTACTTGGGCTTGCAGCCGCCGGGGCACCGCGGCGGCCGGCACGAAGATTTCTTCTTACAGGCGAGAGCGCTCACGACCTGTATAACTTTTAGTTGTAACTAGCAACCTATTGGCAATTGCAAGAAGGAGAGCGGGCTTGGGGCTCCCGCCTCTCCCGATGAAAATAAGCCTTTTAACTAATTAACTTGCAAACGACATTCGAACTTAGCGTAGCAAAACAATTTCTTGGTCGACTATACATTTATTCGAGTTTCTACCTGCGAGATTTGCTTTATCGGTCAAACCTGTCATGTCAGTACACACAGGTTTTTGATTTCTTTAGATATGGCTACATTTTTTGAATTGCTAGTGGGGAGCAGCTGATTCTTCCAAAATCGTCGCGCCATCTTTATCAACCCAATTGACTACTGCCGTCTCTTTATAATTAAAAATCCCCCGAAGTTACAAAATAACGATGACTAGGTGTACGAAAACGAATATATTTGTATAAAACGAGTACCTATAATTATATTAACTTAAGTTTCTAATGTGTAAAATGACTCCGTATAAAGGTCAAGGACCTCGGGGCCAGGGTGGTTGGACACATCGGGTTTGGGTAGGATACATGGCTAGACTCGGTGATGGCAAGGCTACACAAGCTACTGAGTGGTGGCCTAGATTCGGTTGGAGAAATCCGGTTCGACCCGTTGAAGTGTGGCGGGAAGTGGCTGTTATGCGGGTTGCAAGAGATAGGGTAGAGTGACAGAAGCAAAGGGAAGCCTATGACAAACTGTGGGCATTTAAAGACTAATAGATAGATAGATCAGCCTACGATTTTTACAATAATTTACGTTACCAATACTCAAACAACAGTTTAATATTTTTGAGTCATTTTTTGTGTAGATTAAAGCGAACGATAGAATTTTTGCAAGAAAATAAAGATATCTGTAGGCCTAGGAAATTTACGTCCCAATAATTTCTTTCCACGTTCTCATTATTTTTTATGAGCATTTACAATTAAGCCGGTTAGAATTTACCTAAAAGAAATGTAAATTAAAAGTTCATTATATAAAGAGGACGTAAACTATCAGCTAATTTTTAAATATTATCATTCCAAAGACAGACATAGCTTAAAGAGTTTGTACATTTTTGTCCTTGACGACTAAACATTTCGACAAAACTTTGCGCAGTTACACGCAGTCCCCGGCCACACTAAATAATCATTGAAATCATTCGAATGAAGCTATGTCTGGCATCAGACAAACTACCCACTGACATATTTTAGCTCGGAATCAAACCTGTATTAGCAGACACAGAAGCCACCACAGTGCGACTTCACTGTTCTTCATATTTACACAATCAACAGATGCTTTATTTCTGATGTGTTTTGAATCACTGAACTACATGATGTTTCTGATGAAATTTTGTATATTTACGGGTAATTTGCTTTGTGACATGGTTGAAAATTCTTTTGAAAATATCTTCTGTCAAGTTCATTTTTTGCTACGAATATTTTTAGCCAGACATCGTTGTGACAGAATTACTTAAAACCTACTTAAGATACGGGTTCATCTCTGTTCAATTCTCAATAATGTTGGGCTTTCGTCTACTCAGTTGTAGCACGAACTTTACGCTTAACTTGAAAGGAAAAGGGATTATTTATCATTAAGTACGTGTTATTATAATTCTTTAAGACGCAATAAGGGCGCTATGTTCAATTGCCGTCCCGCGCCGGGCGGATCAATCCTCGAGTCTGGGTGTGTAATGTACTAGCTATGCCCGCGCCTTCGTCCGCTTAAAATAAGGTAAAACAAATTGTTTCAATTAAAGCTGGATGATGTATAGCTTGCAGCCTTCCTCGATAAATGGGCTATCTAGTACTGAACGAATTTTTCAAATCGGACCAGTAGTTTCTGAGATTAGTATGTCCAAGCAAACAAACTCATCAGGTTTATGTATTTGTATAGATATGTATAGAAGTGTGTTTATATACAAAAAAATATATATTTGTGCATCAGTTGGCTGTTACCTATAAACATACAGCGGGCCTAGCAAGAACATTCTCGATAGTTTTAGTTGATTTTACATTCGAAAGAAAAAATACAAACGAAGGTTCGTTATTCCATTTAACACGACTTACATTGCCGTAATGTCGATAATTTAATACTTGCGAGTTCTGATTTAATTCATGTTAGCAATATTTAAAGTTATGTAATACGGTGGCATGAATGTTTCAATTGACGGTCGGTTTTGAACGTAAAAGGAAGTAAAACTATCGATAATGTTCGTGCTAAGTCCTCAGGTATTAAGTTACCTACCTTAGGAACAAACGAACGTGTGTTTATTGTCATATGTATTTATTTATAAAGTGATTTCTATAAAAGCCTCAAACGGCAACTTAAAACGCTTTTGTTAATTCGGCTGAGCTGGTAAGTACTACTCAATTTTGTCGCCTTATAGCTAATATAAATCGACTAATTAAGTTTTTATTTTTGTTGAAAATATACTGAAGGACTTCATTGACATAGGCTGGCAACACTACGGATTTCAGCTGATTAAATTACTTATTAGGTCATAGATATGTAAAAATCCTGACATTTTTAACTTGTACCATTGGCTACCAACTCAGTATCATTGGCTACCTTTATCGTTAATGGGAAATTTTAATCTGGGTAAATGAAGTCTTCATAAATATATACATAGTTTCCATCAGTTCCTAGTTATAGATATTTTATTGTAATATATTTACATAGGATCATAGTGCTTCAGATTTGACACTTTTTATTAAAAAAAATATGTTGGGCTTCTGCACGAAAATTATAATAATAAAAAATACCACAAATTCATTTAATTAAAAAATGGATGAACCATTTATGACAACATTCAAGAACAAATTCCAAATAAATGTTTCGGTGGTGTAGCTTTCGGGTTGCAGCATTACACCGATTTTCCCTCGTATTCATCCGCGGATTAAAGCAAAGTAGTTCAGTTTCTCATGCAAATAAATTAGCTTCAACAGAAATGATTAAAATTTTGGCAATAAATACGCATTTTAACTTCGATATACTCGTAAGTCTATTGACTTCGTAGTTCAAATAATCATTTGCTATCAAGTGACAATAACGTTACTCCGTCCGAAATAAAAACGAAGGTTGTAGCGCGAGTCGAATCGGAACTTCCTGCTTGATTCATTTAATACAGCTTAATTGAAATTTTGTTTGATCGGAACGTATTTTATATATACGTGCGAATTCTTTTTAAAAACCAGTAATTACTCAATCACTCCCATTTAGCGTTTCGTTTCACGCAGTTACATTGACGAGCACAAATCAATTTGGTCCTTTTATTCCAATGTTTATCGATTTTACAGTTTGATGATGGCAGATTACTCTGAAACGCGTGTAGAATTGGAATAAAATAAAATACTTATGTATATAAAAATATCTAATGTACATTCAATTCTAAAACATTCTTTGATTATAAACTGGCTGGCCCGTTGGCGCAGTGGGCAATGACCCTGCTTTCTGCTCCGGGGATCGCGGGTTCGATTCGCACCTCCAGTCTGGGTGTATAATCCATATGTATGTATTTACATATTTCTAAAAAAATATGTTTGTGTATAACAGGCGGCTGTTACCTATAACACATGCATTAAGTTGTCTACCTTAGGAACAGACGTCCGTGTGTCATATACTTATTTAGTTTTTAGCATGTTCTATCAACACGGAAAATTTCAAGTCTATACGTTTAATAGTTTGGAAATGCTAGACAGACGGGCGGACAGAGCGAAATTATAAGAATTACTTGTAGTACTTAGGAATCCTAAAAAGATCAAGGAGCTAAAAAGCAAAAAAAAATTAGTACTACGATTTAGTAGACACCCATGATGTATTGATGTCGGTACCAAGCCAAAAAAGTTCCCGCTATACCGATGCAGGTACCGACTTCAACACATCAGTAGATGTCTACCGACTAATCATATAAAAGTACATTTTATTTCTGGCTCTTTGGTTCCTTGCCGTTTTTATAGAGAGTTTTCTTTTTATTTCAAATATTTTGTTATTTACATAAATTTTAAATTTCATGCGTACATTTTATACCAGGAATGATGTATTTTATTTCGAGATCAGTCGGATATTTATAACAATAGCTAAGTTATAAAAATAATACGGACTATCACAATTACTTGATTCAAACTCTAAAGTACCAAAGATAAACTCAATCAAAGAGACTGGACGGGTCGTAAACTTGTAACTTGATTGCAAAAACTATCCTACAAGAATCAACAAGTGATCTTGTTATATAAATTCTTGTCCCTTTTAGATAGTTTAACAATAATATTTGAATTGTGAACAGAGCAGAATTACCATCAAAAACGATCGTTATGGAGAAAACGAGATTTCTCGTTGAATAGAGTAGAGCTGTTAGACTAACAAAGTAGCTGCAGAAAGCCTTTAATACTTTGACATACTTTTCCATTACGGTAGAACTGAATTAAATATTAAACTAAACTAACGATCGTCAGCTTATCGCAATTCGGTTGCAAATCTTTAGATTTGCGTTATATGCATATTTTAAGTTGTATACAAAATTTCAATTCTTTGTACGACATTTATAAACTTACCAATTTATATACACGACTTTGACAGTATCGATAATTATCAATTAAAAACACGTGTGTGTTTATTTATACACACATGTATAAATTTGATTTAACGATTTCGTCATGGGTGTGTGTGAGGTTTTATTTTAATAATAAAAAAAGAGATATATAGAAAGAAATAGAAAAAAGAATGCATATTTTATAAAAAAAAATTAGCATTATCATCCATATAAACTATGATTGTCCCAAATTTTATACTCCCCCGTTCGTCCAATATTCGTAAAATGGTACGCAAGGTTTTTGTTTCACTTATTAATATATGTATATAATAAGTAATGCCATAGACATTTTGATGAATTCTCAGCAGCAGGCTCTTTCCCGTCCCAAAAGTTTTCAAATTTATCTTATTCATTTATTATATAATTAATTAGAAAAACACGACGTCTATTATACAATAAGAAGGATGATAAACCTTAAAGTCACATTTAAACCATCTTGACAATCATACAAAAATATGAATAGTAATTTAATCAGTGGTCAGCATTTGAGTTGATCGCTAGGTTAAGCAGTTCTTACAAGGGGCAAACGAGTAGGCAGCTAAGTGCCTACTGACGCCCATGGACATCTGCACGACCAGGAGGCAAGCACGTATATATGTGATAAAAAGAAAGACCACGTTCAATTATTCGTTTATATTTGCACCTACTTTTAGCAAAAGCATAACAATGTATCAATAAAGGAATATCAAACTAAAATAATAAAAAAACTTATAACTTTGAAAGTGCGTTACTTTTGTTGAGAATACACAGTAATTATAAAGGATAAACTTTTTTTTTAAATCGTATACTCTAAGGTACAAATCCAAATTAACAATCTTTGCAGCCATGAAAAGAAAAAGTTTTCATTGTTTTTTAATCTATAAAAACAAATTAAATTCAAGAATATTCTAACTTCAAAATTTTCCTTTTATTATTATTTGAATATAGAGTATACATAAATACAAACCTTATACCAATTACATAAACACAAATTAAAACATTTTTGTCTGCCCGTGGGTTACGGGTAGTTTTTGCAATAGCTGGACCGCTTTCAGCGGGTTTTATACTGGTAGAGAGCCAATGTTTATAAGGAACATCATAGGCTACTTTACTTTAGCAAAATAAGTATTCCGAACCAAAAAATTAAAACTCTCAAAGCTGAATCAAATTATTGAATTAAATGCTGATGAAGTTGCGGGTTACAGGTGGTCTTTACATAGCATGAAACAGAGCTTCCTGTCCTTGTATGCGAAAACTTTTAAATACGATGACCGATGACAACAGATCACAATACACTTTTCATCAACAAAGAGAGCGATTCCAGAGGAAGGTTTATATATTGTATATTACAAGCATATCTACATTGCACTCGTGCGTAGTCGGGGCTGGACCAAAACTCACCGTGAACTCGTAAAAAGCTCGTAAAGTTATATAAGCGGAGGTCTCGGCCACTCGCTGACCCCTGCCAATGAGTATCAAAGTTAATTAATACGACGAACCGAGTTACGAGCTATGTCAACTGGTTAATCAAATATGCTTTCCTTTAATCGATATCCATAGTTTTTATCATTTTCTCTATCGCTTTACAGATGCTTTTATATGACCGCTCAATGTCTGTTTTTAATTATATATATTTTTTAATTTATATATTTTTCAATTACAGAAATTACTAAGATAATTCTTACAAAGGTGTAAACATAAGCTCATTGGAGTTTATGTTGACACCAGTGTCGACCATAATGATTTTCATTATCACAAAAAAACAACATATATTACTTAAGTAGTTTTGCCCGCGATTTCATCCGCGTAAAGAAGATATTCAAATCTAGCGTGATGATATTATAGTCTATAGCCTGCCTTGATAAATGGGCTTTTTAACACTGAAATAATTTTTCCAATCGGACCAGTAGGTTCTAAGGTTAGCGCGTTTAAGCGAACGAACAAGTAAACTCTTCAGCTTTATATATTATTATACATATATATTTTTAAACACAATCACATAATATCTGAAAATTCTTGTTTCTTTTAAAAGTACTTTAAATTATGAAAATACGACCCTTTTATAATCTAGGATGGCTAAGCTACTATATCCATCAAAGAGCCTGGGCTAGTCTTAATTCATCGGGATTGGTTTTGCCCTGAAAAGATAGCTATGACACGAGGGAAAGACTAATCAAAAATTGAATTGAAAAAAGAAATTTAATTTCTATATATATTAATAAAGGGATTAATAAAGGTTTTAATTCTATTATTAAACAAATAAACTCTTATCTAACTGAAACGTAATGAACACTAAATAAATATGTTATACTAGCTGTGCCCGCGACATCGTCTGCCTCAAATTAGCTAAAAAACTTGATTCAATTTTAGCGTATATAGCCTATGGCCTTCCTCGATAAACGGGCTATCTAACACTGAAAGAATTTTTCAAATCGGGCCAGTAGTTCCTGAGATTAGCGCGTTCAAGCAAACAAACAAACTCTTCAGCTATATATTCTACTCGCTGTGCATAAAATTGGGTAAAAAAATTATATTCAATTTTAGCGTTTTCATATATAGCCTTCCTCGTTGTCTAACACTAGCTATGGTGCACTGGGCTATCTAACACTGAATATTTTTTTCATATCGGACCAGTTCCTGAGATTGGCGCGTTCAAGCAAACAAACAAACTCTTCAGCTTTATATTCTACTCGCTGTGCATAAAATTGGGTAAAAAAATTATATTCAATTTTAGCGTTTTTATATATAGCCTTACTCGTTATCTAACACTAGCTATGGTGCACTGGGCTATCTAACACGGAATGAATTTTTCAAATCAAACCAGTAGTTCCTGAGATTAGCGCGTTCAAGCAAACAAACAAACTCTTCAGATTTATATTCTACTCGCTGTGCATAAAATTGGGTAAAAAAATTATATTCAATTTTAGCGTTTTTATATATAGCCTTCCTCCGTAGTTTTACGAGGAACCCTTATAATTTCTAGAAAGTTATAAGTCCATAATTTATTACACCCTCTCCCCACCTGTAAGCACTGTGCTTAGAGCTTAGATGCATTCTGCGAATACAAAACATCAACTTCTGTCAGTAATTAAGCAAATTTGAAATGTTATTTTATGATAGTTTTGATAATGAAGTTTAACTAATTTGTAATTAAATTTGTAATTTATTTTTAATTAATTTTTAAACTATTTATGTGTAATATCTGTGGGCACCAGATGCCTGTGAATAAAGATTTTATTAATATTATTATAACTTTTGCCGAGTGGAAAGTGTTCTACGCGTCCATTTCGTTTCATTATTTTTTATCAATTTTTGGCTATTTTAGAAATTCGATTTGGGGGTATTGCGCGCCCTCGCGTGCCCTCTGACAAATAAAAGCCCTGCTTAAATCAATTAAGAAACAATGTAGGTCGATATGGTCACATGGCCATGTTGATGACGACACTGTTTCGCTTTCACAAACTTGCAGAATAATATATTCGAGCACAAAATAACTCTATTATTTAAATGCACTTTACGAAAATGGCTAATCGGCCATATTTAACATCGCAGAATGCATTCGTAAGATTTATAGTGATGGCTGATTTTTTGGAAGAAAGCCAAACCTGTTAAGAAACGAGACGTATAAAATTAGATCTACTCTGATATAATATCGTTCGATTAGAGTTCTGACGTCCCGATTAAACGTATGAGTTATTGGACCACTTTATGAAGATATGTTAGCTTTTATTCATTAAAAATAAATTATAATAAAATCTACTTTTAAATAAATTTTCTCTTGCTATAATTATTAAAAATCTAATTACTCGAAAGCTACATCAGCCATGCTCAAACCTTTTTGTGTACAACGACATGTATTGTTCTATTCACAGAAAATAAAATTTGACAATGTAACATACGGTTGTCACGATTACGCTTTGACATCATCCTATACATGTGTGTGTAAATCCTTCTGCATTGGTGTGCGTGTGGTTTTATTTTCATAATTTAATATATTCTTGCAGATTCGATCCAATTTTAATTAAAAAAAAATAATAATAACCAGTTACAAAATAACGCTTAACATAACATTTTCACAATAATTTAACCAAAAAGAAATTAATTGATAGAATCAGGCGTTACTTTGCGGAAATCCATGACATGCATGAGAAGCTAAACCACTTTGCTTTAATCCGCGAATGATTCGCGGATTAAAGCAAAGTAGTTTAGCTTCTCATGCAAAAAGAAATTAATTAAACAACACGGTGAGAAAAATTTCACAGACACAAAATAATTATCTCGTTAACGACTAGTGACGATTTATCACGAATGATGATCAAGAATGATCGCTTAACACTGATCGTTTTAGACTAATCTCTAAAGAATGATCTATTGAGAACGAGTCCTTAAGAATGATCTCTAAGAATGCTCTATTTAGAATGAACTCTAAGAAATGATCGCGATTCTAAAGATGCACCGACTTTTATGCTATAACTTGCTCATGCGCAGTTGACATATCCGGTACTGCGACAGAAATATTAATAACAATACAGGAAGCAAATATAATTTAAAAACAAATAGTTTTTCAGAAAGAATTGTTTTTTTTAATTTACATAATAATATATTACTTATAGCTTAGACTCCAGCGCTTGGCAATGCGTGTTCCGCGGGCCGCATTTATGCAACTTTTTTATAATTAGCAACCTAATTCTTATAAATAAATAATTTCACTACACGACCGCAAAATTTTGTTCCTATGTATTAAAATTTTGCTGTTTTATTATCGCTTATAAATAGATAACCAGACACTTATTTCCAAAAAACTATTTTACTAGTATGGCCTGCGAACATCTAAATTATTAACGACATGCCTGCATCTTATATTTAATAATGTAGCCCTTGTCTGTCAAAAGGTTACCCACCTCTGGCTTAGAATATGAATAATCAAGCTATTATAGTATGTCACAGGTACTCGTTATTACTACTTATTGTGCATGTTTTGGAAGGAGAACATAAATGTATTAATTTTCTTAAAATAATATATATTCTCCACTTTTCCTTTTCTTTCAATTCATAGAAGATAATAATATGTTAAGGTCAATCTATAATATATAATTTAGTATTAAACTCAATTCTAGAAATAAACTTTCTTGTATATAAGAAATACTGAGGATTTTAAATTCCACAAAATAATGAGGTTGAAGCGAGGCGAGCAAGATACAATTTAAATACTACTTCCATGGTTTGTATTCTTCTTTACTAGAATGCATAACTGATTATGGCTATAAAAAAAAAAGATTGTCAATGTCGGTGCCTTGCGGATTTCAGTCCATACCCTATACCATTAAGCTATTGAGGCTCTAAAAATGAATGAATGAAATATATGAATGAATTGCACTTGTGCCCAATTTCATATTCCTCCGTCCGCGCAATTTTCGCAACATGGTACCTAAAGTTTTCGCTTCACGTGTTAATATATAATTATAAAAATCTGAAGAGTTTGTTAATTTGTTTGAACGTGCTTATCTCAGGTCCGATTTCAAAATTTCTTCAGTGTTAGATTGTCCATTCATCGAGGACGACTATGGGCTATATAAAATAAATGACAACTAGTCATATATAATATATAATTGATATATTCAGCTATTGCGTAGCTTGTCTCGGAAGAGCCTTATGTTATATGTTGGGGGGCTCAAAGAGAGTTGCCATCGCGGGCACTCGGTTTTACGAAAGCTAGAACTTCCATAATTGCTTAGAACTAATGTGAATATTAAAATTATTAAATCCGCTTCTAGCTTCGCTGCTCCTCTTGGCAAGTGACTATCGTCGTTCCAGATTAATTTTGTATAATGTGATTTATAAATAAAATGAAAAATAGTCCAGCAGTTGGTATCAAAAATATTATTATTCTACAAAAGATTGTAGACAGTTTTTCTTGATGTGCCCTCACTTATAGTCTATAAGAATTGCAATTGTATAGTGTTAAACACAATGTTTAAACATGTACATTTCGTCCTTTATTTCTTAAAGTATTTATATAAAAGGAGGGCAATTATCCTCCTTTGGTGGGCGGTATTTTTAAACGTATAGGAAACATGATACGCGGTTTTAACTTTGTCAGTTGTCATTTTTTTCAAATAGATTTTTAATTTTCAATGTTCAAATAACTAGCCTAAATTTGTTTTATTTTGTGGAGCGTTATACAAAACAAAACAAATTTAGGCTAGTTATTTGAACATTGAAAATTGAAAATCTATTTGAAAAAAATGACAACTGACAAAGTTAAAACCGCGTATCATGTTTCCTTATCATTAATGATGACGCGGCCGCTGTATAAGTTTCGTTCGTCCAGGTCATTAAAAAATTCATTTTCAGATATATTTCCGTAAATAATTTACTTGAAATATTGACAATACACCATATTTTTTTCGAATTAATTTTCAATAGGTTAAAAATAAGGTTGGCTGACCCCACCACCATGTGGGACACACAGTAAAGGAGAAGAAGAAGATTCAATAGGTTAAAAAAAATATTTAAATAACGTAGTCGATTCAGCCACGTCGTCCCCATACGGAAATTAAGGCGTGGAGGCCTATTTTGAATATTAAATCTTTAATTATTTATTAAATAAATAAAAAATAAGATCGCGTAAATTTTATTGTAAAAATTTTTTAACAATTTTTACAAATACGTTACAAAAGTTTTTTAAAGATTTATTGATTAGCCCTGGATTTTTTGCTATCTTTACGTCTAACATGACATTCCACTAACATGGTAGTAAAGAAACCCTTTCCTTGTCTCTCTTGTAAGGGAGTGGGGAATACGTGAAAATGTAAAAATAACTGTTTAATTATTATAAACAGTTACTTTAAACACTAAATAATATGTAATATTTATCAGTCCAGGAATATTAGATTTTTATTATAGAGTTGGATGGATAAATGATGTATGGGAGGGAAAGAATTCCCTTATTATTATATAAAAATGGTTAGCAAGTCATAAACATAGACTTACGAGAGCGGAATTCATAGTTATTTTCATAGCGGTAACAGTAACCGCAGCGGCACCGCTTCGTAGCGAGCTCATGAGGACGGGCCGGACCCCGGACGTGTTCGAAATTATTTAGGCAATCCGGATATATCAACAAGTGAGTCTAAAAAACCCTTGTTATATTAACTATATAAAAACGTTTCCGCTGCACTTGAACAGGAAAAATTATATAGTTATAAATATATTTAAAAAATTATGTATTAAAAAAAATCTTTCTAAAATAACCGATAATTTCCAAAACGTTGTATTTTTAACTTAAAGTATCGTAAGCCACTTTCTTGCCATGATCACTTTTTATGATTTGTAAATTAACTTGATGAGATCTATTAACTCTATTAAAAATATGAATTTTGAAGTAAAATACGTAAAAATACATTACTTTGTACCTTAATACAGTAGAATTCATCAAGTTAATTTCGAAAACGTAAAAAAGTAAGAATGGCAAGAATGTGGCTAGCGATACTTTACGTCCATCGAAAATTTTTAAGAAAAAAAGAACATTACCGGAGGAGGAGGAATAACGGAGTTAGGGATGCATGCAAGATAAAGCACAGATAAACGATCTGGAATTATTTTTTTAATTTTATTCTTCATTCTTCACCAAATGATCAGCTGTCGACTAATTGCCTTCGGCATGCGGAGTACCTTAACAAAATTAGTCTTTCAGTATGTTAGGCGATTCTATTATTGCGAGTGCAATATTTTGTCGCATATAAAGTTCGACAACATTTAAAAAAATCATTTTTAATAATCGTGGAAGATTAATGGTGCAAATTCGTTCCTAGCGACAATTTATTTAGACTATTTTATACCAGATTCAGCATATTTTCATACAGCTTGTGATAAAATAACAAACAATAAAAAATTAAATAACGTTTTATTTTCGACTCTAAAAAATGTTACCATATTTTTGGCATTAAAGTGCAAGAATCATGTTAGGTGATATACTTATTATACTCGTGAGATAATTTTGAAAAAAATCTAACTACTGTTCAGTACACCTAGGCTCCTGTAAAATATGCTAATATTTCACATGAGCCTTGGTACCAATTCTGGACGCATATCATATTGATGTGCGTCTCGTCTACGTCGCGTGACGGCACTGCTTCGGGAGCAATCGCGTCGCGGTCGCCACGTGGCACTTTGGACACGCTTACCGGTAGCTCGACGCGGTCGCAGGTTATGTTCAGTGCTCCATACAAATTCATACTAAGCAGAGGTTCGCGGGACTAGTGTTACCTACTCGATTCTTGCACAGTATGCTAAATTAGCAAAATTGCGCAAAATCAGAGCTAGGTCGCGGATCGCGTCTTGCAGTCGCTAGGAACGAACTTGCACCTTGACATCTTAAGGCACGATTTCAATAATAATCGCGGGTGTAACCAATTTAATTTAAAGTTTCGTTTTAGTTTAATACTTACTTTTTAGAGTGGCTCAGCAATCTTAAGTGAGTCTTGTCGGAGGCCAACTCTGGCAGGATTTCGCGCCACTTGTCTCGGTCCTGCACTGACCACAGATCATAGAATAGATGTGCAAAAGGGGCGTGGCTCGTACTTGTATAGTATGAGTGTTTACAATATTTTCAGGATTTTATTAAATATTTCTATTTGTTGTTAGCTTATATAGTTATTGTCTCAGGATTTAATGCATTGTCATTTTCATAAATCGACGACTAATTATTTTTGCAAAATAAAACAATGTATGTACTGATTGCATGAATAGAGACTTAATTGGCGCGCTTTTGTTTATTTTTTTCAGAAAGCGCGGCGCCGCCGCTGTGCAGCCAATATTTTTTACAATTTGCGTTCGATTTTTATGAATGATACATGTTTTAAATTCAAATCTCATTCTCGACCTCTAAAAAGTTCTTAATAGAAAAGACCTACTTCGCTCTCACATATAGAGCAACAAAACGACACTTTTCGAATATAAGGGATGAAAAAACATCTAGCATACCTAAGGACGTAAAGGAAAAAAGTTCCAGTGCGCATACATTTCTTTATAATTAAAACTAAACCTATCAGTAGTATATATAATTTTTGTTCATTTTCTCGCGAATAGATCATATTTCCGTGAATTCCAGATGTTCTGTGGGACATATCCTTTAGATATAATTGAGCAGATTTAGCATATGCCAAAAGACCAGCAGCATAAAAAACGGATAACATGTATCGCACACACTGTAGATGGAGTTCCCAATTGAAGTTAACTTTGTAATATAGCCTCCAACTAATTGTCATTTTTCCTATTCACGTGCAGCGGAAACATTTTGGTATGTTAATCGGTGGATTTTTCCCTACCCATTGATGAATGTTACATCCATCGGGTACAACTCTATAATAACACAAATAATCTAGATTGACTGGACCATACCACTGCTAAGGCGATAAAACAATAATATTTAGATACATATATCTTACGTATACATTGATGATAAAATATTTTATTATATTAATGTACTTATATATAAAATAAACTTATCCGTCCATTTTGAAGTATTAGATATAAAACAGGGTATAAGCATGTATTCTTTTATTTTTAATAAGAAACGGAACGAATTTCATAACATTGCGTGAATTTGCAATGCGAGTATCGGGTCCGATGCTTTGCTTTGAGAGAAATCCAGAATTTCTAACACCACAATGCAAGTCTGGGACTTGCGGCGAAACGTATGAAATGGAATACTCCAAGCAGGGCCCAATTTCAGATCGGCTGAGCTCCCATTAAGAAAGATAAGGAGTTCCAGTTGCACGGAGTCCTCGAGCTCATGACTTACATTATATAAGTATAGTTAGTAAATATAATCTTTGCACGGTGCTAGATTACCTAAATCGATTTCTTGTTCGAATGTATTCAACAATATCTACGATGTCTGTTGTAACCTGTTAAACCCGCCGCTTATATATTGTGTTGTATATTAGAGTAGATTTTTTGAAAATCTTGACCGATTTTTATAAATTAGTTTTCTATCATATTCTATGTTTTATAAGCTTACACGTAAGCTTTATCAAGCTGTAGGAAGGTGGCGGATACAGTTTTACATTTTATATTCATTTCAGTTAGCGTACAGTAATAATAATTATTATATTACTTATTAAGAATACAATAATTTTAAATATTAAAACTATTTGTATATATAGAAAATAATTGCATTAGTTTGATCTCTACACGTGTTTTCATTCTATGTAAGTGACAATGTTTAATTTACAATTTATGATAGAATCCACCGTTTTAGTGAAAAATAAAATTTCATGGAAATTTAGTGTGTATACATTTACTTTCCCTTCCTTCGAGCATCACGTTGTAGTAATTATATTAAAACGAATACATGTGCTGACTCGCAATTAGCTCTCAGGAGTATTATACTCTCGAAATGTCATTTTTCTAATATTTCGCAATGCCGAGTCGTAGATTTAGATATAACAATTAGTGGGAGACGTGGGTAAGTGATAATTAGTCATATTGGTGCGACATAGAATTTATATCATATTTATCTAAAAGTGGAAACTTTGTGGGTACTTAGAAATATCCAGGTCCCAGGATAAGATCAGCATTGGACAGGCCGGTGGTGTAGCTTTCGGGTTGCAGCATTACACCGATTTTCCCTCGTATTCATTCGCGGATTAAAGCAAAGCAGTTTTCATGCATTAATTGTCAAGCGACCAGGGCGATCACTGCGCGATCGCCCGTCCGCTTCTAAAATATCCGTAACAGAATCACGTTTCGTACGAAATGTCAGCCTCCCGACGAAATATCACAGCAAACTGCATAATTACCTAAAGAATATTGAAATTTTAACTACCAGGAGTATAACTAAATCTACCTTTGATATATTGAAGCTTAAAAAAGGTGGTATAGTTATTCCTAAAGCATCCTTAAAAAAATTTAGGGTATTTCATTTTGGGACTGCAAAGAGTCAGTTAGTAACAGTTGTTACAATTTAAATTCTATTCTACTCAAGTTATTGGGGCCGGAACATGTGCGTTAAGCTTATCTCTACTGGGAATCGAACCCGGAAACTATCGTTAATGGCAGGTGCACTCGACTGTATCTAACCATCAAAACTAACTTATTAAAGTACTCGTAGTTTTGCCATGAAGAATTACATGTGCTTTCATTGTTTGTTTTAACAGCCTTGGCGGTTTTTTAGGGTTCCGTAGTCCTAAAGGGAATCCTTTTTCGTTTTAATGACAAACTAGCTATATAGCCGAGCCAGACATAGCTCACTGTTTGTACATATTTGTCCTTGAAGTCCACAAAGTTCTTAAAAACTTTGTGAAGTTACACAAAGTCCCCGGCCACACTACATGATCATTGCAATGATCATTCAAATGAAGCTGTGTTATTGTGTACAGGGGGGTCGTGGGTTCGATTCCCACCTCGAGTCTGGTTGTATCCATATGTATGTATTTATATATTTCTAAACAAAAAAAATATTTAGAGAGAAATATCTCTCTTCATGGAATTGAAAGTCAATCGATAATTGGTATCGAGTTCCTAAGAAACGTGGAATAAAAGACAAAATAGCAACGTTTTATAAAGCGGTTAAAGATGTTTTTTTTTTGATTCTTGATAAAATCGTATACTAAAAACTAATCGATACACTCAATTACTAATAGCATCTTAGGTGCGCTAAGAAAATTTTAATTATATTCACTTAGCGATGGTTTATAAGTGGCGAAGCTCTAAACCCGTCAAACTGGAGCCCGGCCTGCTCCTGATTGCGTGGCGGAAGAAAAGTGGCCCCGACCCGTACGTCGTGACTCGCGGTATATAAGATGGCTTGCGCATCATCAGCCCTTGCTCGATTTAAAAGAGTTTACCCACTAAGAATGGGCCGAAGCATGTAATTGTCATCTACAACATCAATTCGCTACACTATGATTATTATAACTTAAAATGGATATTGAATTTAAAGTAGGTAAATAAGATTGATACGGTGAGTTGATGACATCAGTTGAGTGGCGGGAAGTGGCTGGATGTGGGTTTCTAGAGCTAAGGGAGAGTGGAAGAAGCAAAGTCTATGCCCAGTAGTGGGTGATTAGAGGTTACTAGATATATAGATATAAAACTAATTTGTATGTAATAACAGCCGACGAAGACTAGACCGTAGACGAATTACCACAGGATTATTTATGCTTTAGTTTGTTCAGTCGTTTGAAGAGTAAGGTCGAGCAATGTGTAAGAGTCCCAAGTAACAATCATATCTAATAATAATTCTCAAAATGGCTACAATGGCGCTAGTGCATTTAAAGGGAATTCAATTTACTGACGCAAGTTGTGCACTTTGTTAAGAACAACATCGTCGAGTCTATTTATTTATTTTTTAAATCTTTTTTAGAGACTTTTACTGGTGCCTATTTAAAAACACTATATACATAACGCTACTCAACCTTACTCTTCGTAATTCCGTTGTCCGTTACATAGTTATAAAAAGACAGAATTTAGTTTACTATAGCCATATTTACTTTTCATAAACGATTAATAACCGTAAAGTAGCTTTTTGTTTATCGGATATGTCACATTGTTCTATTCTAATTTAATTTAACAGGATTTTTTGATAAATGTATTTTTTTGTCTATAAAAAGCCTACAGCTAGGAAAAGTTACAACAATATTTCGGGGATCGAACAAGATGCTTTTCGAATTCCAATTTACTCTTTTCCAGTAGGGCCATTGAAATTAGAAAGGCTTAATAAAATGGTTAACGGCTTTTTATATCATGCTGAGTCTCCATTTAAAAAGTTCACCAATTTACTCACATCACACTGCCGTATGGGCGTCTATTAATTAATTTAAATTTTTTGAAATTAAATCTATTATTTTCTTTTTTAAACCGATTATCGATCTAGCAAAGTGTAATTCCTAATTACACTTTACAAGATCAATAAATTAATTTGTAAACTGGATCCGCATTAACATGAACTTGGGCAGCTAAAACTGAAATAGAGCCTCAATAGCTCAACGGTATAAGGTATGGACTGATATTCGCCAGGTACCCGGTTCAAACCCCACCGCCGTTGGGGTATTGTCGCACCCACTCCTAATACAAGCTTTTTTTTAAGCTTAGTAGGAGCGAAAAAGGGAATATTAGACATACCTAAAAAGTATTCCTAATATTCTTTAAAAAATAAAATAAAAATTCCAGTTGACAGCCCTACTTTAGACGCGCTTTAAAATATTGAACAGTTTAGATAGTAGTGAAGCCCCAGGGGAGTGTTACATCGCTCGTACTGATTTGAATTTAAATGTTCACTCACGCGGAATTACGATTGATCTGAGCTGAGCGGACAATGTCACGTGTGAATTTGGGTTTTATTTAAAGCCCAAAGGGATATGGGACACCGTTGTTGTGCAAATGGCATACGGAAGCAGGTGTTATTTCTATCTACAAGGCAAGTTAAAAGGTTTAGGCTAATTGAGCGCCAGCTTTTGTAGCCAAATCCCCGACAATTTTAACGAAAAAAAAAAATATACGCTTAGTTTCATAAGTGCTTTGAAAATCCGAATTAAGTAATTTTGACTATGACTTGAAACGAACTATGAGATGAAAAAAGTAGTGCTGTTATTTTTGATACAGATAACAAAATGATATACGTTTTAAATGTTTTAGATTTAGCTTAACTAATACATGGAGAAGTAAATCATATATGGGGCAATACTGTTACAATTTAGCGGCGTCCTGAAACCTTCAGACAAATTTTAACAAGTAAAATTACTTATATGTATTTCATTTAATAGTGGTTGATAGGTTTTTTAAATAGCCGAATTTAATAACTTTTAGATTTTAACTATTCCACGTCTATTCCACTTCCTTCTTAACTCCGTGGGTTTTAAATAAAATCCGCTGCTAAATGAAAAACTACAATTTTATTTTACCGACAAATGTGAGATATATTTAGTTATTTTCAAACTTAATATTTAGGGCGTAAGGTTCAAAATGCTTCTCCATAATACTGTTTTAATGGTGCTTCATTGTAAATGCTCAGTTGGCCGCTGCTTCTCTATTCTAATTCTAAATTCTGTAAATTAGATTAGTGTTTGTTCTGAAGAAAATTAGAATTAATTCTCGTTAAACTCAGTTTTAGAATGTTCTTGTTTTGGTTACGTTTACTATTAAATGTCCGTCTTTAAACAAACTCTTTCTGACTTAGCGTGTATGAATGCTAGGGAATTTTTATTTATGAAATATATTCCTGGAATACTTCAAGTAATATTTAAATTCCTGCCACTACTCCAAGTAAGAGGAGGTCGTGGCTTATTTAGTGGCCGGTATTTGAGTCGATCGCTAGGTTAAGTGGCTGTTACCGCGGCCGGGCAATAGATGGGTGACCAATTGTAACACTGGTTTTCAAATTTCCGACCATGTTTAGGTAGGTACGTAAAACAGTGAGTCCCAATTAAGGCCACTGAGTGATATTAGTTGTGAGTTTGTAGAGATTGTGGGGGTTCCGGGGATGACGTGCATTATACTTGGATCGCCTCGCGACGGATGGCCAGCAACGATGGATTCAGTATAATATTCAAATGATAAGCTAGTTAACTGTTCATAACCGATGCATGAGAAACTCCTTACTGTACTTTTGGAGTGGGTTTATGAAGCGTTGTTACGTTTTATCTGAATGCAATACATCTTCATCATCAACATTACTTGATAATAGTTTCGTAATAGCGATTAAAAAGTTAGAATATAAAAGGAATAATCGCATTCTTGATTAAAATAAAATAGTTTGAAGGTACTAGTTACGACTGGATGAAATAATTTATTACATGTCTATAATCATCAGATTCATTGCATACAGCAGCCAACATCTGTAATGGAACTCAAATATTACGTAATAATATGTAGTATTTTATACTCTCCTTCCTAAAGAGCTCTGGCAACCGTACTCACCAGCGTAATACAATACTAAGCCAATATTATTGACTGTGGTTTTCCTCATTCCTTATACTTTCTCTAAACAGAAAATTCCACATTACGAACGAGAAATCTTGTTATAGCTAGCCTTTACTAAAACCTCCTCCTACCCACTCCTCGCATTGCATAGGTCACATAGCTGAAGGAGGAGCTGATAGTCCTCCTCATTTCTTAGCTCCAACTTGTTCCTGCTTCTCAAACATGTAACGTAGATTCAGGATGACCAATAAATCATAACTCAGACAGACTAATTTACCGCCGCTGTATTGTTGTAAGGAAGCGGAAACAAAGTTAACTTAATTTCAATAACCAATGCGTTGGTTTATTAATGATATTTTACAGTATTCAGCTTAAAAAATGCTAAAAAAATTGTAAATTTCAAGAAAAAGTCGCAGAAAAATTTCACCACTGGGGATTCTAGAATCATGTACTGAACCCAAGTCTTTTACACCTGTATACTTCTTATTAATATAAAACCGAAGGGTCACCTATCGTGAAATCTCGAAAACCTCGGGACGCTCAAAGAGAAAATTCGGCAAGGAGATAAGACAAGGCTAAAATACGGATTTTTCGAAAGGGCCAGAGTAAGGGAATTCTTAGGGGTTTTTCAAGTTTACGCTAAGAAAGTCGCGGCATACAGCTAGTATTTGATTATTTTACTTTTACCGGTTTCAAATTTTCCTACTTTCACTTTGTGGTCTAGAAAGCTTTCGTGGTATATTGAACTTTATAGGCTAATAGCCTGATATCGTAAAATTGGGCTAAAGTTTTGTAAAATAATAGCCTATTTTCGGGCTAACGCTACCTTTTCCTGGCATGAATGTAGAGAGAGTATCCGCTTAAATGTGAGTGACCTAAAGACTGGCAACGCATCTGCGAGCGTTCAACTAATACAGGTTTCTATGGGCGTCAGTAGTCACTTATTTGAACCGCAAATTACCCGTCGTTATATATTGTAAACTTAGCATTTAAGTTATACATGATGTCAGCAAATTATTATATAATTAAAAAAATATATAATAAATAAATAAATAAAATAAAATAAAAAGCCTTTATTGTTGTACAATTTTTACATTAGAATGTGTAGATAGTGTTAGGTTACTTCTGATTTTGGTGTGCTGGTTCCGAATTTCAAATTCTCCACCTCGTATTTCGGTCCATCGTGCTGCCATATTGAAAAATTGCCGCCTAAAAACAGTTTTAGACAATATTTCCTTTCCTACTCATTTCACGATAAAAACGCCTTAGAATACACTTTGCGG
Source organism: Charaxes varanes (assembly GCA_024363005.1). Taxonomy (NCBI): domain Eukaryota; kingdom Metazoa; phylum Arthropoda; class Insecta; order Lepidoptera; family Nymphalidae; genus Charaxes; species Charaxes varanes. Next base: position 3,476,516 of record JANCMC010009603.1, read on the forward strand.
CGTTCGTACGCCTAAACTATTTACTTTATTTAAAAAAAAAGGAGACACATAAATTGTAGGTTTTTAAATTGTCTGTAATTTAATTTTGTAAATAATTGTTTTTATCGTGAAATGAGTCTGAAAAAAAATATTGTCAAAAACTGTTTTGACAAAATCGAATTTCGGAAAGAGCATATAAAAATCTATGAAATTGCCAATTTTCAAAACTCCCGGAAAACTTTCTAGATAACCGTGGTTTTTCGAACCAAACGATTGGGCCGTTAGCTAAATTAGAATTTTAAAAAATTTGTTTTCCAAATAAAATTTTAAAACTAGGTTAAGTTTCGTTTGGAGTTCTTTTTTTTGCACTTTGGTAAATCCTGTGCCTGTGGTGCCAGTTAAGGTGACCGACTGCTGTCTGACGTCATCCCCGAAACCCCCGCAATCTCACGACTGATATCATTCAGGTCATTAATCGGGACCCACTATATTACATGCCTTCCGAAATACGGAGGATATTTGAAAGCCAGTGTTAGAATTTTGATCACCTATCTCTTATTCTCCTGCGATAAGAGGTATTTAATTTAATTTAGGGCATGTGATTTTGAAGATTCCAACTTGAATATAAATATTTAGAGTTTGACTTCAAGACACGCTTATATAGAAGGGTTCCGTATCTGATACGCTATAAACGTATTTGTTAAATAACTTCAAAAGTTGTTTTTTAATTTCGTTCAAAATAATTTTTCTAATGAGTTTTTAGCATTTTCTATCAGCATGGAAAATTTCAAGCATCTACGTCTAATAGTTTGGAAATTCTAGGGGGGGGGGGGACCACCTTACAGGTTAACAGACAGAGCTAAATTATAAGGGTTCCTTGTAATACTACGGAACCCTAAAAAGTCGAAAAACTAGCTGGAAATGAAATCAAGTCAAATAAAATCTTTTCACGAAGATAATAATATTCATCATTACCACCATCATTATTATGAAATCAGCCGTTTGACATCCATTGCTCGATATAGGCCTCTTCTAAGGCGCGCCACTTCAAACGATCCTCAGCTATTCTCATCCAGCTTGTGCCTACCACTCTTCCCAGATCGACGCTGCATCGTCGTAGGGCGTCCTACACTCCGTTTGACAAAACGTGGTCTTCATGATTAACGTGAGCAGCTCATAGACACTTCAGTTTGCCTAACCTTGAGAACTATTTCGGTAACGTTGGTTAAATGCTAATAATCTTTGTAATGAATAATCTTTACATAATAGAAAACAAAGTCTCTGACCGTTGTTGTATGCTTAGATCTTTCATACTATGCAATGGATTTTATAGGAGCGGCGCATCGCTAGTTAAATAAAATATAAGAAAACTCGAGTTTTTTTAAATAAAAAGGAGTATTACATATATACTCGTAGTATTAGAGGGTTAATTCTTCATATATTTTAATAGTTCTTCTATACGCGTCTTAGTCTTTTCGAACTTATACAACTCTTCTTTGATATTTAAACTCAGATATATTAAATAGCAGGCCATTTAATATAATATGTTTTAACAGGAAATATAATAATAATAATCTTTATTACAGGCATCTGGGGCCCACACATATTACAAAAAATTAATTATTTAAAAGGATTACAAAATTAATATAAGGGTCGTTTAGTTTTCTTTTCTATTTCTAATTCATATAGTCCGCATAAATTCTTCACCACGTCTTGATTTTTATATATTTAACTGATAGAATCAGGCGTTACTTTGCGAATATACATGAAATGATCAAATTAACGTCTGAAGCTCGCCATTGATTAGAATATTTGAAGGTAGCGCTAATGTGATGGGTGTGCCTGAGGTATAAATTGTTTCCTGAGTTTTTTACTAATCACTTTACAAATAATTTTTGTAGAGTTTATCTCCTGATGATGCTTCGGTGTCGAAGCGAAATGTGCGATGAGGCACATCGGAAAGTCATTGTAGTGCTGTGCTTTGGCGGCGGATTCGGTGGTGCAACTTTCGGGTTGCAGCATTGCACCGATTTTCCCTAGTATTCATTCGCGGACTTAAGCAAAGTAGTCAGTATTTCATGCATTTTATATAGTTTGTCAATTTTACTTTTATGATTGATATGAGTTTTATTAAATATACATAAAGAAATTAAATACATTGTTTCTATATCTCCATTATTTTATTAATGACAATGTTGACACATTGAAAGCAAGCAGATGCGATGCCGAACTTTAATGACGAGATTAAGCCACCGGAATGTCACACAAACCGAACAAAACGCGACAACAATACCATCACTTGACGTGACAGCATTACCGACACTTCACGCCGATCTTAGTAAGGAAGAGGTACTGGTACCCAGACTCGCTAGCCCGGTCGTAAATAAATATATCTACAAATTATAAAAAAGGTGCTTGGAGACTTTAAAGTTACCTAAAAATAGAAGCGAACGTGAGGTATGCAATTCAAAATAAGTCCGTTAACCGAAAACCACACCGCAGGTTGTAAAAATCTTGTGCAGCTCAAAATTCGGTTTCCATTCTTACTCTGTTTCATAAAATATGGTTTCCATTCCTATTTTGTTTCACAAGAAAAACTCCGAAATAAGTGAACTGAATATTCTCTGCACATATACTGGCATTGAGTTGTTGCATCTTGACTTCTCCAAATATTTTGTATTTCATTTTGTTAACCTTTAAAAATAATATAACAATAACAAATTCATTTATAATAAATAAAATATATATTTTTGTACTTTACCTGAAGGTAAAGTACAAAAATATATATTTTTTTAAAGAATATTAGGACTACATTGTAGGTATGTCTGATATTTCCTTTTCCCCTCCTACTAAGCTTAAATTAGAAGCTTGTTTGAAGAGTGGGTGCGACAATACCTCAACGGCGGTGAGGTTTGAACCGGGTACTTTGCGAATTTCAGTCTATACTTTATACCGTTGAGCTATTGAGGCTCTATAATTATATTATAGGACATAATAGAATTGACACAATGAAAATGTTAAAGACAAAAATCAATACAATTACAAAAATAATAAAAAATAAAAAAATATATTATAATGTCAAAAGAATAATAATTAACAAAACATCCTATAAATGAAAAACTAAAACTAATAGTGCGAATGTGAGGGCACTAAATTATTACGAGTATATTAATTACTACCTTGCCAACAAGTTGCGTAATCCACTTTTCTTTCAACTAAATCTGTCTATTTCCAACTTGTAAACTCTTCTTGCAAATGTAGTAATATGTAGTATCAAAGTTTTACAGTGGCATAGAATGCGCGCATTTTTTTATTTCGCCATGTAGATTTTATACGGTCGATTTTTATATCCAGCCAGTATCTTTTTGATCCAATACAAACTTAATGGGAGACATCCTCTGTGGTCATGTGGTGGTGATCATTTATTTGAATAAAAATAACGGTGCAGTAATGAAAGACAGTGAAGTAATCAATATAATTACTGCACTGTTTTGCTTCTAAGCAGAAAAGAATTATTTTCTGATCGATGTATGTAGTGATTACATTATTACGTATTTGGAAGAAAAATCCACAAAAAGTTCTAATATTACTGAACATTGTAGAGTCTATTGCGATGCTTTTTGGGAGGGTCTTTACGCTCTGCATATAGAGAACTCCTCTCCATGCTTCATTACTACGCTTGATCACGATACTTCGTAACTACCATCAAGTAGTATGCTTGTTTGCCCCCCCCCCCCCCTTACTTACTCGCATAGTAATCTATTCTAGAGTGAAGTGGATAAATACAGTTCCTTATTTGCTGCAATACTACACTAATAGGCCGCTATTTTCCTTCGCTACACGTGTATAAAGTCCCCCGGCGTCGCGAGACTACTTTAAGCTGGAATATTCAAATAAAAGTCTATTCACGTCCGAAGAAAATTTACTTACAGCATTTAGAATTTAAATAGCACTTTCAGCGTCTCGTCCGTCGTCTCCCTTTATATATTTTCCATCGCATTTTTGTATTTACCTACGTGTATGTGGAGTGAATAATATATAATCCCATGTAGTTGCTGTCAAACTGTCCACGTTTCTGAGTGGGCTTTACGTATTCCGTCCTGAAAAGGGTATGTGGCAAAGGAAGTTATTGAAAACAAAAAAAGTCAGTACAATGCTGTAACCTGAATCTGCAACAAAAGCACAGCACTGTACTGACTTTCCGATCTGCCTCAACGCACTTTTTGCTCCGACGTCTAATCGTTATCGGGAGTTTGACGCTACTACGGTTATTCGTAAAAGTAAAACTAAACACTTTAAAAATTATTTGCGGATTTTTGCAAAGTAAAAAGGTTATATGAGAATGAAGAAATTTTGACTTTAACTACAAGTCAGTAAAAGAATCACTTCAATTTTATCTGTCAGTATACAATACTTGTATTAATTAATTTTTACTTGCAGTTTAAAGGTTGGTAATATCGACAGTTAAAATCGTGCGGTTAAAGCCAATAACTGGCGCGTTTCACTTGCGGTTATTTTCAATTAACGGTCAAAATATACCATACGAAAATTTTTAACATACCCGACAGAAAAAAATTTTTGTTCAGATTAAAATTAAATCTGTAATGTGGTATCAAAAATAATATTTCTTCAAACACTGCATTAATTCACCGGACATATTTAATTTTCATTTAAAACGAGCTTATTCGTAAGGCGTATAATACAGTCGAAGGTAAAATTAGGTGAACAATTTTAGCGTGATGATATATAGCCTATAGCCTTCATCGATTAATGGGCTATCTAGCACTGAATGAATTTTTAAAATCGGTCCATTAGTTACTGAGATTAGGGCGTTCAAGCAAACAGATAAACTAAAAAATAAGCTTTATAATTATTAAGTAATTAGATGTTAACACTTAAGTATTAATTGTTAAGTATTAACTGTTAATTGATATTAAGTATAGATTTAGATAAAACTGCTTGGTGTTAAGTCAGTCCAGCTTCAGTAAGAACTATAATTCAAAGAGTGGCCAACCAGCGTCTTGCTGGTTCTTCTCGTGGCGCAACTTTTCCGAAACAGTGGTAGCTTTTAAAATACTTGACGATTCAAATACTCATGTCAGAATCGTATGCAAAATCATTTAGTTTTCCGCCATTTGACGAAATATGAAATTGGTATCCATTTTGTGATGGACGACCGCGCATGGTGTATTACGAATTTCTCTCAAAATTGAATGGCGACGTCATTAAAATGCGGTTTGTCTCATTACACTGTGGTTTGATATTGTACTCGTGTATTACGCGGTTTTCGAAATTTAGCCTACTAAAGGAAAAAATATTTTTGTATATAAAAATCGACAAGCCTTTTTTTCTCTACTCTTTCTAAAACGCTGGACCGATTTGGATAAAGTTTTGTGTGTACATTCCAAGAGGTGCATGGAAACGTATTATTTTGTTTTCACTACTTATTCCCGCAACTTCGCCCGTATTTTACTATACAAATCTATATATGTATATACATATACTAGCGGAGCCGGTAGACGTTGTCCTGCTTGAACGTTGGGTTACTAACTATTTACTACATTCTAGTATCCTATAACATTATTCCCCGTTCCGTTCCGTTCCATTTCCTTTCCGCTTTTCCTTTGCCATTCCTTTTTCATTATAAAATCTTGTCCTAACAATAACGAACACAACAAAAAAAGAAATTATCCAATTTGGTGCAGTCGTTTGGAAGTTATGCACGTGCATACATTTCAGTGACTCATTTTTATTTGCGACTATAAATTGAGATGTAAGGTATTCTATCTTTCAAGTTGGATCAAACTGCACACGGTGTGCAAATTTGATCAAAATCGGTTAAGTAACTTAGGAGTGCATCGAGGACAAACATTTGTGTGTGCATTCCAAGAAGTTCATAGATGGTTTGAAATGACAAAAGAGCCAGATAGATGGCGCTGTTGATATTTACCCCAATTCTATACTAATATATAAAGCTGAAGAGTTTGTTTGTTTGCATAAACGCGATAATCTCACGAACTACTGATCCGATTTAAAAAAATCTTTTAATTTTAGATAGCGCATTTATCAAGGAAGGCTATAAGAATATCATCCCGCTAAAATTGAATCTTATTTTTTTACCTAATTTGACGCGGACAAAGTCGTGGGCATAGTTAGTTAGATACGTTCCTCGCAATAACACGAAAATGGCTGCCCCAATTTTGTTTTATTCTAATTATTTCAAAGAAGGAAGGTATTAAAATAAAGAAAGTCAAAGGAATATATTTCATAAATACTAAAACATGATTCTTACAAAGGTGACTGCCAACGCCCATGGACATTTACACTTCCAATAGGCTTTAGTGTTGACGGCATTTGAGAAATGAGTCATCTCCCTTTTTGAAGATAAGGGTATTAAGGCTGTCAGTTTTTATTAAATACAATAATAATACGGCCGCCGATGCATTTACAAGCCTTTGTTAAGTTGTCCGTGGGCGTCGATGGTCACTCAGGTCACATTTTTTGTAGTAAAATACGGACGAAATTGCGGTAATGACTAGTCAAGCATATATATTGTAATACTTCCCCTGTAATAGAATCACATACCCGCGAGCGATTTGTACGAGTATTTCGACGTATTTTCTTATCATATTAAATTATTACATATGTAGGAAAGGCACACCAAGGTGGGAGGCTTTCGGCGAGGGATGAAAGGTGGGAGCGAAGGTCGATATGCTCAACCACCGCAAATATAACGAATTTTCAACTATCAAGAAAATATTCAAATATCTAATTAACGAATTTTGTCAACCCAAAAGCTTTATATAAAGTTCCCACCAATATATAACTCTTAATTTTTTAGTATGTGATTCATGTCTCGACATGTTTCGACACGCTTTTGTTCATAAAACCTTCAACCAATTTTAGACCAACCTCACCTCAACATAGCAAACCGCAGTTCAACAAATTACTTGATATTACGAATATTTTCTTGTTCCCCTGCTATTTGTTAAATCGAGGTTGCCCTGTATAATATTTAAAATCGTAACGTCTCTTTTCCTCTAAGCCTGTCACTTACTTTATAAATAAAAAGTATTTATTTATGTACTACAAAATAACAAAGTAAGTGGAATTTATAAAATATCTTTACATAGGCAGACTTATCTCTTAGAGATCTCTACCAGCTACCTTAGAGTGTGAATAAAAATAAACAAATAAACTATGGTGTAGGTAGATACATAATATTTTATAAATAATATATGATACTAAGATGCTATATATACTACTTGTACTTGTATTGTGATTTGTGCGTAAAAAAACGCGTTCTTCCCTCTAGTTATCAACGGTTTTCAAAATCCGATATAACTGTTGTAAGCCTGCGAGGTGGGGGGAGGCTTTGGGAGGCAACAGCTGCGCCTCTCGGCCTGTCGCCCGCACCGCTCCCTTTGTTTATTTGAAGTATGAAAATTGATTCCTTTGATGTGTTCGTTGGCAACGCTGATGGTGAAGCCTAATTGAGAGCCTTTCAGGGGAGCAGGCACCTAAGTGCCTGCTGCCTGCTCGTTTGCTCCTTGTAACATAAAAAAAAAAATTGTGATTGATGTTTATTTATTTAACACTAGCGGACCCAGCAGACGTTGTCTTTTTACGTGTTCTATTTTAGCTTGACTTCTATCAGCCAGTTAACTAATCTCCTTTACGTCTTTTCCTTAAAACGTGAAACTGGCCGTATGTTCTATGAAACAATTTAGTTGAAGTATTCTGAACTATCGAAAACGACATTAGCGACTACTAGAGATTTCTGGTAGCAATCTATTTTTTGAAGGCTTAAATTGAATTTTTGAATGAATATTAGAAGATAATATTAGAGCCTCAATAGCTCAACGGTATAAGGTACGGACTGAAATCCGCAAGGTACCCGGTTCAAGCCCCACCGCCGTTGTGTATTGTCGGACCCACTCCTAATACAAGCTTTTAATTTAAGCTTAGTAGGAGGGGTAAAGGGAATATTGGACATACCTAAAAAGTATTCCTAATATTCTTAAAATAAAAATTGGCAATACTAAACTCATCATAAAGTTAATATTATTAAATCTTGTGATAGAATTGGACACGACGAAGGGGTGTTTTCGCCAAGACGGGCCAGGGTTTGAAACAGGGTTTCATTCCGTTGTATAAGTATATCTATGTATAGGAAACAACCCGCACCTTCTGAACTGTATACCCGAGAAGTCCTTCCTGAATGGTCGTATTGCGTACTGGTAACCGCCGGGGGCCCGCGGACGGCCAAGCGGCGGGGGCCTCACGGGCTACCTATGTATCACCCGGTCGCAGCAAGTGCGAACAAATCTAGCGATCGACTCAAACTTTAGGCCACTACTTCCTCAGTTCATTCCGGTCTTTTGCGTGATTTACACAACGGCAAACCCTCGCCTACTGAATTTTGTATTCCCCATTTCGTCGCAGTATTTGCAGTATAAAATTGTATGCCAAGTAGTTATACGTTATCAAGATCATCTAAATAAGAGCGATAGCGCCTTCCTTGGCAGCTTCTTGGCTTTATTCAATGTTAATGCCAAATGCAATTGCAAATTTTTAGAAATATATCCCAATAAGGTGCAACCTCATTATGATTTAATGACAACCAACTTATGGACATTTATGTATGAGATGGCTTGTAGATGATACGTTTGCAATTTTAATTTATTTATAAAGAGCTTGAATATAATTAAAGTTTGCTTAGAGTAACATTGTTAGTTGTGTTTTAGAAATAATATCTTATCTCGTATTAAAACAGGATACGTAATATAATACCTGCGTCTTCAAAACATATTAATTTGAAAAAATATATATTCATTTCATTTGACAAAATAAATAGGAATGCCGGAGAACGAAAAACAGAAATAATCCTAAGTCTTAATAAGATAACTCTACGATATTGAATATTTGTTTCACGATAATTGTGATCCATATTTTAGGTCCTTATAAATATTAATGAGGGTATTAAAAGGCGAATTATTTTGTATCGAACTCAATGATTATCGAATCTCAGCAAACAATGATGTTATAAGTTACTTAGATATGAACTCACATGAATTCGACGTCGTAGTTCAATCCGATCACACCTTGCTTGATAGCTTCCAGTGGAGCTGGTCCGCATTGATACATTCCAGCGGAAGTCTCCTGAGGAGTCGCGTCGACTGCTTGCCAGCCACCATAACCTAAGCAAAAAGAACCATTATTGCAATGGTCTTTTTGAAGAGTAACTTCTCCAGGCGCCTTTCGCATGATGCGAAAGTCATTGAACTGTCAACATCGTTACCGTATATACAACACAGACCCTGCGACTGAAACACAGCCTATGTATTCTTCTTGTGCTCGTTTCAATGGCAAACTTTATTTTGGCTGTAAGGGCCTATATTTTAAAAGCCCAAAAATTAGCAACATCAATTGCTCGATCTGAAGCGGCCATCAGCCTCATCATCAACTTCTGTTGGCTCTTCTGGATTGAAGGTTTGTTATGGTTATTATTATTTGAAATAATCGATGCAAAAATCAATATGCCTAGTTCTGGACTATTGAGGGCTTATAACGATGATGGTGATGATATTATTTGAAACCCTATTGCATTGACCAAATTTATACATAAAATATATGAAGCTGAAGAGTTTGTTTGTTTACTTTAACGCGCTAATCTCAGGGTCTACTGATCCGATTTGAAAAGTTCTTTCAGTGTTGGATAGCCCATTTATGGAGGAAGGCTATAGACTATATATCATCATTCATCACGCTAAAATATTTCACCTAATTTTACGCGGACGAAATCGCAGGTAACACCTAGTTAGAAATAAAATCGTACAACTAATATATGCAGATGTCCATGGGCGCCGGTAGGCACTTCGGTGCTTGCTGCCTGCTCGTCTGCCCCCTTGTAACATAAAAAAAAAAAAAAAATAGTTGGTCGTGTAAGAATACGAGACAGAACAGTTGGCTAAACTATTTTTAGTACATAGCACCAAATCTTGTTTTGACTAACGAGTGCTTTTTCCCGCTGCAGTGTAATTGAAACTGATCACTTCGGAACGGATGTTTTTGCTTCAAAGTTAGTAATGGCCGCCCGCCCGAGTTGGTTTACACGACAGTGAATTTACAACGCCCGATGAACTATTAATCATGATTTAAAGTTACTTTAACGAAAGAAAACTGGTAGAGTTTTGTATAAATAAAGGCTTTTTACATAGAAATTAGTATAAACTTTTGAAAAAAGTAATATATTTGTAGGGGGATGTTATTTAGTACAGCTTTATCTATTAGCAATCTTAGAGACGTTCGAAGTAATAAGATTAATCACCATCACCACGATGAAGACTAATAGAAGGATATCATTATAGGATAAGATCAGATCGGAACTGGTTGAGCAAGGAAGTTAACACGCCTGTGTTAACTTCCTTGCTCAACCAGTTCAAACAACTGTCTAGTTGAGGTGAGTGTACGTATACACGTTAAAGGGATCCCTCAAACCTACATTTGGGTCACAAGTCCCGGACACTATCCTGGTTCCTTCCTCTGCAATACAATGGAGGATTCCCGCACGGTCAATCCCTTGAGCATTGCTAAGAAATCCACCTCTTTTAGATTTCAACTTCAAATGTTTCTAAATATCTGACGTCTTCCATTTTGTATGTTGAGATTGTAGAAATTGTGGGGGTTCGGGGGAAGATGTCAGACGGCAGTCGGTCTTCGTAACTCGCCCCGCGACAGATCCTCTGCAATTAAATTACGCTCTTGTACTAGACCGGGATAACGGTAGGTAGAAGTTATATCCCTTCCACAAGTAACCACTAATGTGATCCAGAAGGGGATAAATCGGGTAAATTTGCCCGAACTGTGTTATTTATGTGAATACAAAACGCGAGGTAACGTCGCTTGATAAATGAGGCTTCCCACCAACTTATATTGGAAAACTTAAAGCAACACACAGCGAAACTTCTCACAAACTCTTATTAGATCTTGTTTTCTTAACACACTTTATTTAGACATATATTGAATGCTGACAGAACTGCGGCATTGCCTACGTGGGCGTAGATATACGTTTTTCGTGGTTTTTCATCAATAATAAACAAATGGTTGATTGATGGATTGATTAATCGATTGGTCAATCTATCGATCAATTGATTCATTGATTGATCGACGAAGCTCAAAGTGAGCTATGTCTGGCTCCGGTATTACGTCAAGCAAACTTAGTAGTTTGTCAGGCCCAGTCTTAAGGGGGCACCAATACGGTGTGTATTATCGTGATCCATAAAATTATTATAACATATATGAATATATTATATTTTTATGAATCGTTATTACGAAATAAATAACGATGACTTAGATATCTTCAACGACAAATTGTCCAATTTTCTAAAAAAGTTAGCAATATCCATACAACAGCGGTGGGGTTTGAACCTTGCAGAATTCAGGTATGGATGGTATGGATACCATATACCGTTGAGCTATTGAGGTTCTGTTACAGACATCACTTATGTATATACTATATAAAGCTGAAAAGATTGTTTGTTTGCTTTAACGCGCTAATCTCAGGAACTGCTAGTCCGATTTGAACAATTATTTTAGTGTTAGATAGCCCATTTATCGAGGAAGGCTATAGGCTATATATCATCACGATACAATCTATTTTTTTTTTTTTAATTTCCATGCAAATCTTATTAAAATCTATGAAAAAAAAATTATTTCATGCTTTTTATAAATGACAAGCTGCGCCCGCGACTTCGTCCGCGTGAAATTGGATAAATAAAAATAGATTCATTTTTGCATGATGATATATAACCTATAGCTTTCCTCGATAAATGGGCTATCTATCACTGAAAGATTTTTTCTATTCAGACCAGTAGTTCCTGAGATTAGCGCGTTCAAGCAAACAAACAAACTCATCAGCTTTATATATAAGTATAGATAGGAATATACCTTTGTTTCTGTACGTTCGTATGTTACTCAACATGGAGGAACCTTTTGTGTTTCTTCGATTCAATGTCTGGTCGGTTTAGAATCTGAGTTGACGCTAAGATCGCTGTATTTATTTATTTATTTGTTTTTTTTTTATGTTACAAGGGGGCAGACGAGCAGGCACCAGGCACCGAAGTGCCTACCGGCGCCCATGGACATCTGCACGACCAGAAGGCCAGCAGATGCGCTGCCGGCCCTTAATATTTTAATAATATTTTGTTATATTTTGCATATTATTAAAAAATATATTACCTCCCTCTATATGGACTACGATTGTACCAAGTTTCATGCTCCTCCGGTCCGCGCAAATTTCTTAAAATGGTACCGAAAGTTTTTGCTTCACGCATTAATATATAGAATACCTAGCGAGCATTATTGTTGCTATTTATAATTATGGCATAAAGAGTATTTTTCCATACTTTACTTTGATGTAAAAGGCTATTGTCCTTAAATTTAATTGTGCATTTTATATTCATATCAAAGTATATTTAGGATTCTCAAAAGTAAATAGGTGATGATATTATTGTACAAAAATTTTATCTCAACCGATTTATCGAGGCCTGTTGAAAATGTTTAAACTTTATACCCTGTTTTAATCAATTTTCACGTTACGCCAGGTGCAACGGTGTGATAACAGAGATTAACAGCTGAAATAAAACTATTTTTACAGATTTTTCATGGCGTTTACATAAAAACTTTAAAATATCTATATTCTACTTGATTTATATTTTTGAACCATATTTTTATGTTGAACAATAATATTAGCGAGCAAAATGAATTATTAATGCAAGATTATTATGAACCTGAGCCTGAACGAATGCGAGGGCACAAAATTAACACGAGTGCATTAATTGGTCACCTCAGTAAGGTTGTTTTCTTTTTCGTATTTATTGAGACGCTTTTTATTTTCAGCCAGTTGATTTTTAATCAAGGGATACATTTTACAAGGAACATAATGGGAGACGATAAACCTAAGTATGTTAAGCTGACCGATTGTGTTTTGGGTCTTGCGTCTCAAATGAGTTACAGGCAGCATCGTCTGAATGTTACTTCGAAATCTCCATCCAACACTAAGATACAGCTATTTTTGTCTTTTTAACTTAAATAGTTTTTTGTTACAAAGACAAACAAATAATAAAATATCATGAACATAACATTTCAATATTATTCATCACTTCATTAGCTATAATATAGATACATAATTCTTACTTTACGTTTACGTTACTATAATGTCGCTTCTATCGAATTATGAACAGAATAATTCGTAAACGACAAAACGTTTTTTGCGATTTCCCAAAAATCAACTACTTTAATTTAAGTCACTTTACTATTAAGCGTGCGATATGTCAATCTAAAATGTACTGTTTAGAGTACAATTTTCAATTATTTTACCTCTTCCAAAGGGCCTAAGCACCGCAAAAATACAATCCTTGCGCAGTTAGGAAAATTTACGATGCCTAAGCATTTGAGCGAACTCAGCAGCTGGGCCTGCCTAATTCATATTCATATAATTGTTCCTTATCAAATTAAAGACAAGTATACATTACTCGGTATCTAAGCTCAGCAGGCATTTTCATTTTCTTGAGTAGCCTAAATGGCGTAATAAACAAAATAGACTTAAATTTATGGACTACACTTGTTTGAAGATAATTTTGTTCTGGTGTTTTTTTTTTTTTTTTTAAATAATATTAGGAATACTTTTTAGGTATGTCTAATATTCCCTTTTCCCCTCCTACTGAGCTTAAATTAAAAGCTTGTATTATTATGTAGCGACATATTGAATTGAAAAAAACAAGAGCATTTCTAATGTCATGGGCAGACTTAAAAAATATCCGAGATCAATTTAGAGTACAAAATTTAATGCCCAATTACACATCGCGCGTAAATCAAAGACATCATAAATACTACAATTAAACTTGTAATTATGACCCGAAACGAGTCGAGGCAAGTCTCTTGCTCTCCGAATATCGTAATGAGTATGACGCGCACTCTTAATAAAGTAATGACCGAATACGATTTTTATTTAAATCCATTTTCTGATCAAAAAAATAACGAATTAAAAGATCAAACTCTATAACTAGGGAATTGAAAGACATCTTCTTTCCATTTAAAAATAAAATTATTATTTGAAATACATTATACTTTTCCGGGTAGAATATCTGGCTTATTTATTATAATAACACGTATTCGGTTGTTACGCTATTAAGAACGGATACGGAACAAAATACTGATCATTCCATGGCTAACACTTTTATTAGCTAGTACTAGCGCCACATGCGAGCATTTATTTATCTTCAAGCCTGTTAGGAATGAATTAAATACGAGTACAGGGATGCGCAAACGCTGGCGTACAATAAATTAACTTAACAAACACGAAATAAGCAAATAGAACACCAATCAAGTTCAATGAAATCCAGTCCCTTCGCGTTCGCACCGCGCCGTGCACTTACGAAATGACTCGCTCCGTTAAATTAAATATTGCATTACAGAGCGTAAAAATCATATTAGTAAAAAAATATAAAATTGTTTAGGAAATGTCGAGCTGAGCCCGCTGAGTGAGTGAGACTTTTGCTATCGACGACGAGTAACCGATCGACACTTTTTAAACGTTCTGCCTATTTGAACACTAAATTAATCCGTGCGACTTCCTCTCCAGCGTAGAAACCTCGATGCTTCCTCGAGCGGACGACCCGCTGTCGGCCGAGGGCCTGCTGCGGGACCACGTGCGCCACTTCTGCAGGAGGCTGCGGTTCGCCCACGGCGTGGGCGCGCCGGTGGGCGCGGACGGCGGGCAGGGTGGGCGCGACGTGCGCGGGCTGGCGTGCGCCCACAACCGCACGCTGCACGCGGTGGCCGTGGACAGCGTGCGCAACTACCACTTCGCGGAGTCGCTGGGCGTGGACATCAAGCGCCGCGCCCACATGACCGCCGCCGTCATCCTCGACAGCGAGGTGCGCACCGCGCGGTAGACCTGCCTGGAAACATACGGGGGCGTAGAGTTATTACGATGAATTCGAAAGCACGGGTAGAGGGAGGGAATTCAATGGTTTTTCCATTCTCCAAAAATACCCAACATGCTTAAGGAAGCCTTCACTTTAAAAAAAAAAGCTAGCAATTACGTGTAGATTTTAATTTGGCAACGTTGTTCCAGCACGAGAGCCAGTACGTGCTCTCGGAAGACTACAGCGCTGCCTCTATCCGCGAGTTCATCTACAATTTTACACACAAGCGGCTGAAGCGCACGCTGCGCTCGCGGCTGCAGCGCGCCACGCACACGCACGCGTACGCTACTGCTGATACTGATGATGATGATGATGACGACAGTGACGATGACGCTAGAGCGGTGCGGCTACAGGACCTCACCACGCACACCTTCGGGAAGGCGGTGCGGACGCCCGGCACCGTGAGTGCCGCCGCACAGCCTCTCTGACACCGCTTCACTTTGCCGCAGTGAATATTATCGATTGATTGTCCTTTGCAGGTGACGCTAGTGGCGGTGTGCGGCGGCGCGTGCGGTGCTCGCGTATCGCGTGCGGTCGCTGCGGCCGCACGCGCGCTGCGGGCGTGCGGCGTGCGGTCGGCGGCGGCGCGGGTGGACGCGCGCGCGCACGACCTGCCGTGGCGCTACACACCGCACGCGCACCCCGCCGTGCTCGTCTTCCACGCCGACCGGTGAGTTAACCACGATATCGATAACTCACCCTATGTAAGCGAATCAAAGGTTCCCAATTTTTCACGAAATAATACTTTTCGAAAAAAAGTGATAAAATAATTAATTTATTGTGCTGTGAGTAGATGTCAAAAAAGTAAGAAAATTGATTCCAGCCAACTTTACTTTTTTGACATCAACTTACAGCACCACAAACCAATCAGTTTTCACTATTTCATTCGGGAAACTCCCCATTCGGAGAGGTAAAAAAAATAAAGAATTTTCTTGTGTTGTCTCGACACGCTGTATACAGGTGCATTTTCGAAAGATGACCTATATTATGAAGTTCTAGATGTTAATAAAAAAAGTTAATTATTGAAAAATACTCGTAGTTAGTTAACCTGATTTGAAAATACCACAAAGGTTGCGTGATTTATGGCCATCGACACACACAATCTCATCCTATTTAAGTATGCTGACACGTAAGTTGTCGATATTTATCTAATACCTACATTGATACTAACACGCACACTACTGATGTTTATAATTAACACACGGATAGCGGAAACATACATAGCAAATAAGTTTACGATTCCCGTTTACGGGGTAATTTTATAGGTACAGGATCGGCATAGTAAACAAATGCTAAAATATAATCACACACTAACGAAAATACGAATTTTCTTATGATGTTTTTAAAAAACAAACTCGCCTATTAATTTACTTCCATGAAACAAGGCTATTTGGAAATGGGGTTGGCGGCCAAAATCGTGCTCCTGTTAGGTAATTTCTTTAGAAATTTGTAATAAGTTAATTCTTGGGTAAAGTAAAGCCAACATTCTAGTTCTTCACATTCGAAAGCAGATATATTTTCGTGGACCCCTACTTACGACTTCTGAACCCCTAATTTTTAAAGCATGCCAACGTAGACCCCATCGAATCTTCCGTGGACCCCTAGGGCTCCACCTGGACCACTTTGGGAAATACTGATTTAAACATTTTTCGTTAGAACATATTACTTTGTTAGTAATTTATTCACCAATTATCGAGACGAATTTATGACCATTTGGCATTACAAATAGCAAATTCTTAACGATAAACTTCTGCGCTTAAAAATAATTTAAATAATGATAAAAATAATCTGTATCCCTAATTCTTAAGCTTCTTAAAATAATATCTGCTTTAAATATTGTTATCAAATGACTTCGCTTTGACACCATCTTATAGTAAAATGTATATATGTGTTTATATAACCAATAGCGTTGGAGTGCGTGTGGTATTATTTTTATAATTGAAAATTTATAATGAATATTTTATAAAAATAATAACATTTTTCATTACAATTGATATTATTCCACTCAAAATAAAATTAAAATAAACATTACAACAGCTTTGGTAACCCTTACAAAATGATTTCTTTTGTTTTTTTACGCGGTTACTCCGCCAGTTATGAATAGATTTTGTTGCTTTTTTTTTAGTGGACACTGCCTCAATGGGGGCTCATATAAATTTTATCGAAGTCGGTCTAGTGGTTTTAAAAAATTCAATAAAACTAAAATTTTATATAGCGATGATATTTTCGTTTACTACCGACTAGATACTACTCTTGGCGCTAAAATCTTTAATATTATTTTGGTACCTTGTTATGTAAACTATAATAGAAAACTAATTATAATCACGTCATAAAGGGATTATTACTTTTACTAGAACGCCGAAAGGTCAACGTACGTTTTTACCAAGCGATTTGGGACAAACTAATTCTGCTATTGCTCGTGTGTTGTATTTATCAGTGGAAACTTTACTGGTCAATGTATTAGTTTTATTAGCTTAAGCTTAAGAATAACATATACTGTATGTTTCCTTTAAAAATTAAAAATAAAATAAAATAAAACTATAGTCAATGTCCGAGTACCTCGTTAAACTAAATAGATTTAGGTGAAGCGATGACTATCAGACCTTGTAATGCAATAATAACAGAGGTAAATGTTCATATACCCGTATCAATGAGAAACAATCATCTTTCTCATTAAAACTTTCGTTGTCTTTATGATGTAATGTAATTTTTGATTGTGCCCATATTTATATTGTTCATGATTTGTACAAAGTAATTCCTTCACCACCACAGCGATCCACATTTTATACATGTACTGGAGCCGGCAGACGTCCTCATGACCGAGTCTATTAGCCAATTACCCATCTCCTTTATGTCCTTTCTATAATAATTTTATACGGCACGTCATTCAAAAAGTCTAGTACGAATGTCATGTATTTGAAGTATTCTGAAGTAGTGACCGAATCTGCATTTTTGTGTTTTCTTATCATTTTTCCTTTTTTTCTTTGCTTTTAACCTTCCCTACAATAAAGCGAAGTATAGCAACAAAATAATACAGATAACGACAAATTATATATGAAGGATTAGCAAAATTAAATTAAGATAAATAACCTACATAATGTGTTATTGCTTTAGGACGAGGTGGCACGAATGCACGTTGCGTGTACATATATTTCATACGTGAGTTTCGTCCAATTTGCATTAAAGTAAATATATATCAACAACCTTGAATGCAGCTGGGGCTTAGTTTGGGAATTATTTGATTAGGTGTGGTTTAATCCAAAGTGCGCAGATTATACGTTAACTTTTAATGCATCTCAATAAATATTAGACCGACAGAGACAAGTCTTATCGGTTTACGCTTATTCGATAGCCATAAGCCTCTCGTTATCATAATGCCACCCTGACGGTGGTAGTGGTATTAGACGATACTCACTATTATAGTAACACTAACATGGTCGGTGTGTCGGTTTGTCCATTCTTAATGTACGAGTGTCATGTACTATAAATAATGATCTATTCGAAGTTACCATAAAAAATATTTAAAATACAAGTAACTATAGCGTTTCCTATAATCTTTGTTTCCTCTTTGTACGGGTTCGATGACTCGAGGGGATTCATGCACTTCATCTAATGTCCGTCCGAGAGATGTTTATCGTCCACCAGTTTTGTAAGGCGCGGGACGGGGTCGAAACTAGTCAGGCAAACCCGATTTCGTTATGCGAGTTGAATGCCGTATTTATAATAAATATATACAATATATATAATAGATCATATTTGTTTTAGGGAAGGTTTAAAAGAACATAAAGCAAGGAAAAGTCGAAAGATTATTTGAAAATACAGAAAAATGTACTCCATTTCGATTTTCCAAAAAACTTTCGTACTAGATCTTGTCACTGACGTGCCATGTAAAATGAATACTTCATAAAACTGTGTCACGTTTTATGGAAAAGACACATGGAGATCGTCGAACTTCAGTTAGCTCTAATCGTTCCCGGCGTCGCTCACTTGGTAAAACAACACGATTATCAACATCTAATAATCGAAAATTATTATTATTACTATCTCATTGAGTTATATAAGATTCATACAAGTCTTCATTTAAAAGACTAATGATTATGCTACCTTTGTACAGTCAATATACTGCAGCCCTTTACCCCCGTAGAAGGCGCTGTATCGGTATCTAGGTTATCTTTTTATTGATTTTTACTTTTTATCGATTATTACGTTCGGACAGGACAATGTCTGTCGGGTCCGCTTGTATACCTATATAAATTGATGTTCGTTAATCTCGCTAAAACTAGAAAACCGCTGGACGGATTTAAGTTATGTTTGTTTGGTTTGGTCTCCTATGTAACTGTAAGCTCTACAAGTACTACTTGCTTTAGTGTCTTTCAATACAGGATACAGGGATTTTGTAATGTTTTTCATAGTTATCTATCAAAAGAGCCCAATCTGGTGCAGTGTGTATGTCTGTAAACGAAACGGCCTCAAATGTATATATAAAATTGCTTTGACTTTGACTTTAAAGTACGATCTATAATAAAGAAAAAATCAGGAACTAATTACAAGTCGTCCTTGCTTACATTTATCATATAGCTGAAAGTCATCGGGTAGAATGAGCGACCTTGACTTTTGATATATATAGTCCATGAAATTTAGACTAGAGGCCCTCCCGCGGCGTCACGTACTTAGCAGGGACACCCCTGTGGCGTCGAGACCCACGACGTAAGACCACCAAGGTGGGGGTTGTTTTTTTTCTTTTTTAAAACATCAATTTGCACCAAAGGCTAATGCCCGTGCCATTTGATAGTGCTATGTTCTAATTAATTGAGATTTCACTCTTCATTTCTATTGTTCCTCAATCAGGGTATATTTGAACACTACCTTTATGTCGGAAATTGACTTGAAATTTATATTTAATACTAGCACACACGCTCCAGCTTCGCACGTGTGAAATTTAAATATATATTTACCAAAAAATAGTATAGCCTATAGCACTCAGGGATAATACTTTTCTAACCGGACTTAATAAATAACCGGGGCTATTCACCTTAAGGATTTTAGTTCTTGATTCAGGATTTTAACGGAATGTAACTGTTTTGTACATTCTAAGTCAACCAGAAGTATCTTTAAGCAATCAAAGGGAGGAATATTTTTGTACTATTTTTCGCTAGAAATTGAGGAAGCGATGCTATGGCCATTCCCGCTATTGACATACTTTCTTTCTCATTTCATATGAAAAGCAATATTCAATTATTGTTATTGCGTTTTTCAGTCATGCGTAGAAACAATGCGCCCATTCTACGATTGTGATATGGAATAACTGAAATTTTGTAGACATCAAACGAATGCTTTTTAGACACACGTGTTTTTTTCAAAATCTATGCCAACTAGGATAAATTAAACTTCTTTACAGTCTCTGTCCTACCTCTTTACAAAGTAGATATTACGTCTTTTCTTTTGATATGACTAATCTTAAAGTAATCATTCTTCAATGTAACCATTTTAACACCTAATAATTCTCCTTAGTGAGAATAGTCGTTATCTATACTTGACTAATTAATATTATTTTAAATTAAGCTAAGATGTTTTGTTTCTCATTTGTGTTTAGTTCTCTAAACCTACTCTCAACGGGTTCAAGGTGGGCGGGGGAGGCGAGGGAGGGGGGGTGGGGGGGGGGATTTTGTGTAATTTTAATGTAAATTATGGATGTCCCCTTATATGTTCAACCATCCTGAGTAAATATTAACATATTGCACGCTTAGTCATAAACTGACCTAACACAAAAAAGCTGATTTTTGGGAAATCACAGCATTAAGATTTTTCTGCTTTTAATTTGATAAAAACTATATTATAGTAACAAATTTTGTATTTTAATAATAGTTAATGATGTGATTAATGATATTAAAATGTTATTTTAATAATGTTAGTTGTTTGTCTTATTAAATATAAACTTATTTTAGTTAATAAATAATTCGTAGATTCGCAGATAGAGAAATTTAAAACAAAGCTGCCTGTATCATTAACTCATTAGAATAAAGAAACTCAACTGTAAGAGCTGCTTATTATATAAAAGAGTTAATTATATTAATTACAGTATTAATAGGTGATGCCAAGCGCCCAATAGGCTGTCTAATGTTGAGGTACAAGGATTGCGCAAAGCTTGATATGGTCTCATATGTGAGAGCTGTGGTCGAAAATGCGGACCCAGAATTGGTTTATAGAGCCACAAATGCAAGTGCCAAAATAATCCCGGCATCGTTTAAATCTTCTGTCATAGATGTTAGTTACTTAGGCCAATGATGATGATGATATTCTAAATGATTTGCTATAAAGTTTTCTGTTAAAACATGTTCAGCATTTATATGTATTTCGTTAATAACCTTTTTAGAAGAAGTAATAGTCCAGTTAATGGATATAACATCACGGCTTGTTGGGCACATTGCGTTGTGTGGAATATATCTCCACTGCACAGCCTTGAACGTAGGGGGTATCTGGGGTAATTAGTCTTTCTAGATGATTTTAAATGCCTTAATTGCCTTTAATAGACCCTATATACTTTATTCTACAATTATACTCAAATACTTTAACTGATACCACTATTTACTATATGATACACTTTTACCACTATTTTTTTCGCGTAAACTTGACGTACTCCGACCTTGTCTGATACACGATACGCAATAAGTCCCTCTCGCTCGCACGTAACTTTAATTGGCCTAATGCCCTATTTACGGCCACTTTCAAAATATCAACCCTATATCATCGTAAGGAGAAAAAAAATAGCTTTAATTTGATACCTAATTCATTAAAAACAGATGAATGACGTCATCTTGTGACAGGATCTTGGGCCATTAACACTTTTAGCATTATGTTCAGTCAATGTCACACGACTAGCAGCTCTGTTCTCAACTATGTATGTAAAACGAATAAGTTAAAACTGCCATTAAATATGAAGGTCGTTTCACGTGATACGAACAAAAGCACAGCTATGGATTATAAAGTGAATAGCACAATACATTAGGTGATTGGACCAATATTTGAGCGTCCGAGACCAGAATAAACACGCAGGACAGCGAGCAATCACATTATAATAAATTTTATGGCGCTTAAATTAAATACCGACAAAATAATAGACCATTGTAACGGTACTTTATTTTCCCCCTAAACAGCTTTAAAGGCGAATATTTTCCAAGATATCGATGTATGCTGGAATGCTCTTTTCTTGAAGGTCCCTAAGTCGTATCCGTTCGGAAATACCGAAGCAGGCAACTGATTACACAAGGGAATTGTGCGAGGCAAGAAATTCCTAGAGAATCGCACGGTTGTGGACTTGAGGAGATCGATGTGATGCGGGTGGAATTTCTCATTTTGACGAGATGTCCTTTGACGAGATATCATAATTATCATATGAAATCTTTAAGGTATAAGAGATGGTACAGAGAGATTGGTCGAGAGCTCTACATTTGTGTGTAATAGTGTTCGCTTTTATTATAAATTTCCCTGTAATATTCGAGAGATGTCCTTCAATAAATTTAAAACTTTCATTAAAGGTAAGCCCATTCAAAACTCCTATTATAATGTAAAGGATTATTTGAATGATGAAATAGCTTGGGAATAAATTGCTCTAACCTTGTTTAAATTATCGTGAAATGGTGATAGAAAAAAAATACCCGACTGAGTTTTTTGCGAGCTCTTCTCAGCGCAGGGCGCGTCTGAACCCTTAGCTTTCACTGAGCTTTTAATTTGTAAAATTTATCCCCAAATTTTTAAATAATGATTTAAATAAAAATGGCCAAAAGCGTGTCTAGACACGTTTATATAGGAGGGTTCCGTATCTGATACGCAATAAACGTATTTGTTAAATAACTTCAAAAGTTGCAGTCCAATTTCGTTCAGAATAATTTTCCTAATGAGTTTTTAGCATGTGGAAAATTTCAAGTCCTTACGTCTAATACTTTGGAAATGCTGGGGAGGGACCACACTTGATAAAGTGTAGATGCGGTCTACGGTGGAACGCACTGGCCTAGAATGAACCTATTCACTCTTGCCTTTCGATTCGATTATTAAGAATGCCGTCTAGATAACACTGTAAAACTTTATAAAAATCTACTAACTGTGCCTGCGCCTTCGTCCGCGTAAAATTAGGAAAATAAAGTTAGATTCAATTTTAGCGCGTTGATATATAGCCTATCTAACACTGAAATACTTTTTCATATCCGACCAGTAATTCCTGTGATTATCGCGTTCAAATAAACAAACAAACACACCCTTCAGTTTTATATATTGGTATCGACGGTGTTAGTTTGTCTTAAATATACAAAGTAAAATACAATTAACACTAATTACCACACAGTATAATATATGAGTAACAAAAACGTGACACAAAAAACATAAGTTACTTAATATGGTTTCGTTCTTTTAACAAAGAAAATATAAGTGCTTACTTATATAGTTAAACATTTTGTTAAAGTAGCGAATTTAATTTAAAGTCAGTAGTTCATTAATATCCAACAGGAAAAATATGGCTTTATCGTAAGAGATAAAAAAGGTTAATTCGCGAATTAATTTGCGTGGCGTTTACACGAGTAGTCCAAAATATTTAGTAAACTCTTAAAGACCCTTCTCTTCTGAAAGTCGGTTTGATATCAAACAAGACAACTTGTATGAAGTTAACAGACAACTTTATAATTTCCGGGAAACGTCAAAATGTCGCTTACAGCTATCTCTATTTCCATCTACATTATAATGTTTAAGTTCCCTTCACAGGCTGGTCGAACTGAGCATGCTCGCGGTACGCGCGCGTGCGGCCGCGCACTATGAACACTACCACCGGCGGCGAGAGAGCGCGCGCACTGAACGCCAGTTCGCTACCTGCTCGCGGAGGTGAAGCGGAGGTGCGCATCGCGGCGCACGGGCAGGTACGCGACCGCACGCCCGCACCATTGTTGCCGGTTAAGAAAGAGCGGCGGGAAGGGGAGGGGGGGGGGGGCTCACTTTCTTTAGCCGTAACATTCGCTAGGCCTTTTGAGCTTACCCCATCAAAACAGTTCAGCTGGTTTCTTTTGGATGTAAAAATATGTGTAAGTATGCAATTTCAGTATGGCTGCCAAGTAAAATAAATCCAATGTCATCTTAGTGGCTTCGAAAAAAGGGGGGGTACTCAAAATATTCTTAACAATGTTGATAAGTACTTTACATTGGAAAATGTAGAGCTCTTATGCATTTTGCAACATTTATTCTTTTTAATTTATTAGTAACAGGTTGAAATACATTCAAATAGAAAATAGGTACAAAATTGCGCTGCGAAATAGAAAACAACATTTTTTTGATTGCGAACAACAAACAAAACTTTTTTCATTTCAAATTTACGTAATTTAATCGTTACGAAGCGTTGTTACTGAAATTTTGTCTTATTATAGTTATTTATACTCATATTCATTTATTTATTCTAAGAATACAGTTTACAAAGAAATATGGACACACACGTCAGTTTTATACCGAGTGCCTGTAATAGATCATCTGGAAACTCGACCCTGATAATACCCCAACGGCGGTGGGGTTTGAACCGGGTACCTTGCGGATTTCAGTCCATACCTTATACCATTGAGCTATTGAGGCTCTAAATATCCCCCTCTTAACTTCTTTTCGCCTTGCCCGATCACACTTTTCGTAACGCTCTCGACACGCATTCACCAGCTTACTCCCCATATCAAATTTAAGTAAGGAAGTTTTCCTTCAAAAATGAAATAAATAGAGAATTACTATCAAATTTATATGAAGTAAACTTAAACAGTAAATTATTCAGTTACAGAACGCTCTAATATCGGGGACCCTCTTTACTGCTAGCATTTTGGCCGCGTTAAATTTTAGTTTGAACAATTAGTAAGCCGTAATTTAAATTTACTGTGTGGATACAGCCACCTAATTTATACCCTCCGATAGTATTTTACGGTGACCGTTTAATATTGCCGAATTATAGAGACGTTTTGGTATAATATTCTTGTTTAGTTAGTTATGAATCTAGTCAATCTTTTAGGCGAAAAATTACACTTTCTTCTTAAATCTGCCAACCGTTTATATATTTTTTTTATGTTACAAGGGGCATACGAGTAGGCAGCAAGCAGCTAAGTGCCAACCAACGCCCATGGGCATCTATACGACCAGGACGCTAGCAGATGCGTTGCTGGCCTTTAATGACGATTTTAGAACACCGGGAAGTCTCACAAACCGAACGAGACGCGACAACAATACTATCACTTGACGTGACAGCATTGCCGCTATTTCACACCGATCTCATGTGAGAAACAGGTACTGGTACAGATCTGTTATTTAAAAGAGTGGCTAACGAGTTTCTTGCTGATTCTTTTTGCGGCTCGACTCTTCCGCATCAGTGGTGGTAGCTTTTAAAATATTCGACGATTCAAAAGAACTTGTAAAAATCTTCTTGACTACAATATCATTTGAATTTTTTTTTTAAATAGCAGTTTGAGCATGATAAAATCAAATAATACAAAATAAAAGAAAAATGTTGTAAATTAATTGGGTATGATTCGACACCACATACAATTCAAAACGTAAATTCATACCAATTGTTTGTAATCAATACTAGTTTAAAAATCACGTCTTTCATTAAATCAAACCTTAGTACTGTTCATAAAATGGAATAAAGAACCAGGGTTTTTCTCTTGTTATCAAAGACGGTCTTAACCACGTCCACGCTACCAATGTAGGACAGTTTATTGCTTAATTCAAAATAATAAGAGCTAGAAATTGAACGATACTATTGTGAAAAAAAATATCATATAAATAACTATCAATTTCATGTACTGTAATCCGGTATATAACACGGTACTCTTATAACACATGAATATTAATCTATATATACTATATTATAGTATATATTATTTTATTATGCGCATTCGGGGTTTCACAAGCTATAGACCAATGCAAAACAAATACAATAGAACACGTCACGGTCATTGAATTCTAATACGACGAACCAAATTCTGAAATTAGGAACTTCTTTTAATAAGCAACGACCACGAATCGTCTAAAGGACAACCTGCACGTCTCGGCGTAGTGTTGGGCAACAAATATCTTGTAGCCAGAGCAACTTAACTTAGTGATCGACTCAAATGCCGACCACTGATTAGGCCACGACCTCCTCAAAACTCAATTGTAGTAACTCAATTTTGGTACAACAGCGCCATCTACACATTACACAAGGAATGTAAAACGTGGTAATAGATGGCTCTGTAGTGTTATAGGTCATTGCGATTGTCATCGTAGTTTAGCTACTGTTGCATAGATGGCGTTGCACGGGAATAAAATTTGGTCGTATTTAATTTCGAAAGAGGACTTAAAATTTTGTTTGCAAACGAGCAGAATTAGGAATTGAGGGCGCAATAGAAGATTTTTTTTTTCATTTACTAGATATCGTTTAGATAAAATTCCTAAACCGTCATTACATTTTAATTTTATTGCTATGAGTAAAAAAAAGTAGAATTTTTTTGTCAAAAATTCTGTCGTAATTCTATGACGTGGCTAGTGCCTTGTTTCTTAAATTTGAATATCTAGAATAGCACAGAAAAAATATTTTAACATTTTTATTCCATTCATCTTACTTGATGATTCTTAGAAGTCTTTTGAAACCTCGATGATTACAACCAACCTGGATACAGAGATACTGAAGCCCTAGTGGTGTTTGTTCTTTATGCATTTTCTACTTTGGCTATCTTTCTACCCATTCCTTACACACGCCTAACCGTATTACGTAATTTGTTGTTCCTCGTCACAAAAAATATTTACAACGAAACATCAATAACGTGCGAGCGATATATCAAACGGGGAAGATAGAATTGTTGTCTACACCGAAAAGTGGGTTCGATTTCCATCTCAAGCCTGGGTGTATACGTATATAATTATTTATGCGTGTATATATTTTGAAATATATTTGTTTATCAGTGGGCTGTTACCTGTAACAAAGGTATTAAGGTGGACAAACAGACGGCCGTGTGCTTATAGTCATTATAGTATTTTGTTAAAAAAAAAGAAAAACAGTATGGTCAGTCCAAGGGCCAGCAATGCATCTGCGATCCTCACTTATACACGTAATAAGCCTGTTTGTGCCCTTTAAAAAAAACAACTAAAGTATTTAATCGTAAGCAATATGCAGAACATTATAATTTTTTGTTTAATATTTATTGGATTTTTTTCTAGTAACACTAATTTATGTATAAATGTAACTAATATTTTAATTCAGTAGATGTTACAGCGGAAGGTCCCCTGACACAAAGTCTCGAAAATTGCGGGACGAACAAATTCGGCAAGGAGATAGTTAATAGTTAGTAGACATGCGCTATGAACGCATTTTTCTATAGAGCCAATACAAGAATTATATCGTGAAGATACAATATGATGCGGAATTGTCCTCAGCAGCTGAAGCAGGACCTCGGCGAATAAAAATACGATGGTTTCGAATAAAATGCTTGTATTTCGCGTGTCATACAAATTAACAAATTTGTATTAAGGAGGAGGTCGTGGCCGGCACTTGAGTTGATAGCTAGGTTAAGTTGCTCTTGTTGCGACCGAGTGATTGATGGGTGACCCATTCTAGAACTGGTTTATATTTGATATCCGACCTCATCAGTGTTTCGGAAATTTTTTAGTATGTGACAAAGCTTTTGGTGCCCCCTCCCTGTTACATAAGTATAACCCCATAACATGTAACATAAGTTATGAATGGCTACACCCACATCCTCTGCAATTTAAGCGGATTCTAGTACTAGACTGGGATGGCCCTAAGTACAAGAGGCAGACAAACCTGCCTATAGAAATTTTCACTTAGAAAAATTCAAGTACAAGCTTATAAAAATTAATACTCACTAAGCTTATGCGCTTCTTCATATTCAGCCTCTTTCTTCAACCTCTGCTCTTCAAGGCGCTGGTACAGTGGCCTTGTATCATATGCCTCTTCTGGAGCATCTGTTTAATGCATTTTATAT
Source organism: Charaxes varanes (assembly GCA_024363005.1). Lineage (NCBI taxonomy): Eukaryota > Metazoa > Arthropoda > Insecta > Lepidoptera > Nymphalidae > Charaxes > Charaxes varanes. The sequence goes on from JANCMC010009603.1 coordinate 3,504,474, forward strand.
ACTGATATTGGTAGGATGAGGCATTACTTTGCGGAAATCCACATCGTTTCAATAAGACTTTTTTAAATGCTGATTGGTCATTCTACTCCTACACTATCAAATTCTTTTTGTTTAAACAGATGTTTGGCATTTTTGGTTGTTCTGTCTGCGTTCAGAAAGATTTTTTTTTTCGTTTTTTGGTGCAAACACTAAGAACCAGCTTTTGTTTACACTAAAAGGTTGAGAAAGAATGTTCTTGTTCTAGCACTAGCTCTATATTCGTTTGGTCTAAACCACCTTTATACAATAGAGAATGCTTGATGCGAGCCAACTTAGTTCACACGAAAGTGCATTCAAAGCGTACCGTACGTAAACCGCAATACAGTTTTCACTAGTACGGAGGCTGGTGGTTCTCTTGTCCTTTTGTTATTTTGTAACAAATAAACAAATAAATATGGAACTAGACCGGGATGACACTAGGAACAAGATTAACCTGTCCTGTTCTGGCGGCGGGCTGGCTACTGACAGCCGGCCCCCCGCTCCAAACGTCGATGATGGCGCGCGCCACGGTGTTCAGCCACGAGCTGAGCTCCAAAGACCCGTTGGAAAACTGCTTGAACATCAGCTGGAGGAGGAGATTATGGGGACTGAGGATACAGGCAGATGGCAGTCGGTCATCTTAACACGCCCCACAGTCAGTCATCAGGTCTCTGGAACTAAATAAAGATAAGACTAGGAAGAAGAGTAAAATATCGATTGTGTTTTGAGGGATATGACTATTAAAAAAACCTTAATATGTTAGTTTGTTGATAGTGTGTTTATGGCTTTAGGTTTGCTACAATTACTAGCAATAAAATTACTAGCAGTGACTCAAATCTGACAATGCCCTAGATTTTATTTTTCTTAATGTTTTTGTTTTAATTATAGAGAGATTTAGTCATAAACAACATGTTTAACAGACGCTTCGGTAGTCGCAAACAGTTGATAATTCTATATGTGTAATCCATTTCATATTTCACGCTTCTGGCCTAAGCCAGATGCGTCATTACTGATACTAGATATTTGCTTGTACTATTCCAGTATTTCCAGTAAAATAGTACCAGTAATTATCGTTGAGGAGTTCGTGGCCTAATCAGTGGTCGGCAATGGAGTGGATCGCTAAGTTAAGTTGCTCTGGCTGCAACCGGGTGATAGATGGGTGACCCATTCTAGCACTGGCTTATATTTGATATCCGTAGGGTTTATTTAACTTTTTTCAACGTCCATGCCAAAATCTACCAAATCCGCCTCTTTATAATAATTTTTAATTACAATTTGCATTCTTAATTGCAAAAAAAAATTATTACTGCAAAAGTTTCGCAAAAATAAAATAAAAAAAAGTATAAAAAAACATGCAGTTCCCTTAAAGTCTTTGCTCATCACAGACTAATCAATTTAAAAAAATATTAGACAATAAACTTTTCACGTTCCGTCACCGACCGTATTATTATAAACAAGCAAGAATATGCCAGAGGGAGACAAGTGCACCATTGATTTTTCATTTACATGCCAGATGAGACGGCGAGAGGAGGGATGCGCGGGTGCGAGCGGGACGGCGAAATTATTACTAAATAGGGGTGCGTGACGCGCTGCGGTGTTGTGAATGAGTTGCGTTCAAAAATGGAATGCGAATTCTTAATATTTTTAAACTGTTTGTTGTACGGAGTGTTTAAGTGAGCGTTCTATTTTTAAAATTTCAACGAATAATACACTTTGTGTAGATTAATTTTTAATTTGTAAGAAAATAAAACGGTCTTTACTTTATTGAGATGTGTAAAAAATAAACTAGATTCAATCACATTTTATATAACCTTGGCCATTTAATATAACATCACATAAAAGAGAAAACAGCGGTTTATTAAATTTTTGTACATAGCATGTTAATAAAAAAATAATAATAATTTCGACTTGTGACGTCACACAGATTTTGAAACCTGTCCGTTGTCACGCAATGTCACGTTTTCATTGTAACCCCCTGAGAGTGTTACCATTATTTACGGTCCACGTCGTAAATACTAACGGCTCGCCGTGCTATATTTATACACTTGTATCTAATATGTAATACTTGAATTATATTAATAGATCTTTATATTTATAAATATTTTTATTGATAAAGCTTTATATTTCTAAAGCTTCTATTCTAGGTTGAATCGTTGTAGCCACCAACGCATTTTCGTTGTATTCGTAATAATGATGTCTTGATAATGCCTGATAACGCTTACCTGATCAAGACAGAAAATAAGAGTGTGACCATTATTTATGATCTGCGTCGTAAATTCTAACGGTCTGACGAGCACGTCTGACCGTAAATGTAGCAATATTTATACACTTGTATCTAAAATACTTGAATTATATTAATAGATCTTTATATTTTTAAATATTTTTATTGATAAAGCTTTATATTTACAAAGCTTCTATTCTAGGTTGAATCGTTGTAGCCACCAACGCATTTTCGTTGTATTCGTAATAATGCCGTCTTGATAATGCCTGATGACGCTTACCTGATCAAGACAGAAAATAAGAGTGTGACCATTATTTATGATCTGCGCCGTAAATTCTAAAGGTTTATTGTGCTATATTTATATATTTGAATCGGAATATTTATAGAATAATGCCGCATGAGAGATTTTTTTTACCGTAGTTAAAAAACGTTCAAATAGACCATATGAATCCCAAGTATATGTTCACACGGCAGCGCTTTTAAAACGCTACGCTTTTTTTCGAGTAATGTCCTATTTTCAATACTATAAATATCGCCGTATAGGTACTTTATTCACAATCCCTCATATATACACCGCAACCTCTACCAGCAACTATGGAAAGCGTCCATTACGTGACGTCTATTACACTTAGATAACATTTCTTGTAAATAAATATGGTGCAGTGATGACCTGACATCATCAACGTCAGCGCGCCATAGTTTTTAAAGGGCACACGACCATATTGTTTGTTACAAATAACCGAAAAATATGGCTCGGCGATAACGTGAACACATCGCATGCTTAATAGTAAACTGACCTAACTCAAAAAAGCTGATTTTTGGGAAATCGCAAAAAAACGTTTTGTCGTTTACGACTCGTTCCGCCAATAGTTGGCTAAAAACGACATTACAGTAACAAATTATGTATTTTTATTTGTAGTAATGATGTGATGAATAATATAGAAATGCCATTTTAATGATATCTTATTATTTGTTAGTCTTTTTAACAAACACCTATTTTAATTAAAAAGACAAAAATAGCTGTATCCCAGTGTTGGATGGAGATATCGAAATAATTCTTAGATTGGCCGATAGAGAACGTTGAAACGAAGCTGCCTGTATCGTTAACTCACTTTAGACCTAAAACTTAATCGGTCAGTTAACCATTAAACCACGATTAACAACAGTTAATTAATCAATTAATTAATTTACAGTGTGATCCCTACAGCATATTTATTTACAAAATCTGTCAAGTGAATACAAAAAAACAATGCCTTCTCTTATAACGTACGTTATAAAATTTTACATCCATGTTATAGACAAAAGTACATTTAAGAGAACATTAGGCCTACCTCAATGTATTTTTAATATTTATTCACCATTATTATAGACCGAAGTTGGCAACTTTTTGGCAATCAAGGACCGGATTGGTAATAAAATGAAATGCAGGTTGGCCATATTGTTAAGCAATTAGATATAGACAAGCCAAACTTGTAAAAAATTTTGGAAATAAGTGTTTAGTTATCTTTTAGGTATGTGAATATTTATTTATAATAATTAGATTGTTTTCGTTGATGCTATGGGGAAATTGTGGATGAGATTGGCCCAGAAAAGAGGAAGGCGGATTGACAAGGGATAGGCCTTTACCCACCAGTGGGACAAAATATACTAATTAAATAAAACTCAGCTTGCCATTTAAAATAAAAAAGCAAACAAACTACAAAAGTTACAAAGAGAGCGGTCGTGGGACATAACGAGAGGGGCCGTGGGCCACAAAGAGAGGGGTTGTGGGCCACAACGAAACGGGTCTATTACTATACATTAGTTTTCTTGTTGTTGTCTTTCAGCCTCAACATCTGCATGATGATGTATTAGGGGTAGTGAATCATTTGGAACAGTTGACCACCCTGCTGGTGTTGGAAGCTCGCGCCAGGGAAATCAACTGTAACTCAAGCACAGCTGCATGCCTCGAGTACCTTCTAAGTGAAAACCTTCTCGACAAGCTCTACGAATGGTCCGTGTGTACTGGCATGTGAGTGTCATTTAATGTAACTCTAATAAAATGTCATTGTTACTAAGGTAAAGTTACTTTGAAATTACTTTTATTCGTTATTTTGCTCTACAAAAGTATAGTTGGTAAAATTAGGGATGCCAGATCTTTTTGGAGACATAGGATATAGGGTAGACCGTAGAAAAAACGTCTAAAAAAATTTTAATAGAATTTCTTTCATAATCAAATCTGGGGCGTAAAAAAATTACGATCGCTTCATATCACCAGTCAAATTAAATGCTTTTAGTCACTTCAACGATAGCAAAAGGAATTTGCCTCTAATTCCGACAAATTAAACGTAATTCTAAAAAACCCTTATCGGTATAAACCTATTGGACAATTGGATGCTTTTGTTATAAAAGTTAACGTTAAATTAGCGACCATAATTGATTTCTTTACGCCCCAGATTTCATTATGGGAAAATTCTATTAAAAGAATCTGTAACCGGAGGCACTAATGAAATTTGGAATAAAAAACGATGCCAATAATCGACTTTAAGACAATCAAAATAAAGATTAGCAATATACTAATATATCATAGACTAAAGTAGAACAATAGACAGCGAGGATTACAAAAAGTTTTTTTATTTATAAATGTTTTTTAGCGTTACTGTACTGTACTTTATTATATTTTTCAGAGTTTTTGCAAATTGCAAATGACACTTGGCGAATCACAATTAACACAGGAAATGGCGTGTACTTATATAAGTTTTGCTAAATTAGAGTTACATTAGAAGGGTTAAGAGATAAAAGTAATGAAGAGTAAGTAATTATATTTGACTACAGTCAAGTAAGAACGTGAGTATAACAATATCATATATTGAAAAGAATTTATTCACTTTTGACATGATGTTCTACCGCAGTCTATTCCCCGTCCTACAAATATTAAATGTATTCTTATACCGGAGCCAGACATCGCTCAAAGTGTTTGTAAATTTTTGACCTTGAAGCCTACAAAGTATTACAAAACTTTGTGAAGTTACACAAAGTCCCCGGCCACACTACATGATCATTGAAATGATCATTCGAATGCAGCTATATCTGATTTCGGCATTATACTTGTTCGGGTAAACCTCTTTATATCTATTCTTAATAAATTTTTAGTCGATAATTAATTAAAGTTATAATTTTGTATTGATTAGATTTATATGCTTTTTATTCGAGTACTTTTGTGTTTTTATTTCTTCTTTGTTTATTACTTTCTTGTTTTTCTTTTAATTTTCTTGCATTAGTTTTTTTTTTCTAATGTCATTCTTTTACTTTTTCTGCTGCTCGTTTTCCTGAACGCCTTCTCCTCATCACACGACACTGGCGAAATTATTTGTGCATAATAACGCATGCGATGCCATTTTGCAAGTCAATCAATCAATAATGTTTCGACTTGTTTTTTAAACCTTCATGCAGCACATAGCAGTACATTTTGACTTTATAAAATTATAATCAAACAAAATCAATGCGAGCGAACTCCAGGGTCACAACTAGATGTTATAAACGAGTAAACGGCGATATTGAGAATATATTTCCCATAGTATTTCTAATACCGGCTCGCTCAATGGAACATTTGCGGCTGTACTATTTCATGGCGTTTTAAACTGTTGTAACTATTGTGGGCAGAAACAATTTGACCTAATATTAATTATTGGTTGGGGGTATCAACCAGAACGTATTCAAGCTGGTATATATTTATTATTTTATAATAACTCACATGGCGACGGTTTGGTGGCGTCGCTAAATTTGAAGTGTAACCACGGCTACAGCTGGCTACTCCATTGGCAACCGCAGGTATCCGTGGCGACGTAGCAGGCGACGTCGCCATGGCGTCTCGGTGAGGTAGGCCTCTTAAATGTTAAAAACTAATCCCATTCACTGTACATTAAATGCTTCCTTCCTTTATTAGCATTTTTATGTATTAAAAAAATAAAGCTTTAATAGAATCTTTCCGCAAGAGATAACATTTAAAAAGGCAAAATTATTTTTTTATTATTTAAGCAACTGTAATCGCATTCTTCCGTTTCCCAAACGTACAATGCTGAGGTGATTTAACAAAAATACGATGTCTCTTTGTTCTTTTCATATTATAATGTTAATTTAATAAAAAAAAATGTCTTTCACATCTTTCGGCATTTTTTGCCCTCAAAAAGAAGATTTAGGGCTCCCATTAAAAAAGTCACTACCAAGGTTCTATATTTAACTAATCAGACAATCATTAATCCTACCTCTTTAATGTTTTTATTTGGAGAGACATAAATACAAACAAAAATAATTTTTCCAAGAATAATTTATTCTAGAAAGTATTAAACTGTATTTAAGCTTTCAGACCCGTTGCAGCCAATTTATAAACAATTATAAGCAAAATTTAAGGCGATTTTGATCATTGAGTGTATTTATATCTAACGTGCACTTTACGTAAACCGGAAGTAGTAGATAATGTAAATTTGCAATGTGTAGCGGCTCGAGTGCGAGCTCGCGAAGTCATAAGCGGGCGCATGTAAAAGCCGGCGCGGCACAAATTCGTCTGCTAAAAAGACGATATATTTTGAATGGGTACGATTATTAACCTTCAGAAATATCTAAACATACTATAGAAAACTTAAACCGTTCGGAAATAAAACGGAACATTAGCAAGTAGAGAATGTTTTGTACGTTTTCACATTGTCTTGCAGTGTTATCATTCGATGAGTGCGTCTTGCCCTAAGTCAGTTCAAGTTGATAGCAAAATGACGTTAGCGTGTGACGATCGCAAGCTCCGTGCTTCGTGACCACCCGCGTTTGTGACCTCGAGGCTGCGATTTAAAATTTAAATGAAAAAGTAGTAGGTTCGTCCCACGTCGCATTGTTTGATAAGGTGTCGAGCTTGGATATTGTTAGGTCTACGTCCAGAAAGAGGTATGGTCTCGCCTCTGCGGGGCGTTCCCTTTCTGCCGCCCGTATTCAGAGATCTTAGCGTTTGGCACTTTCTGAATACGGAATTAAGTTAAATTCAAACGGCATACCGGCGAATCTACGATTATTCGTCCATGTTAATGTGCAATCCTAACGAGAAACTATTTATATCGACCTGTTGATAATTGTACCGGTTTAGAATATCTCCTAACCTTGTAGAATATATCGCCGACGGCATTTATATTTTACACTAGATCGTCGTGGCGCACATTAAAGTTAAAAACCATGTAACTTTATTCGAAATGAAAGAAAGCAATTTTTATTTTTAACCACACCGCGACGAGTTCGCTGCACATAAACAGTATCTTTTAAAGGCCACCGTTAGCGTAAAAACAAAACTAAAATACACACGGACGTCTAATATTAGAACCGAAATATTAACAAAAAATTCTGCAACATCTCGAAGACGTCGAGCGCCTCGTCGGCGGCGGCGTGTTTTAAAATTATAAAAAGTATTGGTAATGTGCCGGAACTAATTAAATTACACATTACAAACGCGAGACTTTCGAGCAGATAGATTGCGAAGCTCAAAAGTTTTACTTCCGCGGGCCGACGGACGCCTCGACGGAAACGTCGGCAAACTGTGGAGGGAGGCACTGACCGTCAGCAGGCATGGAGCAGCAGCGCGTGACAGCAGACGTACGGCGAGCGCGGGCGCCGCCTCGGGACTGGTGAATGCGCGAGTGGTGCGCCCCAGCCGGGGTGCGCACTCCGCGCTGGACTTTTTAAAGTTTTCGTGCGACTTGCGTGTGCGTCGCGGCGACGGTTCCGTACCTCCGCCGCACCGACTTCAATGTATATAAGTGTGCTTTCATCTGTTCCTACTCACATTCGTTCGTCGCGATTCTTCGGAGTAATTATAAATCACGGCTTATTTTTATAACTAAAAATCATATCACATTAACAACCGGTTTCAGAACAACACTCCAGTTGACTGAAAAGTAAGTACCTTTTTATCCTATAATGAATTTTTTTGCAAAAATAAATTATTTAATTTATTATTATTTATTTCTCTCCCGCGTCCACCTCAGATACTCTTCGTAGTTGTCAAGGTCACTAAGTTCTACTGCTTTTTAAAATGGCATTAACATGCGCTGATACGCGCACCGCAATTTGCCAACGTCACGTGACAAGAACAAGAGGTAAAAGAGACTAGACAGTAAGTTTTTTATTTAGAATAAAACAAGGAATATTTAATAATTTTAAAAGCAATATAATATAATGAGGATTAGAAATAATGATAAATACAGAAGAAAAACTAAAACGACTAATAGCGACGACACTAATATAGATGACTCTACGAGACTGACTTCAGGAAAGAATTTTGCAGTTGCCTTGGCGAACTTGAACGGAGTTCGTGCAAGAGAGAAGAAATGGCAGAAAGTGATTATGCAATGTTGTTCGCTACTAGAGGACCAGAGGGTGACATAAATCCATTAACATCAGATATTATACTTTTTAAGAACAGAAAGAACTATTTAAGACACAGCCAGCAGGCAAATCAGAAACAGCTCTCATCAGGTACTATATTTGTTCCGCAGAAAAGGGCATAGCATGGGCCCCAGAGAGTCGCTTAAAATTAATTTAAGGACTTTAAAATACTGACCATGCGCTGTCAATCGAAAATCTCGTTTATGTACATAAAAACACACATAACTTTTCAAAAATGGGTGATTTTACTGTTAAAATTCTTAAAAATAAAGAACAAGTATGTAGTAATGCATTCTACTAGGCTCCGTTAAAGCACGTCCACATTCGAGTGCAACTCTACACGTTTTTATTACAAACTCCCTTATAATATTCGAGGGATGTCGAGGGATATAATATTCGAGGGTTGCCGCACAGGCTCTCACCCTGGGGTTGTATAAAATGAAACGAGGCAAAGAGGCACCTGCCGCTGTGTCACTTTGGAGTAACGGCGTTATTCCTCGGTTAGGTCGGCTACAACAACAAGCAGGCGGCCATGTTTGAAATGAGGCCTCGTCGAACGAGGCGCTATCGCGGGGCAGAGGGCATCACCGGATAAATTAATCGCTGCTTGCGATTGCGTTAACTTGTAACGGACAAATTTATAATCAAGGGGCAAGCGCTGTGTCGTGATGGCTATAACCTTTTACCGCGACTGTATTTTTGTTTTTTTACTTGATATTCTATATAGTTTATCGGGTACAGTACTTCCTTTTTTTTGCGCACTTGAAGAATTCCTAGTTCTTACAATAGGTACAATGATACTTCGGATTTAGAGCCACCGGCTGGTAAGCCCGCTGTTTCCGAACAGCAACCTTCAACAGAAAGAGCATACTCATTCCACAAAGACCGGTAATGCATTTGCGAGCCTCTTGGTTGTGCACTTATTATATACAAAAAATGACCCGAAGGTATCACACCCATTTTCGTGCGAATAAATTCGCCCAGAATTATTAATAATTGATTACAGAATAGAGAATAATTTGCTGTTAAAACGTTCTAAAAGTAACATTTAAATGTATAATGGATTACAAACGGTATGTGGACACATGTGACATACATGCAGACTGTGTGTTTATTAATGATGTATTTAATTATGCAAATATTAATAATGAGTAGGTATGTTTTGTTCGACCCAAGGTCGCGCACTGCGTAGTTATATTGTTAATAATACTATTTATAAAATTACATCATTCTCGAAGATCGGATTGGGTCAATACAGAGATTATTTTTTACCGTCTCCTCGCGTACAAGCTCTTTATTTAAGATTTACAGAATAATGAATGACGATCGGCAAGAAATATTTAAAGAAAGTTTTAGCAACTGACGGCACCTTTATTGTTTCTATTGATGTCTAACGTCTTATTAGAGTCTATATGCCCACCATCCTTAAATAATATTCAAACACGTAAGATTGATCTTCTCGATCGATACGATGGGGACCATAAGAAGGACTTTATTATAGGATAAGATCAGACCATGGTTGGGCATTGAAGGTAACACGGGCAGAGAAGGTGAGTTTTTGTGACCAATTTCAAGAGTCCTCTTAAAGTAACGCCTGCGTCACAAGGGCCTTGCACTGCCTTGGGTTCTTCCTCTGCAATGCGATGGATCCGATACCCGCACGTGCTATCCGAGTTAACCCAGATATAGAAGATGACAAACGATCCACACCACTATAATTGAAGTTTGGCTCTTTATTGTGAACATTAATGCATGAGATTTGCTACAGTTATGTGCTGCATATAGATTTTGATTTTGGCATCTTAATATAATAATAATTTTACTTTTTGGTGGTGCTCCTATGCACTTGAAGTTGACCTGAATTTTTTTTTCCCATTCGTGCCCATCATGTTGGGTATCATGGGTTAGCTCTTTAAAAGTAAAAGAGCAATTTCTTACAGAGCTTCTTACAAAGCGTGCAGAAGTTCCCGACGATAGCCTTAGCAAGAGACAAAACGCAAAAGTTATATAACAAATACCTTTATCGCGTACCAGATTTCTGAAATCGAGAAAATTGTACGAAAATGTATCTCGTAGGCATGGACAGAATAAAAAATATATCTGAATATGTGTAAATATGCAGGTACATGTAAAAAATATAAACCATAAAAGAGCCGTCAACCTGAGATTTGAACCCGTGCCTCAAAGTAGTGATTCCATTACTTTCTAGATGCGCTGCAGCGCTGCGGTAACTTTTTGATATAAGAAATATAGTCATATAATCTGGATTAAAGCCCGTTTGAACTCGGAACGTAAGTCAAAAGGTCTACTTTCAATTAGAACTTTACAAGGTTCGTCTCATATGATAGGCTTTCTCATTCTGTTTCTGTAGTTGTCTACTATTGAAGTTACTTAACAAATACCCATATCGCGGATCAGATGTTGACGCGCTCGTGGCCTTTTATTTTATTTGATTTTAAAAAAGAGACGAATTTCTTAGCATTCCATGGATTCACCTTGCGGGTGCCGGTTCCATCGCTTTACAAAGGAAGGAACCATAGCATGGCCCGCGGCTTTTGTTTGAGCATGGCAGGGGTTGCAAGCATTTCTAGTCATAGTCTAGAATTTAATTTCTAGTTTGTTAAAGTTCAACCAACGATACCTTCACAGACCACCAAGAATCACCAATGTAATAATAATGATTAAAAATATAATTAATAATAAAAAATAAACACTTTATATAGAAAGACTTTAACTTTGACTTCGAATTTGACTTTGACTATGACACACACAAATAATAATGGATCCTCAGTATGAAGCCTCTCGATCTAATGCTTTAAAAACAAACCTTGCATGTCAATTTATTACTGGATGAAAGGAATTGCGGCCCGTTCTCTATTTTTTCTTTTAAGTGTCGTATTTTTCGTTATCTTTTCCAGTGAAAGTCTTATCCAAATTGGATAAGCCGTTCTGAAAATAAAAAGAAACATTGACAGAGAAAACCAGTGTTAAACTGTCATTTAGAATATACACAAAATGCTATAGACTTAAAAAAGACATTTAGGATTTCAATTTTGTGTACGCATAAAATATCAATAAAAACAAACCTTACATGTCAATTTCTTACTTGATGAAAGGAATTTCAGCCCGTTTTCTATTTTTCTTTTAAGTATCTTATTTTTCGTTATCTTTTTCAGTGAAAGTCACTCAAAGACACTAAGGCGAGTAGTACTTGTAGAACTTACAGTTCCATGGGAGACCAACATCCCCAAAGACCATCAGTTAAAAACGAACAAGTACTTTGACCTAACCAATGAGCTCACTAAAAACGGTTATAAAACCAGCTTATACGCGGTAGCTTTGACAGATGTACCGCCCCAGTCAAACTCCCCGCCTGGCAGTGTCCTCGAACCGGATCACGCGGGAGTTGTGAGGGTCCGTTTACGAATAGGACAATTTACGGGCAGCGTAAATACATTGCCCTGTAAAAAGTTTGCAATTAATTAATAATTAAAAAAAAAATGACAAGAAATGTAAATAGCTGCAATATGTGAACAATAATATTAACAACTTGCGACTAAGCCCGCGAAAATTCAGTAATTTTGTTAAATTTTGAGGGTTTTTGCATTTTTGGGTAGATCCCTAATTATTTAGTTAAAATCAAAGTAGCCTATTCCTGGTAAAATCGGCTACCTGCCAGTGAATGTTCCGTCCAAATCGCTGCAGCCGTTTCGGAGATTACCCGGAACAAACAGACAGACACACAAAAAATGATAATCTTTAATATAAATATTCAAATGCATAAATATATATATTTTTTTCATTTATTACTTTATTTCATTAATATTTAATTCATTAAAAAATTTTAAATTTTGTAAATTGTTGTTTTTGGTTCTTCCTACTCAAAAGGTTGCTAAACTCTGCTATAGGTTGTTATATATACGTATGGAGTATATATAATCATTAGTTATTTACAAGATCAATTAAACATAATATTTAATCATTCAGGAATCTTACGATCGCACAGTTCTATCACTGGATCGAAATAGGGACAAATCAAAATTAATTTTCATGATACGTACTCGTTATAAATAGAGCATAATGTTATTTGACCACGCTCAGTAATCTGCCAATAAGAGATGTCCATGGGCGACGGTAGGCACTTCGGTGCCTACTGCCTGCTCGTCTGCCCCCTTGTAACATAGAAAAAAAAAAAAAAAAAAAAAAGCCCATTCCCCCTTGAACTTTGCTGACATTTTTCTGACTCTTTTTAAAATTATAATTAAGTTATTTAAAGTTAATTACAACCATATTATTTATTACTAACGGACACGCTAGATGTTGTCCTGTAGAAAAGTTGACAACATTTTGAAGATGAAAATTTTCGTGGAATCCAATCAACACGTGGAATTGTTAATTTACATCCAGAGACCCGCGTATACATTCACAAAGAATTTCATTTAAACCGACTTCAAAGTAATTGAAAGGACACTATGGAAAGAATTCAGTGACATACAAACGTAAAGAATAATTATGTATATAAAAGGTTCAGACGAAATATTTAGCTTCATTATAATAAACTTGAAAATGTTATTTGTGGCCTGCATGTTACAATATTTCAGAAATTTACCAAAACTAATTTGATTAATTACTCGGTGCGACCGAAGTGAACGGCTGGAATTTTGTGGGCGACGTCTTCTCAGATAGACGATTAACCTCTATTATCCACAATTTTGGCGAAGTAACAAGCAAGGAACATTATCAAATAACTTGACAAAATTTTACTTATAGAAGATTACAAAGGGATGATTTTTTTTTGCATTCTATTGACACGGACAAACGACTGCAGTAAAAGAAGCTAAAGGAACATAAGAACATAAGAATGGTGGTAGTGGCCTCGATGAGGTTGTAACAGAAAACACGATCTCTGTGGAAGTCTATGGAGGAGGCCTATGTCCAGCAGTGGACGACAGCGGGCTGAAAGAAGAAGAAGAAAGAAGAAAGACAAAACCGTAGACTTCAGCTAGTTAATAATTGGCAACAATAATTTATTCCGATACAATATATCTGATACTTTTGAGCTCCAAAGAGTTTCCATACTCATACAACTTGCTAATAGGTAATCCAGTTGTACAAAGTTGGTAACTCCACCTATCCATCACATAGATAGCGGGTTTGGAGCGAGCTAGTGAGTGGAACAGGTTCAATATCGGCAGATTGTTATCGGAGGCAACGCTGGGGGTCGTCGCTTGATTTATGCGGTCAGTTAATCCCACTATTTACTAGTTTTAGCGGAAGGTAAAGAGAACCTTTTTCTTTGAGCCCTTCGGCCTAATATAGTCAGGTATAAGGCATAAGACTAAGAGATTTAATGATTCCAGTATCGTCAGCCCTATACTAGTGACAAAATTCACAGGCACATCCTTTGCAATCTAAGTGGACTCTATTGTAATGTAATGATGATGGGAACCGCACTGGGCATGTATTTCGACTCCTTACTGTTTGCCCCCTTCCTTTGCTCACGCAGCTACAAGGCTTCTAAAATCCAGACACTTGTCTAAGTTAAACTACTTAGTTTAAGGATCACCTGCAGTCTGAAGAAACCCGTCTTCCGACCTTGAATAGGCCACGCCGAAAAGATTCATACTAATTTTAAAAAGGTGGACCCTAATACTGGACCAGGATAATGCTAGGAAGATATTCATCAATGGTGGAAAATTGATATTGAACTATTAAATTTTCAATGTCATTGTGTATCAACATCATTTCTGCAAAGTTAAAAATTACTTTTAAGAAATGAAATAGTTCTAAATTTGAATTTTTTGTTTTTTTCTCATAGAAGCTTCAGCGCTTCAAAAAAACTCGTAGATTTTTCATATTTGTGCATTTTAAATGTGCCAAATGCGAAAGGTATAAATATATGCATGTATCTGTTTGGAAAGTGATTTTAGACTTCTCCACATACTATATGTTAAAGTTACTGTAATATATGTATGTAATACTTTATATTGATTTCAAATAAAGGAGTGTTGGCAAAAGCCATTTTTAGTTTATTATCATGATGGAGACAGCCAAAATTATACTTTGAACCGTTTTTCGCGTTAATTAAAAAATATAAATCTACAATAAAAATTGTTGGGATGAAAGTTGTAGATAATTAAATTTGCAACTATTTTGAACCTTAGCATTTTTGTAAAAGTTGAAAATGAAGGAGATATTGACGCATTGTCAGAATTTGGTCGAGTTTTTAAATTAAGCCTATAAATTCTTCATCCTAGGGTTATTCCGGTTAAATAACAGGGTCTGCTTAGATTGTAGGGGATGTGTCTGTGGGGCGACCTAAGATGACCGATTGCCATCTGACGTCATCCTCAGAACCCCTGCGATCTCTACAACCTTATGGCTAATACGAAATACGTGCCTTCCAAAACACGGAGAAGTTCGGATAGCAAATATAAACTAGCGCTAGAATGGGTCACGAGGACATCGATGCTCGCTCTGAGAGCCTTAATACAGCGATAAAGTCTCTGCGAGAGCTTCAGCAAACAATCGAAGCTGGTGGTGACCAGTAAATGAGTCTGCAATGCAGAGCATAGAGGGAGCATACCTCAGTTTTGTTTTCAGTAAGTATTGTAACCTAAATAAGTAATAATAATAAAAAAAGTAAGTTGACCTGATCTACTGCGCCAAATCAGTATAAAGCTTTGATGCCTCTCGTTGAATCACGAAGGTTCGTCGGATTTTAGCTGAAATTTATTCTATCAACTGACCAAGTTAATAATTTTCATATTAATTAATTATTTTGTACACTAAATGAATATGAAATGAAAATTTTTCGTTAGTTAATAATTGTGTTATTTTTAAGAGTGCCAACCCTGACGGAAAGTACTTGAAGTTCAGGCAAAGAAAATACCCTTTTCCGAGCTTTTAAACCGGCGGTGTTTCTGTTACGAAATTAATTATGCATTGAAACACCCTCAGCTGACTGAATCACTGCAATGTTTTGACAGTTGTTACACTTTTTATTAGCTGCGTGCACTTTTTATATTTTATTTATAGAAAACTATATAAGATTAGCGGACCCGACAGGCGTTGTCTTGCCCGAATTTTAGCTCGTTTATAAAGTGACATCAGCCTTTTCCTTTATTTGTTTTCTTTTAAATCTTCTCTGAAAAGTGGAGTGAAACAAAACAAAAAATTTAAATCCATAAAGCAGTTTTCGAGTTTTAGCGAGACTAACGAGATATGATTTTATATATAATTCTCTTTTTCAATTGTATCTTATGACTTTTTATATGTACCTACTGTTGGTTATCCTGAAATAAATAAATAAAATAAATATAGTAACCTAGTCATGTACACAGATTCACCAGGTAATCTCATAACACTTGTCGCTACCGGTATGCGTGAAATAGAAATTGTCACCTGATAGATATTATATGGAGTCAGTACTAGCACAAACGGAACTTTTTGTTATTAGTATATCATACTCGTTGCAACTAACTTAACTGTTTTATAACACTTATTAAGCTTTTTAAAAGCAGAAGAGCATAGTAGTGTTTACTGAGCATAGTGTAATTACTCACTTAATTCACAATCCGGTGTATCACATTGGCACCTGAAGCCTCCGTCTACATTGACGCAGCGTGCACTTGGGTGACATGTGTGGAAGCCCTCTGCACATTCATCTACATCTGAAAAAAATCGTTATTTATTTTTCGAGTGTTCATCTTACAGTAGAATTTTTTCTTTGTCTATTTTTTTTGACGAAAAGAGGCAAACGCATTACCATTTTACAATTTGCACTTCTTTATTGAACTTTCTAGGTCCTAAGTTAGGAAACAAGTGGCAGCTTATTATAAATTAAGTTATTAAGTCATTTTCGGACCAGCTTATTATTGGTCTATGCTAAGTGGATCCGATAACGATAAACATTTAGCGAAATGTTTTATCAAGGTCACCCCAACCCGTGTAACCCAGTTAGCTAGCTGGCTGATAAGAGAAATTTGGTAGATAAGCTGATAACGGTCTACAGTGAGGTGTATTATCCATATGTATGTATTTATATATTTCAAAAAATATATATTTGTGTATAACAGGCGGCTGTTACCTATAGCACAGGCATTAAGTTGTCTCCCTTAGGAACAGACGTCCGTGTGTCATTATAGTCCTGTATATATTTATTATTTATATTATAACGAGTCCAAATATACAAATATTTTAGTAGAAATCATTAACAGGACTGACAAATTAAATTCTTTTGCACAAATTTGCATACTGATATACGCAGTTTTATGATGAATAATTATTATTTTCCTTTAAGACGTTTTATTTTACGACATTATTATATATCTTTAACCTTTAAAAAGCTTTTTCAATGGCTGGAAATACGATTATGGTATCTATGTCAGTATAGACTAAGGCCGTTATTGATTGGATATAATTAAAGGCAATTAAGGAAATTATATGAGGGAAATTAAAATGGTACGCCTAACAAAACGAAAATACTTCCCCAGGCTGAGACGGCGAGAACGATAAGGATGTGATCATTATGATTATCGATTTATTTTTATCACTATTACTACTTTATTATAGTATTTATGTATTTATACATATATATTTATCGTATATATGATTAACATTTATTTTAATCTATGGAGTTATTTTATTTTATATATACCATCACCCATGTACATATTTATTTCATTTATTATTATGTATATTATTTTGCTTATAAACATTTAGTTGTTTTTAGCACCACCCTTTCCGATTCTTAAATCCTCTCTTGCCTAGGTTGTCTGTCAGAGATCGCTTTAAGCTTGAGCTATGTCTGGCTCCGGTATAAAAGAGTGCAACTCAGATATGCCGCCAAGGAGAAGAGGCAGTGGACGATCGAGGGGCACTCCTTCAGAACACGTGACAGGGTTCGGTCTGACCTCCGCAGTCACATTGTAGTGAATCTATTAGTTCCCATTTGTAAAGATGGCTATTCGATTTTCCCTAGGTTGGTCTGGAATCTATTTAGGGCTCCCTTTCAGCATTAAATCATTTAGTAATTATAATATTATACACACACAGTGATCCTTTATTAAATATTTATGTTGTCTGACGGGTTGTAAAATAAATATTATTACATGAGTAATTTTTACATATGTGTATTTGTAAATGGGTGTGTTTCGTTCAATCAAACTTACGGTCGACAGCATGCGTGAAGTACAAGTAACGTATTGAATTTGATATCTCTGTTAAAATATAGTCGATGTAAGATAAGCTATTGTTTAGGTGCAAGGTTATTTGATTTTGTTCGTGAAGACATATCAAATTTTCTTGCTAGGACTACTGCAATATTACTATTGTAACCTCTGTCACTTGTTCGATTATTTGTTTTACTATTGTTTATTAAAATCTAGTTGTTAGACTTCTTGACTAAAAATAAGAAATAGATAAATATATTAAGGACTATATGACACACGGAGGTCTGTTCCTAAGTTAGAGAACTTAATACCTGTGTTATAGGTAACAGACGTCTGTTATACGCAAATATATATTTTTTGTAGAAATATATAAATATATACATGTAGATAATACATACTCGAGGCTTGTGTTTTTGTGATAATCAAATTTAATTTCCCTGTATTTTTTGATAACCTCTTAGACAGAATATTTCTGGATCTAGCGGTTTCATTACACGTTACCCTGATATGTTCGGTGTTGCAGGAGCGTCGTACGCGCACGATATCTGGCGGGTGTGGCCCAGTTGTGGGCGTGGGACCGGGCGAGGGCGAAGTTCGTCCTGGGCAGAAGTGGTACCTGGGAGGCAGCGAGTCTCAGCCCAGCGCCACGCGAGACGCCAACGTGACCAGAGCAAGGTGTCTCGCTTCTGAAATTTTAGGTATCTAGTACATTCAGTCCTGTCATTTCATCTTGCTTCATTGTGTGCTTCTACACAATATAGATAAATATAATTCACACAACGCAACTGCAAGAATGACTCATATTTATTTATATTGTTTAGAAGTGCACAATGAAGTAAGATTATAAGTACTACTAAAATACAATCTTATTAAGAGAATTAACTGCGTAAAGCAATTTTGTTCCATGGGATTCTTCATAAAAAAATATAATTTAAGGAAGAAAAAAAAACGCATAAAACAGGCGAAGCACTGTTCTCGGGAAATAATCTCTTTGATTTACTACAATATTATTTATTACAGAGATTAAAGACAACAAAAAATATATCTCTTCAACTATATAAAGGTGTTTAAAAATATTCTGAAATTGTTAAAAAAAAATTTTTTTTTGGGTTGCGCGAAAAATGGCTCATATCAACCCTTTTACGATTTTTTAAATACACCCCGTCCTTGCTCTAATAGAATAGCCCTATATATTAAGAGTTCATTTATGGTGGGGGTACATTATAGGGTGCAAGGATACTCTCTATGTATATGGTTCTCTGACGCGCTCGAGCATTGCACAAAATACCCTCTCGGGCTCCCCAACCATGATATACTCTATGATGTTTACTTTCTTCGCCGGCTCCTACAAAGGCATTCTTGTTTTGGGTTACGCAATTCTTGATTTATAGTTATTATCATCGGACACAAGATTGGAGAAAATTATTTTAAAAAATGAAATGAAAAACATATATTCTCTGCAGATATCACAGCCACTTAAAACTAAAACAACAGATAAGTATTAATAATGAATAATATCTCCGAACTTGAGCTGTCTGTGTTAGTCAGAGAAAGGGTCTTTAAGACAGCTCAGCATGTGCCCTAAATTATGTGAAAACACAAAATTCACAGCGCTGATTTTCAGCAAAAAAAAGTATAGTAATTTATTTAACGTATCTCACTTAAACTTATCTTAACCTATCTTCAAAAGACGAGTTAATAATTGCAATTAAATGTTAATTATATTCTGGCAGCTGCTAGTCGTTTGGAGGTTTCTCAATTCACTGAACGAGTTGGGTAGTGTTATTCTAATGTCAAGATGTATAGATAGAAATTGGTTTGCCACGCTAAGGTCGAATGTCGTTTGTACGTCGATTAGTTAAAAGGCTCATTTTTGCTTGTTTTGCGTTAAGTTAACTTCAACAATAACCTTTAGCAAAATTTTCTGTAACTAGGAGCTATCGTCCAAAATGGTAAAGCACTTTCTTGGACGACTATACGTAAGAAATAATCATTCAGAAGTCCAACTTAAGAATGTATCCAATATCAATTAACATCAAATCGTCTTTTACCAGAAGGTCAATCCGATTATAAGCAGTCATTGCGAATTAATATCATCACATCATCGAGCTCGTTAGCCTCCATCCGAACACCTTGATGTTACGCCAATTACTCAATACGGTGTTGCAATGTTTGGCTATTAGGCGTGCTGATGGTTTTCACATCGCTTCGACTCTATATGGACAGACGGGCTTACCTAATATGTGACTTGTGACGCAAAGCGCCAGGTCTATGACCTTAACATTTTTTTTTGCTGGAAAATGCTATGACCTTAACCTGAGTTAGTTTAACTAGTAAAAAATCCTAACTATAATATTAACCATCTCCCTGTAGAGGTTTTTTTAGGGTAATAAAAGATAAATGTTGTGAAAAGTAGAGTGTACAGTTTACTTCACAGCAGGTAAGCTTGTGTTTTAGGTTTCCATGGGCGACAGTATCCACTCAACATCGCGTGGTCCAGCTTCTTGTTTACATGCTCTTTCTTAATTAAAAAATAAAATCAAATATAGATGTGGATACTTAAAACTTTCCTGTAAAAAAGTCACCAGGAAAATTATTTTGAGCGAAATCGGTCAATAAGTAGTGATTTAACGAATACCTTTATTACGTATCAGATAAGCTTGTCCTTACACGTTCTTGAGTAGTATTTTTAGTGACGTTGGTTCACCTGAGTGACTAGCGAAGCCCATGGTTGTCTGCACGAACAGAAACTCGCAGATGCGGTGCCTGCCTTGAAGAAATGTGTACACGTTCTTTTCTTGAAGGTCCCTTAATCATATAGGTTCAAAATAACAGCAACTGATTCCAAACAGAACTTGACGTGCTCTAAAAAAAAATTTGCGGCTCTTTCTAGGAGTTAATTTAATGCCGGAGCCAGACGTAGCTTCGTTTGAAAGATCATTTCAAAAGATCATGTAGTGTGGCCGGGGACTTTGTGTAACTTCACAAAGTTTTGTAGATCTTTGTACACATCAAGGACAAAATGTACAGACACTTTGAGCTATGTCTGGCTCCGGCATAACACAATTAACCTTATGTGTATCTTTATATGCATTCAAAAATACCTGCATACATATATCCTTATGTCGCGCGCCCGTGTAATGTCGGAAGAGGCACAAGATAAGATATATCTCCAAAAATATGGAGTCACGGCCGAATGTAAGAATTGGCATGCATTTTGGCAAGTGAGTTTTTAGTTTTGTGAACAACTTTACAGTACTAAGCTTCACTTGCCAAAATCGTGACCTCGCTGCAAAAAATGTAAGCGATTAATTGTATTATATGGAATGGCGAAACTGAAGGTTGGGCCGTGGTAAAAGACAATCGAACCTTGAAAAATTTTGAAGTTTTTAATAATTAATAAATATATACAGGACTATAAGACATACGGGCGTCTGCACATAAGGTAGACAACTTAATGTCTGTTCGTCTGTCAATCAAGACCCTTTTTCTTAGGAACGCTAAGGCTATAAAGTTTAAATTACTACCAAATACTGAGGTCTGCGGACCCTTGAAGCTGTGAAGAAATCAACCCTCTGAGTCTAGGCAACTAAAGATCTGATCTAAGTAACCATATATCACATGATGTCACATTTTCCATACTAGTGAATCAAAACCCATAGAGTACTTCACATTGATCTAGAATCAAGAAAAAGATGAACGTAAATTTGTTTAAAAATTTGCAGTGACTTTGTTAAATTCAAAGAAATCTTATGAAAAGTATAAATCTTAAAATAACCTGGTGTAAAGTATTGCGTATTGTTAAGGAGCCCTTAGTGCATGAAACTGACCGCTTTATTTTTATCCATGTTCGAGCAAGACTACAGGTTCCGCATATAAGGGGC